>CM019717.1:32755256-33292756 GCA_009760885.1 Achatina immaculata
GAAAATCATTTTGCTTTGTGCACTTTCTGTTTCGTCTGGGCAGCTACCATGAGGGCAGCTACCTTGAGGGCAGCTACCACGAGGGCAGGTATGAAGGGTGATTGATAAGTTCTCGGCATAAGGTACAAATACTTGAAACACACAGTTGATATTATGTGCATTTGTAGATCAGGTTAATGTAACATTAAACACCAAGTTTCAAGAAATTAACTGCAACCAATTTTCTTTTACAGGCTGCTGAAGTGGACAGGGGTGGCATAAATTGAGAAAATGGATACAATTTCCCAGGAAAGTTGTCCACAAATAATTCGTTGTACCTTATGACGAGAACTTATCAATCACCCCTCGTACCTTGTCCATACTGCCATAAACACTGCTGGCTTTGCTGATCAGTACAACAGCAAGAATAATGCACACACGGCCAAGAGTAGCAACATCAATATGAACTGCAGACCGACCTAGAAAATTGTTTAGAAAGAAGATCACTCTCAACTGTCTTAGGGTCTTCTCAGTAGAAACATGTAGTCTTGCAACGAACAGTCACGTGATCTATGTTTCTGCCTGTCTGTCTGTTTGTTTGTATGCCTGTCTGTCTATCTGTCTATTTGTCCGTCTATCTGTTTGTCTGCCCGCGTGCCTGTCTGCCTATCTGCCTCTATCTGCCTCTTTGTGTGTCTGTCTATCTGCCTACCTGCCTGTCTGAGTGCCTACCTGTCTCTGTCTGTCTGTCTATATGTCTGCCTGCCTGTCCGTCTTTCTGCCTGCCTACCTTCCTGTCTGTTTGCTACCTGCCTGTCTGGGGGTCTGTCTGCCTATCATGAAAGCCTATATTCTGACAAGTGTATCAGCGGTCATGCTCTGGTTCTTGCATACAAGCTCTGGAAGCTATCAACAATTTGAATCTCCGGAACTTTCTTGAGTGACTTCTGAAAATTTTTTGCTGCTGTTTTCACATTTTTATTATTATTATATGCCGTGTCTTACACCGTAGGCAACCATGCTTCTCCATCTTCCACGGTCTTTGCCGGTGTTTCTAATTAATTCAGATGCTTTTCTTTTTCCATGCCACCCGGCCATTCCACTGAGATATTTTTGTCTTGATCTTTCTCTCTTCTCTTTGGGCCTGAATTTTCCAGCCATTATCATGTTTTCCAACTTCTGTCTTTACTTGACATTATCCACGAAATTTTAACTGTCTTTTTTTTTCTTATCTTTTTCACAATTTTTCGCTGTTTTGAAACCTCTTTGAGGAACTCTTGAAGTTTTTCTACATGTTATTTGTTGTTGTTTGTATGATATGATATTTATAGCCTCCTTTGTCATAAAGTACTTCTTATGTCGTGTATTATTTATCTCGAAATAGAAAACTACCCAGAAAATCCGATTGTTTAAGAATGAACAACAGAAACATAAAGACGTCAAGTGAACATGGAGGGTACCGCTGCTCTAGTAAAACTGCTTTAAAAATGTACGCCTTCATAAGGTTACGATAATGGTGACGATAAAGATGTCGTGCAGTTTATAGCATATTGCCCTTTCATCCTCCGCTTCCAGTCTGATGTATTCTTCATGGACAAAACTCATCTACCAGAATCTCTCCTCCACCTCGCCAGCACAAGCCATAAATTAGAAATAAGCAATGTTCTCTACACCCTCACAGAGATATCGATTACGTGTTTGTGAGAGATAACAGACATGACGACAGCGGTAAAACTGGTTCTAGTAATGAAAGTAGACAGAGGTGCATGGCACAGTGTTACAAAAAGGGTAGAAGGAGTGAGGAAAGTAAGCAGAAAGTAAGAATAGCATGTATAATTGAAGAACATATAACAATCAAATATTTCGAGAAAAGACCTTTTCCAAACATACAACAATCAAATATTTTGGAAAAAGGCCTTTTCCAAGGATCACCTACAAAAACAACACAACAGATTAAAAACATCAAAACAAAAAAAAAACAAAAAATAAAAAAAAAACAGATGGAAAATTAAACACCTGGGTTTCCTTTTTTTTTTGGAAAGACGGGCACATTCACTGAAAAATTGAATTGTTGTATGTTCTTCATTTATTCGTCTTCGTCCTGCTTTCTTGTTTCATTCCTATTTCTCCCCACTTTCCTCATTCTTTCTATCTTTTTGTAAAACTGTCCCATACACCTCCATCTACCATTACGTGCTTCCATCCGGGACTTTACAGGTCACGACCTCTGAGTAATCCTTCTGGGATGCATGTTATGAACTTCCTGTCTGATATTCCTTACAACTTTGAGTAATACGTAACTATTACTTTCACTTTTACTCATTATTTTATTTTACTCTAATGTCAAATTAATGAAAGTAAATGTCTTTATAAATGTCTAAAGTACACACGGATCACAGATTCAGTAGTAGGTTCTGGGTATAAACGCGAACGAGGTACTCCCATAATCGCTCCACCATCTGTCCCATTGAATATCGTACCGAATGTTCATCTATGGATTTTCGCATCAATCTTTGATGATGAACCACCCAGTGAGAACGCCATTTTAAGGACTACAAAAGTCCAAATGCGAAACTAGTCAGCGTCGCTCTCGGCACGGACTCCGTAGCTACGGCGCCAAACCGAGCCAGAACACGCAGAGACCACCACAGTTCACCATTGGCTGAGTAGACATAACGAGGAATCATCAGTTCACAGCTGTTACTAGTGCCATAGCACTAAACTCAGTAGACATAAAGAAGAATCATCAGTTCACAGCTGACACTGGTGCTATAGCACTAAGCTCAGTAGCTCGTCACACAGAAGCGACCTCCATCTTGTAATAATGAAAATTTGATGCCTGATTAAAAGGAAAACTAAGTGCAGCTTTATTTTAGTAACCAAGGCAGAAATGATGGCTGTTCTCTGCGGCGTCATAGAATTTTGAAGAATAAAACAGGACTTAGAAAAATAAATATCTCTCCTCCTCAGCTACTCCAAGAGGATACAGTTGTTCGAAATTCCTGGAAAATGAGAAGACAGTGAAGATTTAAATTTAGCCATTTTTACTTCGCTGTTTGGACACACACCTGAAGCAGTAGGTGCAGAGGCTGATTTTATTTGCTGGAGAAAAGATACAACATTTTTTATTTTACTTTTTAAATCAACAAAAATTTGTTGGAGAAAAGATACAACATTTTTTATTTTAGTTTTTAAATCAACACAAATTTGTTGGAGAAAAGATATGACATTTTTTATTTTAGTTTTAAATTAACAACAATTGAAATTATCACAGAGTTAGGAGGGTTGATTGATAAGTTCTCGGGATAAGGTACAACGGATTATTTGTGGACAATGTTTTTGGCTTATTTCTCAACATAGTCCCCTTTAAAGTATATGCACTTTGCCCAGCGATCCTGGAGAATACGGATCCCTTCTTTGTAAAAGTCAGCATCTTGTGCCAGTAGAAAGTGGTCTACAGCATGAATGACGTCATCATATGAAGCAAATTTGCAGCCACTGAGCTCCTTTTTGAGTTTGGTAAACAGGTCCAAAGGGGCCAAATCTTGGGAATAAGGAGGATGTTCAAGAAGCTGGAAGCTGCACTCATGAATGGCAAGCCATTGACACCGCCGACATGTGAACTGGAGCATTGTCTTGATGAAAGATGACTCCTCTCATCAATTTCTCTCAACGCTTTTCTTTCAATTTGATCCGCCGTTGCTTCACAAGATTAACGTAATAGGCCCCGGTGACCGTTCTGCCCTTTTGAAGATAGTCTACCAATAGCACATCTTCTGAATCCCAGACGATGGAAGTCATCACTTTCCCTGCAGACAGAACCACCCTTGTTTTCTTTGGAGGTGGGGATCCATGATGTTTCTACTCTTTTGACTGATCTTTGCTTTCTGGTTGAAAATGATGAACCCAAGTTTCATCCATAGTCACAAATTGCTGAAGAAACTTTTTCAGGATCTGCAGAAAAATGGCCAAAATTGTCTCTTGACATGTTGAGACGCTGTCGTTTGTGATAAGCTCCAAGAAGTTTCGAGACCCATCGAGCAGAAACCTTTGTCATTTGAAGATCATTGTGAATAATGGTATGAACACGTTCCTGGGAGATGCCCAACTCAGTAGCAATGTACCGCTCAGTTAGTCGTCGATCCTCCATTATCATGTCATGGATTATGCCGGTGGTTTCATCGGTGGTTACCGTTCTTGATCTTCCTGGACGGGGATCATCCACCAGACTCTCCCTTCCATGTTTGAATTGAGCTGTCCATTTCTTCACTGTGCTGTAAGAAGGGGCACTCTCCCCTAGAGTCTCTACCATATCCTCATGGATCTCCTTCGATGATAAGCCCTTGATGCAGAAGTAGCGAATGACTGCTCGATGAGAAATTTTATCCATTTTCTCAATTTCTGCCACCCCTTGCCACTTCAGTAGCTTGTAAAAATATTGGTTGCAGTTAATTTTTTGAAACTTGGTGTTTAATCTTACATTAACCTGATCTATAAAATGCACCTAATATCAACTATGTGTTTTAAGTATTTGTAGCTTAGGCCGAGAACTTATCAATCACCCCTCTACCTGGAAGAAAAGAGGGTGGGGTGAGTTTGTGTTCTCATCTTGTTTCACAATGGAAGATGTTCAGTTCCTCTCAGAAATTAATGTTTGTGTTTTTACAGAGAAGAATGAAATAATTATTTAGATCTGTAGTAAAACACAAAAAGTCATTAAGATTTGTAGAAAACACACAAACAGTTATTAAGATTTGTATAAAACACTCAAATTGTCATTAAGATTTGTAGAAAACGCACAAATAGTCATTAAGTTTAGTAGAAAACACACAAATAGCCATTAATATTTTTAGAACGCACAGTCATTAATGTTTGTAGAAAACACACATATAGTCATCAACTATGTAGACTGCACACACATAGTCATTACGATTTGTAAAAAAGATACAAACAGTCGTTAAAATTTGTAGAAAACACATAAATAGTCATTAAGATTTGTAGAACGCACACAGTCATTAAGATTTGATCTTGAGATATAAATTATTTATCTTTGATGCTTTAACTGGTAGAATAATCCTCTGGTGTAGTAGTTCCCATTTTGTGGTCCACGGAACATTATCAGGGGATCCCAAGCTGTTGGTATTAAGTGCCATCTACTGAATGAAAACACTGAAAAGTTTGTGACTTTATGGTGTTATATATAAAATGATGGTCTGTAATTTAGATGTAGTGGGACAAGGGTTGCTTGTGTGTAAACAGTTTTAGAACCACTGTTTTAGAGACAACTACCTGGCCACTTTCTTCGCAACTGTTAACATTTGTTGTTTTTTTTTCAGACATCGATTCTTACTGATATTTTAAATGCGAACGAAGAAGACGACTGATATTTTAAGAAGCATAAAGTTTTGAAATAAGTTGTTTTTTTTAATATCCACTATGACAGCCCAGGCTCACAGATGTCTCCTGAACTCTTCCTGCAGACTGCAGTCATGTAGGGTCTGTTCCAAAGTCATTTCGGAATCATTAAAGGGACGGTCTGAACTGTTGACTTTTAGAAGTTTATTACACAGGTGAGTTTTCAGTCTACAGTTACATCTTATTAGCCTAAACATGATTATTTGTTTATTTCAGTGTAAATGTTGCCTGTTGTAGCTGTGTATGCAGGCTGATCATTCGTTAAACTAAGCAAGTGGTTTAGTATGTATCAACAGCAAGAACATTTTGGAAAACGATGGAACGAGGATTTAGATAAAGATCAGAGACATGAAAACCTTTGTTTTTACCTTACCAGCAGAAACCTGTAGTAAGGTAGAAGTTATAAGGTGAGAGAAATGGATTCACCGTTGTTCTTCTTGGTCGTCAAAACCTGCCAGTCAGTTACTAGGTTCACAGTTACTAGCTTCACAGTTACTAGCTTCAAGTAAGTAGCTTCACAGTTACTAGCTTCAAGTAAGTAGGTTCACAGTTACTAGCTTCAAGTAAGTAGCTTCAAGTAAGTAGCTTCACAGTTACTAGCTTCAAGTAAGTAGCTTCACAGTTACTAGCTTCAAGTAAGTAGCTTCAAGTAAGTAGCTTCACAGTTACTAGCTTCAAGTAAGTAGCTTCAAGTAAGTAGGTTCACAGTTACTAGCTTCAAGTAAGTAGCTTCACAGTTACTAGCTTCAAGTAAGTAGCTTCAAGTAAGTAGCTTCACAGTAAGTAGCTTCAAGTAAGTAGCTTCAAGTAAGTAGCTTCAAGTAAGTAGCTTCACAGTTACTAGCTTCAAGTAAGTAGCTTCAAGTAAGTAGCTTCAAGTAAGTAGCTTCAAGTAAGTAGCTTCAAGTAAGTAGCTTCACAGTTACTAGCTTCAAGTAAGTAGCTTCAAGTAAGTAGCTTCAAGTAAGTAGCTTCAAGTAAGTAGCTTCAAGTAAGTAGCTTCAAGTAAGTAGCTTCAAGTAAGTAGGTTCACAGTTACTAGCTTCAAGTAAGTAGCTTCACAGTTACTAGCTTCAAGTAAGTAGCTTCAAGTAAGTAGCTTCAAGTAAGTAGCTTCACAGTTACTAGCTTCAAGTAAGTAGCTTCACAGTTACTAGCTTCAAGTAAGTAGCTTCAAGTAAGTAGCTTCAAGTAAGTAGCTTCACAGTTACTAGCTTCAAGTAAGTAGCTTCACAGTTACTAGCTTCAAGTAAGTAGCTTCAAGTAAGTAGCTTCACAGTTACTAGCTTCAAGTAAGTAGCTTCAAGTAAGTAGCTTCAAGTAAGTAGCTTCAAGTAAGTAGCTTCACAGTTACTAGCTTCAAGTAAGTAGCTTCACAGTTACTAGCTTCAAGTAAGTAGCTTCACAGTTACTAGCTTCAAGTAAGTAGGTTCACAGTTACTAGCTTCAAGTAAGTAGCTTCACAGTTACTAGCTTCAAGTAAGTAGGTTCACAGTTACTAGCTTCAAGTAAGTAGGTTCACAGTTACTAGCTTCAAGTAAGTAGCTTCACAGTTACTAGCTTCAAGTAAGTAGCTTCACATTTACTAGCTTCAAGTAAGTAGGTTCACAGTTACTAGCTTCAAGTAAGTAGCTTCACAGTTACAAGCTTCAAGTAAGTAGGTTCACAGTTACTAGCTTCAAGTAAGTAGGTTCACAGTTACTAGCTTCAAGTAAGTAGCTTCACAGTTACTAGCTTCAAGTAAGTAGCTTCACATTTACTAGCTTCAAGTAAGTAGGTTCACAGTTACTAGCTTCAAGTAAGTAGGTTCACAGTTACTAGCTTCAAGTAAGGAGCTTCACAGTTACCCCCCCCCCCCCCCCCCAAACGAAGTTACATGAGGGGAAGAAAAGTTATAAGAGGGATGTTATATCACATGGCACAAGAGACAAGTACGGAAACGGCGACTGCAGATACAGTTGAACTAACAGTACATTCAGGCACATATCTATTAGCTACCAACACAGAAGACAATCAGAAGCAAGATACTGAACAATATGTCATCTATAAAGCCAGAACAAGAAAACACAGCGAATATCGATGTGCATAACAGCAATAGATTTCAAGTCTTACAAGACAGCCCTATATTAGAAAATCAACAAGCACGAAGGACCTACACAGACTGAGAATCCACCAACCATCTTCTCATAAACAAGATACGCAGCAACAACAATACAGCAACAACAATACAGCAACAACAGTACAGCAACAACAATACAGCAACAACAATACAGCAACAACAGTACAGCAACAACAGTACAGCAACAACAGTACAGCAACAACAATACAGCAACAACAGTACAGCAACAACAGTACAGCAACAACAGTACAGCAACAACAATACAGCAACAACAGTACAGCAACAACAGTACAGCAACAACAGTACAGCAACAACAGTACAGTAGCAACATCAAAGAACACACAGGGGACTCCCTACTTAAAGGAATTTATGATGAACGGATGTCAGTTAGGACATTCATTTACGAATGCCAGTTAGGACATTCATTTACGGATGTCAGTTAGGACATTCATTTACGAATGCCAGTTAGGACATTCATTTACGAATGCCAGTTAGGACATTCATTTACGGATGTCAGTTAGGAAATTCATTTACGAACGCCAGTTAGGACATTCATTTACGGATGTCAGTTAGGAGAATCATTTACGAATGCAAGTTAGGACATTCATTCATTCCCTCTTGCGAATCTTCTTTCCATCTTGTTTGCAGGATGTGTTAAACAAGCTGTTAAGTAACTCTCTACCAGTTTTTCATTCAAATTTCAACTTTCAAATTTCAACCTTTTCTTTAAAACATTATTAAATGAACGAAATTATTCACGACCAGTCAGCGTGCAACCAATCAGATTTCATTCAACGATTTCAAAACATCGAGGCTAGATCTTGTACATCCACAGAATCCTACAAAACAAACCAGCGAATTGTATAGAAATATTTCAAGTACAGACTGTCACATGGGATACTATCGTCACACATCCGTCACATTATATGTTATCTTCAGTTATCTGTCACATTACGTGTTATCCTCAGTTATCTGCCACACTACGTGTTATCTTCAATTTATCTGTCACATTACAAGTTATCTTCATTTATCTCTCACATTACATGTTATATTCACGTATCTCACACATTACATCAACTATCTGCCACATACAGCAGATAAATAATTGTATAATCAAACTGCTTCCGGTAATTTCGGTTTACTTCTCGCTGCGGAAGTAGTTTGGCCGGACTATCGGCGAGGAGCATTGACAAACAAGTTGGGTGGCCGACATTGCTTGGCGCTTTAATACACAGTAATCACTCTCAGCGTCTGATGTCCGTCTCTTCTTTGTCTTTAAATCTGGCTCATCTAACAATCTTACCAACTATAGACCAATATCCATATTATCGTCATTATCAAAACCACTCGAAAAACACATACACAAAATAACTCTACGACACATGCAAGAGAACAATTTACTCATAGACAGTCAGTCAGGCTTTAGACCCAATCATTCCTGCCACACAGCTCTTACCAAAATGACAGAAAACTGGTTAGTAAACATAAATGACGACAGACTATGTGGTGCCATCTTTGTCGACTTTAAAAAGGCATTTGATATGATTGACCACGATATTCTTGTAAGAAAAATAAAGACTTATAACTGCACCCTGACCTAATAAAATTAATTGCATCGTTTCTTTCAGACAGACAACAGGTAGTATTCTTCAACAATTCTTTATCAAATTCTGCTAAAGTTGACACTGGTGTTCCGCAAGGTTCTATTCTAGGCCCGTTGCTCTTTGCTATCTATATCAATGATCTTCCACTTCATCTTAAACACTCTTCTTGTGACCTTTTTGCCGATGATTGCACAGTCCACACCAATGACTACGATTGTGTTAATCTAGAATCAACTCTTCAGGTCGAGTTATACAATTTAATTGGATGGAGCAAAAATAATGGCATGATTATAAACACCGATAAAACAAAATCAATGCTCATAACAACAAGACAGAAACTACAAAACGCAACAAAAACAAAACTTCGGCTCTGTACAGAAACATCACAGATAGAAAACGTTAGCGAGCACAAAACACTAGGTCTTATTATTGACCAACATCTGACCTGGAACTCTCATGTGCAATGTCTAACAAAACTCATCGCACAAAAAGTATACCAATTAGCTAAAATTAAGCACTTCATAGATCAAGACACTAGGAAGACATACTACATAGCTCATATACAAACACATTTAGACTATTGCTCAACAGTTTGGGATGGTTGCTCAGTGTCAAATATAAAGAGGCTTTGCTCTCTCCAAAAGCGAGCAGTAAAGCTTATTAGTGACAAAGATCAAGCACAAACAACTAATCATCACAAACGTATCAAAATACTACCTCTTAAGAACAGGTTCCTCTTCAACAAAGCCAAGTTAGTACATCAAATTCTTTCACGGCATGCCCCGCCTTATCTATGGAACCTGTTTAAATTTAGCCCAAAGTGCAGCCAACGCTTGAACAAAATATGTCTTCCAAAACCTAGACTTAATCTTTATAAGAAAAGCTTTAGTTATTCTGCTGCTCATCTTTGGAATACCCTCCCATCCTTTATAAAAAATATAAATTATACTCCTTCCTACAACTACAAGCTTTCCCAATATCTATTTGATGTCGACTACATGCCTCCATGAATTATAAAACTTAAAAGTTATCTTAAGCTGCTCTTACAGACACCAAATACAATTAATTGTTTTCTGAATAGTCCCGAAAATTTTGTTTAGTAGATAGTCATTTATAATGTTTGTAGTTACTTCTGTACTGAGTGAATGTTTAAGAGCGAAACGTAAATGTTATATTTTATTTTATGTCTCTCAGCTTCAATGTTAGTTATGTTTGTTATATGAACAGCATATTTGTAGAATGTTTGGAATAGAGTGAAAGATGCATGATAAAGGGCAGAATGTCAGACGGGCCTGCGTGCCCAATTCTTAACCCTTTTGAAATAAAGATCAATCAATCAATCAATCTTATTAAAATCCACCTTTGGGTCTGTGCGCCAAATTCTTAACCCTTTGAAAATAAAATCATTTCGCTCGTTCATTATTTTTGACTGATTCAAGTGTTTAGAATGCCTGTTGTAACAATATGTGTCTGTCATATGTTTCATTTCTTGAACAGAAGATGAGGTTCCAGTTGGGTGTTATATACCTGGTGTCGTCATTCCCACTTGCAGTGATTTTTGCAGGTAAGTATATTTTGGGTGTCTGTAACGGGAAACGGGTGGGTATGGGACAGCTAAGTCGCTTGGTGTTACAGTATATTTTTCAACGTATGAATTTTTTTTTTTCAGTCTTCATTGAATTTTCTTTCATGATTTCTGTATGTGGACGAGGAAGGATGGCTTATCTAGCGTGTGAGATATGATTGTCGACCCTCGCTGTGTATGTGTTCTGATTGTCGACCCTTGCTGTGTATGGGATATGATTGTCGCAAAAGTCAAGAGATGTGATTCATGAGTAAAATATGCGTAAAATATGACGTATGAGCCACTCAGCGCTTAGACACATTTAGTAATCCTCATAGTACTCGAGATGTGATTAGTAATCTTCACAGTACGTAGGATGTGATTAGTAATCTTCACAGTACGTAGGATGTGATTAGTAATCTTCACAGTACGTAGGATGTGATTAGTAATCTTCACAGTACGTAGGATGTGATTAGTGATCCTCACAGTACGTAGGATGTGATTAGTGATCCTCAAACTACACGGGACGTGATTAGAAATCTTCACACTACATGGGATGTGATTAATAATCCTTACAGTACGTGAAATGTGATTAGTAATCTTCACAGTACGTGAGATGTGATAAGCAATCCTCACGGTATGTGAGATGTGATTGGGGAAACTCATGGTAGCTGAAATGTAATTAATGACACTCAGGGCACGTAAGATATGATTGGTAACCATAATGGCAGGTAAGCTATGATTGGTAACCATAATGGCAGGTAAGATGTGATTGGTAACCATAATGGCAGGTAAGATATGATTGATAACCATCATGGCAGGTGAGATATGACTGGTAACCATAATGGCAGGTAAGATATGATTAGTAACCATAATGGCAGGTAAGATATGATTGATAACCATCATGGCAGATAAGATGTGACTGATAACCCTCATGGCAGGTAAGATATGATTAAAGACCTACACCACAAAGGATGTCCTAAGCTGAACTCCCACAAATGTTTGCTTTTTATCTCTAGTATCATCACTGTCAGACGAACCCGAAGATGACGACAGCGAGGACGAAGGAATTTTCACCACAAACATCACTGCGAAAGAGGATATCACAAACATCACTGCGAAAGAGGATATCACAAACATCACCGCGGAAGAGGATATCACAAACATCACCGCGGAAGAGGTTATCACAAACATCACTGCAGAGAACATCTCAAATGTCACATTCACGAAACAACATCATCATCCAAGCCAGATCATGACGGACGAGCAACGACTCTTCCGTAAACTCTTCGAGGGATACGACAAGAACACCAGGCCGGTGTATAACGCATCGCACCCTGTCAAGGTCTTCATTGGCATCACACTGACTCAGATCTTTGACTTGGTGAGTAGCGCCCATAGTTTCGAGCCAAACAGTCTCTCAGGTAAGGATTGAGCCTAGAAAAGCTCAGGTAAGAACTGAGCCTAGAAAAGCTTAAGTAAGAACTGAGCCTGGAAAATCTCAGATAAGAATTGAGCCTATAAAATCGAAGTCTGTAGATTTAGCAGATAGGCCACAACAGTATCCACACATGTAGTTTCACTTCCTTGTCTTGCTGCTAGGAGAGTTACGCAGTCTACCACATTCTTCGCTATCTCTACACATTTTCTATTAACTTTTTCTTGTCCATTAATTTCTTCTTTTCGTTTTTTTTTTAAATTAAAATTTTCAAAAACCAGGGGCAGGTAATTTTGTTCAAAGAACGAGCACTTCAGATCCCCTCTGAGTCCAAGGGTCTGCAGATTCAAGGCACGCCCCCTTGTCTGAACTTTGATTTGTTCTTCCAGGGTGGGGAGAACTTAAAGTAAGGGGGTGGGTTTAAAATATGAGGGAGGGAGAAGGGGATGGTGAGGAAAAAGAGAAAAATAGGGGCGTCAGAAGCAAATGAGCAAAAAAAAAGGCGGCCCGTGGGGGGGGGGGCGGTTGAGGAGCCAGGGATGTGACCTGGCAAGCAAGGGTAGCAGCCTGACAAAAGTTTGGGAAACATCGCTGTACCACAGCCCCAGAATTACTCAGCATTTTCTCCCAGGTCTGTTAGAGCTGACACGCCCATTACAATGTTAACCTTTTCTTCAGTTTCCTTGCCTAGAGCAGCGTCCCACTCACACAGGAAGCAACATCGGCGGGAAGTGGCTCAGATCGGAACATTTCTCACTTGACACATGCTTATATTACTCTGATAATTTCTCACTTGACACATGCTTGTATTACTCTGATAATTTCTCACTTGACACATGCTTATATTACTCTGATAATTTCTCACTTGACACATGCTTATATTACTCTGATAATTTCTCACTTTACACATGCTTGTATTACTCTGATAATTTCTCACTTGACACATGCTTGTATTACTCTGATAATTTCTCACTTGACACATGCTTGTATTACTCTGATAATTTCTCACTTGACACATGCTTATATTACTCTGATAATTTCTCACTTGACACATGCTTGTATTACTCTGATAATTTGCTGCGCAGAAGAGCTGTCTTTAAAAAAATGTGACAACAGATGTCATTCTCTGACTCAGCTGTTAACCGCGTCTGACCGAAAAAGCCGAAAGAGCGAAACAAGCGTCGATATAATGAACATAGATATAACTGAAAACTGTCAATAGAGCGAAACAAGCGTCGATATAATGAACATAGATATAACTGAAAACTGCCAAAAGAGCGAAACAAACGTCGATATAATGAATATAAATATAACTGAAAACTGTCAAAAGAGCGAAACAAGCGTCGATATAATGAACATAGATATAACTTAAAACTGCCAAAAGAGCGAAACAAACGACGATATAATGAACATAGATATAACTTAAAACTGTTAAAAGAGCGAAACAAGCGTCGATATAATGAACATAGATATAACTTAAAACTGCCAAAAAAAAATACGAAAAGCCAGACTGTAAACTGTACCTATATCGGTAAATATTTGTATATTTTCACATATGTTGGCTTTTGGTGGTGTTGATTATTGATGATGGTATTCACTATCTCTGGATTCACGTAAAGTTCCCGTATACGTGAGATGATTGTATATCTTGTTTCACTCACTGACAGCCGTGTGTCTGTGTGGAGTGGAGTCTGGCGTACTTCGCCATTCGGTCTCATATTTTCAGTCGTTGTGGCGTTTATTTTCATACTAGTTTTTTCCGTTAAATTCATATTTCTGTATTTAATTTTGTATGTATACTCGCTGCTATATTATCAATATTTTGTCATTTTCCTTGTTTTTATTTTTATTACCAGTTTCAAGATCTATGAAACAAATACGAAACAGTCACAGCCGAAAGCAGATAATCAATGAATCTGATGAGAATCTTTCATCTAAAAAATTATGACCAGAATCCCGTAGCACATCGTTTCTCTGTTTTATTTGTTAAATAATTTGTTTCTTAACAAGCCCTTCTCCTCCTCCTCTTCTTCTTCTTCTTCTTAACCCTTAACCCTATTCTTAACCCTTTTGAAATAAAGATCAATCAATCAATCTTCTTCTTCTTAACCCTTAACCCTATTCTTAACCCTTTTGAAATAAAGATCAATCAATCAATCAATCAATCTTCTTCTTCTTCTTCTTCTTCTGCTTTCCGAGCCGTTAAGACTCAATGTTGCAGATAAAGTTCACTTCCATTCCTCTCTATTCTAGTTCTCTCTCCAGTTGTTGACAACAGTTTCTTTTATACTTATGCTTCATAGACTACTGTAAAGCATTCAATAAAGTGAGACACACAGAAATTATAAGAATGCTGGAAGACATCAACACAGATGGGAAAGATCTGAAACTCATCAAAAACATATACTGGCAGCAATCAGCAGCAATGAAGGTTGAGAACAAAACAGGAGCATTCCAAGACATAAAACTAGGAGTGAGACAAGGATATGTTCTATCTCATAACATCTTCTCCTTGTACAGATAAAACATAATGAGAAATATAGAGAGCTTGCCAGGAATATCAACTGGCGGGTACAACCTTAACAACTTAAGATATGCGGACGACACAGTTCTGATTGCTAAAAGTGAAGAGGAGCTACAGGCTCTTGTGGACGTCATGGTTCGTGAAAGTAAAAGTAAAGGTCTCAGCCTGAACAGAAAGAAGACTGAAGTGATGGTCATCTCAAAGAAAATAATACCAACAAAATGTAACATTACCATCGATGGCACAGAACTGAAAGAAATTGATAGATTCAAGTACTTAGGAACGATTATAACAGCTGATGGGAAATGTCACAATGAAATAAAAAGCAGACGTGCTCAGGTCAAGTCAGCATTCCAGAAAATGAGAAACATCTTGTGCAACAGATCCATATCAATGGAAACAAGATTCCGAGTACTTAAATGTTACATGGAGCCAATTTTGTTTTATGGATGTGAAGCATGGTCCATGAATAAGAGAGTACAGCGAGAAATGGAGGCCTCGGAAATGTGGTTCACAAGAAGGATGTTGAAGGTGCCATGGACAGCTAAGAAAACCAATGAAGAAGTCTTAAGAGAAGCTGGAGTTAAAAGGCAAATTACAGCAAAGATCAGAGGCAGACAAGGGAGATTTGTAGGACATTTTCTGAGAAGAGGAAAAGTGGAACACATTGTGGCAGCTGGAAAAACTGAGGGAAAAAGAGACAGAGGAAGACAGAGAGAGAAGTTACTGGATGTGCTGTCAGTGTGGCTAGGAAGAAAGTCACCATAATCAAGTCTAGAGACAGGGAATTGTGGAGAGAAATGATCGCCTACGCCACACGGCACGGCACTTGATTGATTGAATTTCTTTTATATCCTGTTCTACGTTGTCTTTCCATATCTGTCTTGGTCTACCCCTTGGTCTTGTTTCCCTCATTTCTTGTGCATACATCATTTTCGTTTGTCTGTTCTCTTCCATTCTTTCTACATTGCCAACCAGGGTAGTCTGTTCAGTTTCAAGACATTTATAATTCACTAGGATTTAAATAATCTGTTCATTTCAGTGTTCTTTCTAGCTCTCCATTCTCCTCTGTTGGGATCCTTTATGAGCCCAAAGATTCTTCTTTGGATCTTGTTCTCACAGATCTGCAATCGGTGTTCATCTTTCTTTGTTGTACTTCATGTTTCTGATCCTAATAAGGCCCTTACTGGTGGAAATGTTGGTTGTTTGGTAAAACTATTTCCTTCTTGTCTTCTCTCTCTCTCCTCTCTCCTCTCTCTCTCTCTCTCTCTCTCTCTCTCTCATCTATTCTTCTCTAGTTTCTCTGTTCATATAAAATCCACAGATAAGCTCCAATATTGGAGCCATTCTCGCCAAAGATAATGCCTATGATGAACTTGCAGTAAGAATGCTATAATCTCATGCGAGTGTCTGATGTTTTATCTTTTTTTTTTTCAATTTTAACTCAGTCTAATTTTAGCTATATTAGTTTACTTTTATTTTATTTTGTTTTCTTTTATTTGTTTTCTCACAAGGACGAAAGGAATCAAGTTCTAACAACAAACGTGTGGCTAGATCAGGTGAGAGTCTGTTGTTTACTCTACAAGTTTGCTTAAGAGTAAGTTTAGTTTAGAGTTTCAGACAAAAACCAGTAGCTGGGTATGGCTGGAGAGGACGAAGAATGAATCGAATGTCAAGTAAACAATTTTAATTTGTATGTTTTTCCGTCACAGTACAATGATTCTGTCAGGTACAGGTTACATTCTTTTTTTTAGTGCTTTCTTGAGTTCCATACACTCGGCCCTTTCTCCTGCAAGATCTGCATAAAGTATATAACAAGAAGGCAAGGTAATACTTTGACCTTGTGTCTGTCTGTTAAATGTCTTTTGTCTTAGTAGAATCAAATCTTGAATTGTTTTAAAGATTGCCCGTTGTTTCCTGGAATGTCTACAGATTTTGCATTCCCTAGAATGTCTACGTATTAGTCTTTTCCTGGAATGTGTACAGATTAGTCTTTCTAAGTTTAAATAATTGTTTTCTATCAGTCTTTTTGTATAAAAACGTTTTTCTGGCAATGTTTCTCTCTGGCAAAATTGTGCTATAGAGATCTGAGTTACTGGTTTAATCCTTGCTGTTCCTTCCTTCAAGTATCCTGCTTTCTTTATGTATATAACTCTTCTGAGTTTTTCATATAATAGTTTCTTTTTGTTATTTTACTTAATTTTCTTTTCTCTGTAAGAGTTTCTCTGTCATTATTTATAATTCTGGTTTCTTTCCTCCAAAAACTGGTGATAAGTGTTTTTAACAGTTACATTTTAAAGACACTTTTGACTTCAACAATGTATGTGTATGAGTGCATGTGGTAGTGCTGACCTTCTGTTGTAATCTTTGCACGATGCTGATGTAATTAGATACCAGTTTGTCATAAAAGATACATTGAGAGTTGCGCACAAGAAGGAAATTTAGCACAAAGTAAAATTATCTTTCGTACAATAACAGACAAAAGTACTTTAGGGTGAGAACGTTGAGTTTTCAACTACCACCGTGACGTGTGAGAGTACCGCTCTATCAACTCCGTGGACACAAGCTGGCAGAGTCGACAGTACGTGATCTTGCGACAGGGCAAGGCAGGAAGTGCAAGACAAAGCAGCACAAGGCAAGGAAGGACAAGGCAAGTAAGGCAAGGCAAGGAAGGACATGGCAAGGAAGCGGAAGTAAGGGCAAGGCAAGGCAGAGCATGACAAGGCAGGGCACGGCAAGGAAGGACAAGGCAAGGCAAGGCAGGTCTGGGCACGGAAAGGCAAGGCAGTTCAGGGCAAGGCAAGGCAGGGCAGGGCAAGGCAAGGCAGAGCAAGGCAGGGCACTCGTCCTAGTGGAGCCATCTGTTCGAGTCACAGGCATTCTCTGTTCCTTTCTGTCACGGGTTTCATCTACGATGTATCTTTCCAAGCTACCCATAAACAATGTGGCCTTGTTGGTTGAGTGGTTAGACTATTAGTCTACTAATCCGGTGGTACCAGGTTCAAGTCCCAGCAGTAGGGACTTTTTCTAGTACCACCACACCAAAAAGGCCACGGTGTCCACCCAGCCTCTAAAAATGGATACCAGAGAAATCTGAGAAGGTAAATGAGGGCCAGCCGTGATACTGACCACATTAGACTTTCATGTGGCGAAGGTCGCGGAAATAGGGGCCTAACATCATATTCCCAGTATGTCTTGATGGTATGTCTTGATGGTATGTCTTGATGGTATGTCTTGATGGTATGTCTTGATGGTATGGGAAAAGGTTTTTGTTTTAAATCCATAAATATTAGATGTATTCTATTTCAGTAAAATGATAGAATGATAACATTGAAACATGTGTACTGCAATTGTTGGATGTTAAACTCCTACATACAACATAAAAATCTCCTTTCTGTTTGTGACAGCAATGGACAGACGAGAAACTTGTGTGGAACGTCAGCAAATACAGCGGACTAAAGAAGCTCAGAATACCTTGCCGCCATATTTGGAAGCCAGATATTGTCTTATACAACAGGTAGTGAGCTCTGTTCTAATACCTGCACATTTACACCTGGATGTTTTGATCCACTTTCTGTTTCTCATATTACACTGTTTATTGTTCTTCTCAGGTTGTCTCAGCTGAGTATTGTGCAATTACACTTTGAAAATATTATTAGTTAGATTTTAATTTTTTTGTTTTTCTGTTTTTAATCTTCAGTCAGAATCAGTCTAGTGTTATTTCTGTCTTTAGATATCTAACAACTAACGGAGACTTTAAGCTTGTGAAAACTGATATTTGTAATACTTTTTACTAACAGCATAGAATATTCAATAGTGTGTTTCAGCTTTGTCTGTTTTAAGTAATCTTGGTGTCTGTACATTGAACAATTATTTCTGGTGATTGCTTTGGCCAGCAGATTTGTAGAGTTTCTTTTTTTCGAGATTCGGTGTGTTTGATCCTCCGTGTTGTAGATTTTAGTTTGCTATTGTTTTTGTTTTGTTGTGTGCAGATATTTACACTGTTTGGCTTCTTAATAAGATTTCGCAGGCCATTAATTGTGAAAGTATGTGAAAGTCGGGATATGTATGGATAAGATGGATATTCAGTTTCCATTTTTGTTGACCGGTTTCTAGTTCTGGGTTTAATCAGTTTTCCAAATTTTGATGTGCTTTTTTTTGAGAAATGAAGTTGATTTTTTAAAATAATAATGAAGACATTTTATTTTTAGAAGTTGAGTTTTATAAATAATAATGAGGAGATTTAATTTTTAGAAGCTGAGTTTTAAAAACAATAGTGAAGAGGTTTTATTTTTAGAAGTTGAGTTTTTAAAATAATAATGAAGAGATTTGATTTTTACTCATTGATTTTTTTGTTTTTGAGGGGCTCATTATGGAACTTATTTTCAGCTTTTTGAGTATGACTTTCAGATGGTTGATGTAATAGCAGATGGATAACTTACTGACAGATGGATAATATACTGGCAGAACATATGAATAACATTCTGGCATATGGATAATTTATTAGCACATGGATAGTATACTGACAGATTAATAATATAGTAACAGATGGATAACTTAAGGACAGATGGATAATTTAAGGACAGATAGATAACTTTCTGACGGATGTATAAGTTACTGGCAGTTGGATAGGTAGATAACATACTGACAAATGGATAAGTTGCTGACAGGTGAATTAATTCGACTGTTACATCCTGTTCTCAAGTTGATTGTTACTTACTGTGATAAGAAACTGATTTTTATCTTCTGGGGAATGAGTTTTTTAAAAATACTTCCTGAAACTTGTCTTATCTCCTTCCTCATACACCTTTCGGTGTTGAGGGGACAAATAGACGTCTTGATAGGACTCGACGATTTGTTTCATATAATGGGATATTTAATGTTGTTGTCATTTTCTCTCTGCAACTCCTGAGTGGGCGGCCTCTTACCTACAAATCTTAATGTGAATGTTGCCTGTGATATAGTGTCTGGTGATAACTGTGTAACATGGCCAAACCATTTGACTTGCTGTTTCTGAATATAGTATAAGACTGATGTTTCTCCAAGCTTTGCCCTGATGGTGTCATTTCTTATTTGGTCTCTTCTTGTCTCATTTAGTTTTCTCTTTAAACATCTCGTTTCTGTCGTCATGATTTTTCTTTTGTTCTTAGCTGTTAGTGTCCATGTTTGACATTGATAGCATAGAGTTGGGAGGAAAACTGTGTTGTAAAACGCCCATTTTGTTTCAGTTGCGATGTATTTGTTTTTCAGTAAATGTATCATTTGTCCAGTGACCTGATTTGCTTTATTGCATCTGCTCTCAATCTCAGCGTCAATTTTCCTTGAGGAAATTGTGCTACCTAGATAACTGGAAATGTTTCACTTGTTTCAAGGGCTGGTTGTCTAGGAAAAACTTTGTTTGGATTTATTCTCTTGCTATGGTCGTGACTTCCGTTTTTTCAGCACTGATCTTCATGTTGTGGCTTTGACATGCCCTTGCTAAATTATCCATGTTCTTCTGTAGGTCTTTTTCTGATGTGGCTGTACGTGGTTGATCGTCAGCAAAAAGGAGTTCGTTTATGGTCCTTCTATTGGGTATGTCTTCTGGAAGGTGTTGTGGGTTTACTGGCATTGTTTTTGGGGTTGGACAGCTTTGTGGTGGAGTTTTTACTATGTATGTTCGCTTCTTTGCAGATGTTGTCAGTGTATGTTATGAAAAGTAAGGGAGATAGTACACAGCTTTGCCTCACTCCAGATTTTATGATGAGTGTTTTAGAGTCCCATATTTGTTACAACTGCACACTGACTTTCTGAGATATTATTTTCATTTTCAGTGTCCTGATTTGTGAAGTTATGTTTTTTTCCTCTTGATTTGTTAAGCTGATATTTTTTTTCCACCTCAAAGACTTTGAAAAGTGATTTAAGCTAATATTTTGCTGGTGTAGCCACAGCTGCAGGTGCTAAACGAGCAAGCTATTACCAAAGCTGATAACCAGACCAGTACTAGGAGAAGGCTGCTTCCCCACTTTCTTCGTCCTCTTCATCAAACGCACTGAAAATTTGAAAATTCTTCACTCATAAGAAGCCCACTTTACGACTTAAGAACGCAGGCCCACTTTACGACTTGAAGACCGCAGATTACGACAAACAGAAAGTGTCTGAAAGAATAAGTTCTTCTAAAGATCTCGGTTGAAGCCCACACTCTTTCTCTCTGCTCCGCCATTATCTGGTCTTCTGAAATTAAAGCTTTGCTTACCTTGGCAGATCAAAGAAGACCTTCGACAGGCTGTGCACGTGACACACACTCACACACACATACACACACACAAGTTAACTGGAAATGAGTGAACGTGTAAACAACGTTTAACAAGTTCTTCATTTAGACATTCTGCCACGTCTCCACACACACGCACACACACACACACGCACGCACGCACGCACGCACATACATACATACATACATACATACATATAAAATACTGGAGACGCTTATAAACTGGAACTTGCTGCGAAGAAGGTTAATAAGAAAAAAACTGAGAGTGAAGCAGAATTTGATAATTGATTATTTAGTTTCAGAGCTTTTTTTCCCAGAAGTTTGTCACAGATGAAAGTTTGGAAGTGAGCAGTTCTTGTAATGCTCACACGCTGATTTTGCAAACTTTTTTGTACTTTTCCATTTCTTTCAAGTCTTAAGAATTTTACACGCATACACTTACCTCCCCCTCCCCCCAATACACACACGCGCGTGAGCACGTACACATGTGCTGAAATCTATATCCAGAATACCATAAGCCATGGACAGTTAACGGTCTGCACATATCTCAAGTCACAATCAGCTAGGTAGGCACCATATCCGACTCCACACTTGAGAAAGTGACAATATCATACTCATAATGTGGCACTTGTGTTTCAAGATCTTCAATATTCTTACCTGCATCTGTGCACAGTTAGGGAGATCACCAATCATTCATCGGACAGAACTATTACCTGTCTGTGGACTTACGCTATCTGTAGACTTACTGTATCCATAGATTTACTATAGACTTACTGTATCTGAAGACTTACTGTATCCATAGACTTACTTTATCTGAAGACTTACTGTATCCATAGACTTACTGTATCTGAAAACTTACTGTATCCATAGATTTACTATAGACTTACTGTATCTGAAGACTTACTGTATCCATAGACTTACTATAACTGTAGAGTTACTGTATCCATAGATTTACTATAGACTTACTGTATCTAAAGACTTACTGTATCTGTAGGCTTAGTGTATCTATAGATTTACTATATCTGAAGATTTACAGTATCCGTAGACTTACTGTATCTGCAGACTTACTGTGTATAAAAACGTACTGTATCTTAAGACTTAATGTATCTGAAGAATCGACTTTATATTTTTCTATCGATTAAAAATTACAAAAAAAAATGTTGAAGGTGTTTAGAAATGGTCATTATTCCAAGCGTTAATTGTTGAGTTCTTGTACACCTTTCTTTCTTTTTCTCTCTATTTTAAATTTTGCTTATTCGAATTGTTCTACCTGGGCTGGGAGAGTTGCGAGTCGCTATATAATCATCCTACCGTGTCTGACCTTGCCAACAGGTGCTTACTTCCTGTTCCGGGTTATGGGCGACTAATTGAGACCGGATGTGAAGAAATAGCCCAGTTTCACGTTGCAGTATCTCCTTCTATGTGAACGTTGACTGCGGAGTTAATTTTTTTTTCTGAAATAATTATCAACTCGAGCTTCCGTTAAACGTGAATCTTCAGCCTGGTGTATCTCTTGTCGCTAAGAAACAGCTGGACAGGCTGTCTTCCAGATTCATGTCATACTCTTACTTTCTATTTAATATTAAACACTTCAAATATCACAGTTGTTTGGTTGTAGGGCTGGAGTGTTGCCTGATCGTACCATCACTTTAGATACCTACCCATCCACCCACCTACCTACATACTTACCTACATAAATAGGTACATATTTGTAAATATCGTGATTCTGTAGTTTTCTGTCTGCAATATTCCGTATAATTTTTATTTATAAATTTGGATTCTTCCACTTATTATGATCTTTTTTTCCTTCCATGAAACAAGAGCCTACGTCTAAATTTTATCGAACATGTTCTTGTTTGTGCCATAACAGAATGGCTTTGAGGAAACCTCTTGCAATACAACTCTCTATTTTTTTTATGTCGTTTTCTTTTTTTTTTTTGGGGGGGGGGGGTCGCTTGGGGGCGATTTTTGGTTTTATTTTGTCTCATTATTTTAAAAGTACACTTGAATAAAATGCTACTTTTTTATCATTTCCGCATTTTTTTTATTGCCCTAATACCTCAACTACAACATTTTTAACTGTTTTAAGAAAAGTCTGGAGGAAATTAGTATTTACTGAGCACGTGACATGTGTCATCCCCTAGTGTAGAGGACTATACAGACGGATACATGCAGTCTCTGGCTATGGTGTCCCACACAGGCGAAGTTTTCTGGCCACCGATTGTCAAATTTCACAGCACTTGTCAGATTGACATCACTTACTTCCCTTTTGATGACCAAATCTGTAACATGAAACTTGGCTCTTGGGCGTACGATGGCTTCCAGGTGAGAGACTCCATCGCATTTTGTTGTTTGTAGTTTTCATTTTCACAGATCTGAGTTGTAATCAATGGCGGACTAACTAGTACCCCGACCCCCCGGGCTAAAGTTAGTAAGTGCCCCAAACTCTTCCCCGCTATACCATTCGTCTCCTGATATACTTGTAAAGTTCATAAGGCAATAATCTGTACCTGGAGAGTTTCCTCCCTTGATGTAGGGCCCCGTGCCCGTCTGGGCCCCCAGACTTAAGTCTATTATTATAATAAGTAATCCGCCACTGTTTGCAATATTGTATGATATTGTTGTGAGACTTGTCTGATATTTCTGAGAACACTAACAGAAAATTATTCAGGAAAAAAATATACCTTCCAGATTAAAAGGTATAGAAAAATAAAATGTACACGTCAGCAGATAAGTAATAAAAAAGATGAATAATTAGAAGAATTTAATGTGAAGGAAGTCTTGTTTCTCTTTAGTTATTGTCACACTGTTAGTGGGACACCTCATACAGCGATTCTCAAGCTGTGATCCACGAAACATCGGGTAGTCTCCAGTATGGTATTAACTTCCATCTAATGGATAACAAAAACAATGTTCATTGAACTGCTGTATTACATACAAGATGGTGGTCCACTACTTATGAAATGTGAAGTTGAAGAGTTGGCCCTCGCTTGTAAAATGTTTGGGAATCATCGGTCTAATGTACATAAATGCATGCCATAGACCATATCTGACTAAAACAAGACGTAGCAACAGTTTTATTGATTAATGAACATGCTCTCTCTCTCTCTCTCTCTGATCCTTTAGAGGCCAAAGGCACATGTGGCTTCTGCAAGGGTTTTCCACAAAATGGCTGTCCTTTGCCTTTGTTTTCCCGTTCTTGCCCAGGTGAGCCCTCTGTTGCTCAGCATCCTTTCTGTTCTTTCCCATGTCTCCTTTGGTCTACCCTTACTTCTGTTCCCCTGAGGTCCCCATCTTAGTGCTGTTTCTGGCAGTGAGTCAGCGGTCACTTAGAGCACATGCACCAGCTATCCCCAACACCTTTCCTCAGTAATCGAAGTCAATGGCTTCATGGGGAACCACACCTGGGAACTAGCAAGCAGTTCATGACTAAAGCTGTTCCTAGTATGTGCTTGTACAGGCAAATATTTCGTTACGCTCGTCTCACACCTTTACCTTAGTGGATTTGTATATATTTACTTTTCTATATTTTACCGGATGTCTGAGTAGCGAAACGGTTAGTGCACCTGTCTCTCATGGCGAAGGTCGGGGGTTCGAATCCGGACGGAGGCACCCCAGTCACCCAGCTGTAGAAATGGGTACCCGACTTCTTCTTGAGCTGGGGAAGGAAAGGCGGCCTGGCGTGATACTGACCACATCACCCTCTAGTGTGCTGACAGGTCAAGGAAAATATGGGAACTAACATTATATCCCTATGTGCCTCTAAGGCATGACAGAATTACCTTTACTTTACTTTTATATTTTACCCCCCCCCCCCCCCAAAAAAAAAACAAACCAAAAAACTGTTAATGAGGAGAATAGTTCAAGAGAAAAGATCAAGAGACAAAAATTAATAGATCCAGAAAAATTCACAGTTAGGATAATTGGAGGAGACGAACACGAGAAAACGTGGACAAGTACTTGGAGGAGGTGAAGACGAGAAAAACGTGGACAAGTACTTGGAGGAGATAAAGACGAGAAAAACGTGGACAAGCACTTGGAGGAGGTAAAGACGAGAAAAAAGTGGACAAGTACTTGGAGGAGGTGAAGACGAGAAAAACGTGGACAAGTACTTGGAGGAGATAAAGGCACAAAAAGCGTGGGCAAGTGCTTGGTCAAAGACTGAGACAATGAGGGGACTGAGATCCATTGCATCAAAACTTTTACATTGAAGTGATATAAGATGGCACGGATGATGTAACGTAAAAGATGACAACGACGATGTAATGTAAAAGATGACAACGACGATGTAATCACGCTGGTTAGTACAACATTCTGCTATGTTTTACTGACCAACGTAAGCAAAATACAACTAAGTGCTTAAAAGCTGAATGATAGTGATTTCACAGTATTTCTGACAAGTGCAAGTACTCCGTGGTACATATGAGAATCCTGACATAAGAAATGGCAGGTGGACTGTGCAGGACCTATGGTCTCCAGTCTGAGAAGCGCTCTTAAAGCTGTACTGATATCAACGCACAACTCTGACAAGATTACCATCTACTCTTATAAAACTATTGCAGTAATCATCATCAACAAACTGACAAATAAGTACTCGAACACCCGGCTCTGGCGTGTCTGACATATTTATTTGTCATGCTTGAAGGTTGTTGGTTGCTTGTACAGATTTTAACATCTTCTAACATACAGGTCGACGTGGATAATCGCTCTGTGCCAGTAGACCTCAGTAATTATGTCAGCAATGGTGAGTACATCAGTAATTATGTCAACAATGGTGAGTACTTCAGTAATTATGTCAACAATGGTGTATGCCTTAGTAATTATGTAAAGAATAGTTAGTACCTCAGTAATTATATCAGCAATGATAAGTACCTCACTAATTATGTCAACAATGGTGAGTACCTCAGTAATTATTCAACAATGGTGAGTACCTCAATGATTATGTCAACAATGGTGAGTACCTTAGCTACCATCGGCGGTACTTTTTTCTTTTAGTGTTTGTGTGATTCGAGGCATGTGATATTGTCATGACGTTCTTCTGCAGTGGCTGCACAATAAATGCACGTGTGTCTTTAATACATTTTGAGATGTTCTTCAACCATAATTTTCTCTCTCTCTCATCCTCCCTTCTCTCTCCTCCACTCTCTCTCTCTCTCTCTCTCTCTCTCGACTCCCCACCACCAACCCACCCTCCCCCTCCTCCTAATTTTTCTTCATGTTTATGTAGAATGTTTGTGACCATAGTTAGATGAGAGATGAGAGGTAGAATGTTTGTAACAATAGTTAGATGAAAGATGAAATGTAGAATGTTTGTGACAATAGTCAGATGAGAGATGAGAGGTAGAATGTTTGTGACAATAGTTAGATGAGAGATGATAGGTAGAATGTGTGTGACAATAGTTAGATGAGAGATGAGAGGTAGAATGTTTGTGACAATAGTTAGATGAGAGATGAGGGATAGAATGTTTATGATACTAGTTAGATGAAAGATAAGAGGTAGAATGTCAGACAGGTTGCCAGTTCACTTCTTCACTCTTTAAAATTAAAGTAAGTTCACTCACTCACTCACTCACTCACTCACTCACTCACTCACTCACTCACTCACTCACTCACTCACTCACTCTTATCTTGATTAGTTTGCACTTTTGTAACATTATTTTTTGTCTACCGCGTCTGTGCTTGCCCAGTGTCAGATATTTTTGTGACCACATTTAAGTGCGAGTTTTTGTGTGTCATATTTTTTATCTTTATTTATGCTCAGTTTTTACTAAATTCGTTTACAGGAAAGCACTTTTTTTTCTAAAAGAAAACTCTTAATTATGTCAAAAATAACAACTTGTACCTGTACGAACTCCCTGTAACTGCAAGCTGGTGTTCTTTGCAGCCGATGCTGTAGAGTTGTTGAGGCACAGCATCGTATCGGCGTGGGAGCAGGTTATGGCAGCTATTTTTTAAGACCCGGAGTACAGCTAGAAAGCAGGGGGTGTGCAATGCTTCTTTAGCAGACTCCGCCACCATGGGGGCTGTGGCGATCCCTGCCCCATTAGACAGGCCAGGCCTGTTACTGGGGGTACCATGGAGAGGTGGGACAAGGTCTTGGTCAGCTATGGGTCGCTAGCCCTGACGCTAGTATATCAGCTGTGGGTCGCTAGCCCTGACGCTAGTATATCAGCTAACAACAAATAAACGTATTACTTCCATAACTTCTTTATACAAGGTCCGTCAGTTAAGTAATGAGATTGATTTTATTAAGGCCAAGACAAAAATGCCATCTATCAAGCAAAGCATGGAATCCAAAGAGGCAACATTCATCTATGATCTGGTAACTTTTTATCACCGCCCGATAAGCATACGACAAACAATCCGCCATTTTGTTGACCTAGTCAGAGATGCATTGTCACGTAATCAGCATGGAGCAAAATGCTAACATTAAATTCTGTTTAAAACTCGGAAAAAGTACCATTGAGACAATTGAATTAAATGGGATAAGTTTATGGGGATAATTGTTTATCTCATGCACAGATATTCAGGTGGTACTCAAGATTTAAAAGTGGTATGGAATTGATTATAAATGCAACTAGACATGGACGCCCTATTTCTGTTCGAAACGAGGAACACATTGCAAAAGTCAGAGAACGGATACAAGAAGATCGTTGTTTGTGTGTGAGGATGATGGCAGATGAATTTGGTGTTAACCGAGAGACCATTCGTAAAATTTTAGTGGAAGATTTGGGCAATAAAAAAATTGCTTCTTGGTTTATATCACAGTCGGTCTGATGAGCAAAAACATCAGCGTCTGAGTACGCAAAAGACATCATCAAAACGTGTCGCAGAAATAAACATTTCTTAAATTTGATTGTTGCAAAGGTGAAACAAGGATTTTCCGCTATGATCCCACAACTAAACTCCAAAGTGCTCAGTGGAAGTCCAGAGGGCACAAAAATTCGTCTTCAAAAGTCAAATGCTTCTACGACAGCAAAGAAATTATTCACAAAGAATTTATTCCAGAGGGACAGACTGTCACTGCCAACGTTTATTTAAGTATTGTGAAACGCGTACTGAAAAGGATTCTCCGAGTCCGACCCGAGTATTCAACACCTGGCAGTTTTTTCCTTCTTCATGATAATGCACCGGCTCACCGGGCGGTAGTAGTACAGAAGTTTTTGGTCCAAAAACAAATGTGTGGTCTCAACCATCCACCCTATTCCCCAGATTTGTTTCCCTGAGATTATTTTCTATTCCCAATATTAAAGTTACAATTGAAAGGACGCTTCATTGACGATACTGATGACATCCAAAGGGCCGTAACATCGAGTTTAAAGGCCTTACCAACAGAAGAACTGCAGAAGTCGTTCCAGTGTTTGTTAGATCATGCCACTCGCTGTATCAATGCACAAGGGGCTTACTTTTAATGAAATACAGGTTATATCTTCAGCTGATGTTTATTTTATTTGTTATGTAATTAGTATCATTACTTCCATATGTTTACATAGTCTTAATTTCATGTTTTAGGTTTTGGCCCTCTATTAGTCTTTTTTTTTTTCCTCTCCTGTTTTCCGCCTTTGAGTTGCTTCCAGTGGAAAATTTTCCACTGTCTGTATCAGGTCAGTGTGACATGCAAAAAAAAAAGGTGGATGTTCTCATGGGATATCCTGTTTGAGAATCCTGTTCAAGTGTGTGGGAAAACTGTCAAATAACAAGATTCTTACACTTCGTCAGTAGTGGCTCATATTATCCGGACACAGAGCCGTAAAGTGGCCGCTGCCTACTGGGACGGACGGGATTGTTTTCACAGCTTTGTGGAGGTCGCATCAATCTCTTCCACTTTAAAATCCGGTTTGCTGCTGTTACTGTAGCAATCTAACTTCGAGATTTCTGTTTTCAGATAACTGTCTCCATTATTCCTTGGTGTTGGCCTCAATATTTGTAACATTTAACTGTGCCGTAGTTTCCATATTTCTTTAGGGATGTTAATTTTTTCCTATCTCAGCATGCAGGAACTTTCGTGTCTTCTACCAGCGCTGAGAAGTTACAAAATTGCGAGGATAGCAATGATACTGTTGTCCATTCTTTTCTTCTTCTTCTGCCTTCAACTGTGAGCTGGTGTTATCTTCAGCAGATGTATTTGATATATTGAGACACAATATCATGCCGGATTAGTGCGGTGCTTCTGAAGCAGACACCACCACCCTGGCGATTATGGCGATCCTTGCTCCGTTAGCCAGGCTAAGCCTGTTGCTGGTGGTACCAACGGAGAAGTGGGACAGGGTCTTGGTGAGCGATGGTTCGCCAAACCTGACGTTATCATGTCAGTTATATGTCGTTAGGTGCCAATATGGATGGTATCTTTGCCCCCGTTGATGATGATGATGATGATGATGACAACTGTGTATGTCTCTTTTTTAATTTATAAGTCCACACACAGTGTTTATTGGTAAATTGTATTCTGTCTGTCTGTCTGGATCATTATAATATTGACAATGTTAACATTTTATATTGTACACTTTTTGGCACTGTCATGATGTACTTCTTAAATGCAGGAGAATGGCACTTGATCCGGGTGGTGGCTAAGAGGAATGTCGTGTACTACCCGTGCTGCCCTGAGCCGTTCCCAGACGTGACCTTCACCGTCCACCTCCGCCGTCGGACCCTCTACTACACCCACAACGTCATCATCCCGTGTGTCATGCTGTCCTGCCTGACCTTGCTGGTCTTCTGGATGAGTCCAGACTCTGGAGAGAAGGTCACTCTAGGGTTGACCGTCCTCTTGGCTTTCTCTGTGTTTATGTTGCTCATTGCTGAGAACATGCCGGCCACGTCCAACTTTGTGCCTCTAATAGGTGGGTCCATCCATCCATCCATCCATCCATCCATCCATCCATCCATCCATCCTTTCGGCTTTTACTCCTGATTGTTGTGTATTTAGTGTATTTGTACTAAACAGAGTGTCTGAGATGGAGTGGAAAAGGCTGAGAGATGAATGTAGAATCTTGCCTGCTCCATTGCTCCTTTCTTCACCTTTGTAAATGAAAGTTCAATCATTCGTTCCTCAATCTCTCTCTCTCTCTCTCTTTGCTTATTTGTTATACCTTATCTTTCATCCCATATTCAATATGTATTCTTACTGTGTGTACAAGTAAAGCTCGTGTCACGTGATGTACAGCTAACTTTCTAAAGACCTGCCTCATCTTAAAGAACATCAACGAGCGAAGTTTACATTTTTTTTTTATTTACAAAACTTTAGAGGGTTTTGTTATTTCTATTTTAATGAATAATTCTCAGTTATTTTAAATTCTTTCCTATGTGTGTCTTTGTCATTTCTATATACACACGACCATGTATTTTGTATATTTACTAGTTTTTGACGTTGAAATGGGTAACGTATACCGGACGAATGGTATTTTTGTTTCGTCTTAGAAGGCAGTTTTGAAATAAGTAGATGTTAGACTGTTTTACGGTATACCGTAACTTTGTTCTACATTTGTCTGAGTCTGTGGTTTGTAAGATATTTAGCTTCCAGTTACCTCGTGCTTACAGGTCGTAAACTAGGTCAGTAGTAAACATCCGGGAACTCTGCATGTGACATTATTGTTCATTTTCTGTTTGTTTTATTGTGTTGAATGATGAAGGCGCAAGTACCTGACATTTACCTGTCCTGTTTTCTCAGGTGTGTACCTGACATTTACCTGTCCTGTTTTCCCAGGTGTGTACCTGACCATGGTGATGGGGATCACGTCCCTGTCGGTCATGCTGGCCGTGCTTGTATCAAACATCAGCAACCGTGGGAGGCACAAGATACCCCTACCCCGACCTGTCCGTTGCGGCGCCATCTTTCTGTCCCGCCTGATGTGCTACCGTCTTTATTACATCCACCCCACGGAGGGGGGAGAGATGGCAGCCTCGTCCACGTCCTCGCGGCCCAGGAGAAAGCTGTACCTTGTTGGAAACTGTGCTCACGTGTCCAGTGATTCTGGGTACGGCCTGCTGGACTTTGAGATGGTGGAGAATCTAAACAGTCCGGACAACAAACATACCAGCCCCGCTCCGCCCATTGAACTGTCCTCCCCGTGTGACATCAGACAACGAGAGGGAACATCTAGAGATGATGATATTGACACAATTCTCGGCTTACTGAAGCGTGTCCTCCTGAGGGAAACCGAGCATGACGAGAGCGAGGACATCAAGCTGCAGTGGGAGGAGGCTGCTCGGGTGCTGGACAGATTTCTCTTTTACATATTTCTACTTCTGACCGTTGTTGCCTCGACCGTGACCTTGGTCATCATGCCCATGATGAAGCCAGATGTACCCTCTCTTGTAACATATACCTGATTCTGACAGAGCAAAGACTCTTCTGAACAGCTTCCATACCTTGTTCTCGGTGGCAATCAACAGCGACACATAAGCTTCTCTTGCCAGGACGAATTGTTTGACCTAGTCTGGTTTTTGGTTGGTTTTCGAAAGGATGCAAGGATAAGCTATTACTGGCACTTCGTGGACAAGCAGAAACAGTTCAATGTCTGTCATCGACAGACAGAAACAGTCTAGTGCCTATTTGCTTACAGTCCTGCCTAGTTTTTGGTGTTTATATTTTCGTTTGTAAAATGCTAATCCCACAACTACTGGCCCTGACTGATGCTGTATGTTCTACAGGGTAAAGATCTGCCCACAAGATGGCCTCCATCTGAAGAGTTTACTCAGCAACACGTGATCAACACATGATCAGCACGTGATCAACACGTGATCAACCCAATGTGGGGAACGTATGAGAGTCTCAATGGCTGGCGACCTGTAGATCTGACTGCATGTACATCTACATATTGTAAAATGCATGTCGTTTATGACTGCATGTTTGACGCCTTAGGTTAGACATATCCCTGCAACATATCCTATATATCAATATATATTTGTAGTTTCGTGCCAGAACCAAAGATATTTCCACGTGACACGTATATGTGACTAAAATGTGAATGCTCGCATAACCATTGTTGTTAGATCACAGGGAGAAAGCTTGTGTTTGGCTCCATTGACGTCATCATTTCCTGTGCACTTTGTGGCGTGTTGTGTGAACATATTGTATACTAACAGTTCTTTCAATATTTTTGTACTTGTTGACAATGACTGCTTATGTTGTCATTATAATATCTACTACCTTCCACTTACAAAAACTGGTTTATTTCAGGTAGACAGAAGTAACAGCAAAACATCATTTCTTGGTTTGATTCATGACAGACTGAGTCGTATTTGACTGCTGTAACAGTACCAACAACCAGTATTTCGGCAGCGGGGTTTATTCTCTTTGTTATTACATCTGCAGTTGTCAGTTTTTGAGTCATAATTTCCTTTTAAAATAGCGCAGTGCCTATATAAGATTAAAAATAGAGAAATGCGGAGAATTTAATGTGAATCTATTTTTATCTTTAATAGGCTATTCAAAGGCATTTGATTGTGTACACAACCAGAAACTCTGGGAAATAATGGAAAAAATAGGATTTCCAACACATGTTACACAATTAATATCACTGCTGTATCTAGACAAACAGACAGCAGTAAGAATAAATAGTGAAACAACAGCTTGGTTTGACATAAAACAAGGGGTCCGTCAGGGGTGCATATTGTCGCCTTATTTATTTAACTTGTATACTGAAAATATAATGAGGAATGTTAGAGAAGATGTAGACAAAGAATATTACTATCATAACAAGTGTAGGTTATGAAATACCAGAGATTAGATATGCTGATGACACAGTATTACTGTCCACAACACAAAAAGGAATGGAAAAACTACTTACGTTGGTCCGTAAGAATAGCGAAGAGCAAAACCTCTATCTTAATGTGAAGAAACTAAATTGATGACAACTGACAAAAGAAATAAGGCAGCTGAAATATATATCAACGAGGGAAAAGTGGAAGAGATGGAGAGTTTGGAGCATCTTTGATCATTACTAATTAATAATGGAGATACAATTAGAGAAATTAAAAGGAGGGCATCTATTGCTCTTTAAAAAAATAAAACTAAAGAATCTGTAGAGAGGAACAGACATAACTACAAAAACAAGATTTTTAAGGGCCTGCATCTTTCCCTATGAAACGTGGACACTTAACAAAACAGCTGAGAAACACATAAATGCCTTTGACTGTAAATGCTACAGAAGAGTTCTTCAAATATCATGGGCACAAAAAAGAACAAATATATCCATCCTACAAGAACTTAATATTGAAGAAGGCTGGCTAGGAAAAAAGATTTAACAGAGAAAACTTAAATATTTTGGATACATTAAACGTCATGAGAATTTAGAGGAGACAGTCTTCCAAGGGTAAATAATGGGAACAAGAAAGAGAGGAAGACCAAGGCGGAGATGGCTGCAAGACATCGTTGATAATCTGCAGATGGATGCTTCAGTAGCAGGGCATTTTGCGTACAAAAAATGAGAGGCCCACAGGAGAGCAGTTAGGGAGGCAAGTTCCGCAAGGGACATGCAAATGACTGATTGACTGAGTGCCTATATCCAGAGTCCCTCTCCATTTGGCCAAGTCTTTGCCAGTTCTTCATGGCTCAGATTTGATGAAAAATTCTGTAATGAATGCTTTTTAAGTTTTCTCTGGATTTCAGTTTTCGTGTACTACGTGACTTACTTCTCTCCAGAAGTTCGTCATATTATTGTGTTCATGTGTACAGTTTTTGTTCACTCTTCCTATACTCCCAGCCATCTTAATCTTCTGTTCCTTAATGTTTTCGCCAGAGATGGAAGATCTGCGAGCAGGCGAAGGCTCACTTGATGCTTATTATTTTATGTAAACGGCGATGATGAAGTGTCTTGAATATATCGTCCACGTTACAGATCCATGTTAAGCACACATGTCTGATAGATCAGAACATTCACTTTCTTTTGTTCTGTTCATTTTTTCTAGTTTTCAAATTGTGACTTTTTCATAGCTTTTTAATGATCATGGTTAAATGTATTCCTGCCATATTCTAACTTTGTTTCTTTTTATTCCTGCCATGATTATAACTTTGTTTTTTATTATTCCTGCCATATTCTACCTTTGTTTCTTTTTATTCCTGCCAAGGTTCTAACTTTGTTTCTTTTTATTCCTGCCAAGATTCTAACTTTGTTTCATTTTATTCCTGCCAAGATTCTAACTTTGTTTCTTTTTATTCCTGCCAAGATTCTAACTTTGTTTCTTTTTATTCCTGCCAAGATTCTAACTTTGTTTCTTTTTATTCCTGCCATATTCTAACTTTGTTTCTTTTTATTCCTGCCATGATTCTAAATTTGTTTGTTTTTATTCCTGCCATATTCTAACTTTGTTTGTTTTTATTCCTGCCATATTCTAACTTTGTTTGTTTTTATTCCTGCCATATTCTAACTTTGTTTGTTTTTATTCCTGCCATATTCTAACTTTGTTTGTTTTTATTCCTGCCATATTCTAACTTTGTTTGTTTTTATTCCTGCCATATTCTAACTTTGTTTGTTTTTATTCCTGCCAAGGTTCTAACTTTGTTTCTTTTTATTCCTGCCAAGGTTCTAACTTTGTTTCTTTTTATTCCTGCCATGATTCTAACTTTGTTTGTTTTTATTCCTGCCAAATTCTAACTTTGTTTCTTTTTATTCCTGCCATATTCTAACTTTGTTTGTTTTTATTCCTGCCATATTCTAACTTTGTTTGTTTTTATTCCTGCCAAGGTTCTAACTTTCTTTGTTTTTATTCCTGCCATATTCTAACTTTGTTTGTTTTTATTCCTGCCATGATTCTAACTTTCTTTGTTTTTATTCCTGCCATATTCTAACTTTGTTTCTTATTATTCCTGCCATGATTCTAACTTTGTTTCTTATTATTCCTGCCATGATTCTAACTTCACTTCTTTTCTTACTCCTTGAGAGTCTTAAAGCAATTCTGTATTCAATGTAGTCTTCCTTCTCATCCGCTCTTCATATTTATTTCTCTTTTCTCTTAGTCTCTTTCATCTCATCATTCCATTATTATTATCATTTATGTACCTTCCTTTTTTCCTAGTTCCACAAGTTTTCTCTGTTGCTTGTAAAATGATCACATTTAATAACTGAATAGTGGTAGAAGTGAACGAAGAAGAAGAAGAAGAAGAACTGAATAGTATCTATCGCATCCGTTCAAGTTTAATGCAAATAGATCTATCTTGTGCAGACAAAAAGTGCATAACATTTGAAATAAAATAAATTTTACTAAAAGTTCTTCCAAATATTTCATTACCACGTCAGACATAAGAAACTATTTTGTTTTGTTCGGATTGCATCTGAGAGACTGTAACTGCGAGCCTCGTATCTCAGAGAATGTGACTGTGGAGATTTGTATCTGAGAGAATGCGACTTTAGAGATTTGTATTTGAGAGAATGTGACTGTAGAGATTTGTATCTGAGAGAATGTGACTGTGAAGATTTGTATATGAGAGAATGTGACTGTGGAAATTTGTATCTGAGAGAAAGCGACTTTACAGATTTATATCTGACAGAATGTGACTGCGGAGATTTGTATCTGAGAGAATGTGACTGTAGAGATTTGTATCTGAGAGAATGTGACTGTGAAGATTTGTATCTGAGAGAATGTAACTGTGGAGATTTGTATCTGAGAGAAAGTGACTTTACAGATTTATATCTGAGAGAATGTGACTATGGAGATTTGTATCTGAGAGAATGTGACTGTGGAGATTTGTATATGAGAGAATGTGACTGTGGAGATTTGTATCTGAGAGAATGCGACTTTAGAGATTTATATCTGACAGAATGTGACTGCGGAGATTTGTATCTGAGAGAATGTGACTGTAGAGATTTGTATCTGAGAGAATGTGACTGTGGAGATTTGTATCTGAGAGAATGTAACTGTGGAGATTTGTATCTGAGAGAAAGTGACTTTACAGATTTATATCTGAGAGAATGTGACTATGGAGATTTGTATCTGAGAGAATGTGACTGTGGAGATTTGTATATGAGAGAATGTGACTGTGGAGATTTGTATCTGAGAGAATGCGACTTTAGAGATTTGTATTTGAGAGAATGTGACTGTAGAGATTTGTATCTGAGAGAATGTGACTGTGAAGATTTGTATATGAGAGAATGTGACTGTGGAGATTTGTATCTGAGAGAAAGTGACTTTACAGATTTTTATCTGAGAGAATGTGACTGCGGAGATTTGTATCTGAGAGAATGTGACTGTAGAGATTTGTATCTGAGAGAATGTGACTGTGAAGATTTGTATCTGAGAGAATGTAACTGTGGAGATTTGTATCTGAGAGAAAGTGACTTTACAGATTTATATCTGAGAGAATGTGACTATGGAGATTTGTATCTGAGAGAATGTGACTGTGGAGATTTGTATATGAGAGAATGTGACTGTGGAGATTTGTATCTGAGAGAATGCGACTTTAGAGATTTATATCTGACAGAATGTGACTGCGGAGATTTGTATCTGAGAGAATGTGACTGTAGAGATTTGTATCTGAGAGAATGTGACTGTGGAGATTTGTATCTGAGAGAATGTAACTGTGGAGATTTGTATCTGAGAGAAAGTGACTTTACAGATTTATATCTGAGAGAATGTGACTATGGAGATTTGTATCTGAGAGAATGTGACTGTGGAGATTTGTATATGAGAGAATGTGACTGTGGAGATTTGTATCTGAGAGAATGCGACTTTAGAGATTTGTATTTGAGAGAATGTGACTGTAGAGATTTGTATCTGAGAGAATGTGACTGTGAAGATTTGTATATGAGAGAATGTGACTGTGGAGATTTGTATCTGAGAGAAAGTGACTTTACAGATTTTTATCTGAGAGAATGTGACTGCGGAGATTTGTATCTGAGAGAATGTGACTGTGAAGATTTATATCTGAGAGAATGTGACTGTGAAGATTTGTATCTGAGAGAATGTGGCTGTGGAGATTTGTATCGGAGAGAATGTAACTTTAGAGATTTGTATTTGAGAGAATGTGACTGTGAAGATTTGTATCTGAGAGAATGTGACTGTAGAGATTTGTATCTGAGAGAATGTGACTGTGGAGATTTGCATCTGAGAGAAAGGGACTTTAGACATTTGTATGTGAGAGAATGTGACTATGGAGATTTGTATCTGAGAGAATGTGACTCTGGAAATTTGTATCTGAGAGAATGTGACTGTGGAGAGTTGTATATGAGAGAATGTGACTGTGGAGATTTGTATATGAAAGAATGTGACTGTGGAGATTTGTATCTAAGAGAATGTGACTGTAGAGATTTGTATCTGAGGGAAAGTGACTTTAAAGATTTGTATCTGAGAGAACATGACTGTGGAGATTTATATCTGAGAGAATGTGACTGTGAAGATTTGTATCTGAGAGAGTGTGACTGTGGATATTTGTATTTGAGAGAGTGTGATTTTAGTGATTTGTATCTGAGAGAGTGTGACTGTGGAGATTTGTATCTGAGAGAGTGTGACTGCGGAGATTTGTATCTGATAGAGTGTGACTGTGGAGACTTGTATTTGATAGAGTGTGACTGTGGAGATTTGTATCTGAGAGCGTGTGACTGTGGAGATTTGAATCTGAGAGAGTGTGACTGTAGAATTGTATCTGAGAGTGAGTGACTGTGTAGACTTGTATCTGATAGAGTGTGACTGTGGAAACTTGTATCTGATAGAGTGTGAATGTGGAGATTTGTATCTGATAGAGTGTGAATGTGGAGACTTGTATCTGATAGAGTGTGACTATGGAAACGTGTATCTGATCGAGTGTGACTGTGGAGACTTGTATCTGATAGAGTGTGAATGTGGAGACTTGTATCTGATAGAGTGTGATTGTGGAGACTTGTATCTGATAGAGTGTGACTGTGGAGACTTGTATCTGATAGAGTGTGACTGTGGAGATTTGTATATGAGAACGTGTTAGTAAGAAGTTTTTTATATGAGAACGCGTGAGTAAGAAGATTTGTATTTGAGAACGTGTGAGTAAGAAGATTTGTATCTGATAGAGTGTGACTGTGGAGATTTGTATCTAAGAGAGTGTGACTGTGAAGATTTGTATCTGACAGCGTGTGACTGTTAAGATTTGTATCTGAGAGAGTGTGACTGTTAAGATTTGTATCTGAGAGAGTGTGACTGTTAAGATTTGTATCTGAGAGAGTGTGACTGTTAAGATTTGTATCTGAGAGAGTGTGACTGTGGAGACTTGTATTTGATAGAGTGTGACTGTGGAGATTTGTATCTGATAGAGTGTGACTGTGGAGATTTGAATCTGAGAGAGTGTGACTGTAGAATTGTATCTGAGAGTGAGTGACTGTGTAGACTTGTATCTGATAGAGTGTGACTGTGGAAACTTGTATCTGATAGAGTGTGAATGTGGAGATTTGTATCTGATAGAGTGTGAATGTGGAGACTTGTATCTGATAGAGTGTGACTATGGAAACGTGTATCTGATCGAGTGTGACTGTGGAGACTTGTATCTGATAGAGTGTGAATGTGGAGACTTGTATCTGATAGAGTGTGATTGTGGAGACTTGTATCTGATAGAGTGTGAATGTGGAGACTTGTATCTGATAGAGTGTGACTGTGGAGACTTGTATCTGATAGAGTGTGACTGTGGAGACTTGTATCTGATAGAGTGTGACTGTGGAGATTTGTATATGAGAACGTGTTAGTAAGAAGTTTTTTATATGAGAACGCGTGAGTAAGAAGATTTGTATTTGAGAACGTGTGAGTAAGAAGATTTGTATCTGATAGAGTGTGACTGTGGAGATTTGTATCTAAGAGAGTGTGACTGTGAAGATTTGTATCTGACAGCGTGTGACTGTTAAGATTTGTATCTGAGAGAGTGTGACTGTTAAGATTTGTATCTGAGAGAGTGTGACTGTTAAGATTTGTATCTGAGAGAGTGTGACTGTTAAGATTTGTATCTGAGAGAGTGTGACTGTTAAGACTTGTATCTGAGAGAGTGTGACTGTTAAGATTTGTATCTGAGAGAGTGTGACTGTTAAGATTTGTATCTGAGAGAGTGTGACTGTTAAGATTTGTATCTGAGAGAGTGTGACTGTGGAGATTTTTATCCGAGAGAGTGTGACTGTGAAGATTTGTATCTGGGAGAGTGTGACTGTTAAGATTTGTATCTAAGAGAGTGTGACTGTGAAGATTTGTATCTAAGAGAGTGTGACTGTTAAGATTTGTATCTAAGAGAGTGTGACTGTGAAGATTTGTATCTGAGAGAGTTTGACTGTGAAGATTTGTATCTAAGAGAGTGTGACTGTGGAGATTTGTATCTGAGAGAGTGTGACTGTGGAGATTTGTATCTAAGAGAGTGTGACTGTGGAGATTTGTATCTGGGAGAGTGTGACTGTGAAGATTTGTATCTGGGAGAGTGTGACTGTGAAGATTTGTATCTGGGAGAGTGTGACTGTGAAGATGTGTATCTGAGAACGTGTGAGTGGGGAGGATTGTTTCTGAGAACGAGAGACTGTAGAGAAAGAGGAAATAGCAACATAACCTGTCTTTTACATTCATTTATAACAACATGTGACTTGCGCAAGGTAAGTAGTAAAGGTAAAGGTAACCGTATTTTGGTATGGAGACCCCTAGGGGATGAGTGTTAGTGTCCATATTATACTTGACCCGTGGACACACTGGATGGTGATGTGGTCAGCATCACGCCTTTCCACCTTGGCTTTCCCAGCTCCCGAAGAACCTAGATACCCATTTCTACAGCTGGATGACTGGCCTCGGACCTATCCACCGACCCTCGTCGTCCTAGACCAGTGTACTGGCCACCTTGCTACTCAGGTGCACCACACAAAGGACAGCTCTGTAAATGCTCAGATCTCCTCAGTGAAGGGACATCTCAGCATGGTGTATCCACTTAGCGGTTAGAACATTGACCACCAGGAGGTGGGAGACGGAGCTCTATCCAAAGTCTGCACATACCAAGATACTGCGACGCCGTCTCTGCGGCTGTCTGTCTTACCCAAGCGATGCGGCTGTCAGTCTTACCCAAGCGATGCGGCTGTCAGTCTTACCCAAGCGATGCGGCTGTCAGTCTTACCCAAGCGATGAAGCTGTCAGTCTTACCCAAGCGATGAAGCTGTCAGTCTTACCCAAGCGATGAAGCTGTCTGTCTTACCCAAGCGATGAAGCTGTCAGTCTTACCCAAGCGATGCAGCTGTCAGTCTTACCCAACGATGAAGCTGTCAGTCTTACTCAGAGATGAAGCTGTCAGTCTTACCCAAGCGATGCAGCTGTCAGTCTTACCCAACGATGAAGCTGTCAGTCTTACCCAAGCGAGGAAGCTGTCAGTTTTACTCAACGATGAAGCTGTCAGTCTTACCCAAGCGATGTCCTGTAATAAATTCCGTTCTTTATATATATATATATATATATATATATATATATATATGTCCCAAAATCACTCTGGAATGCCTGGAGAAATTTCAGCCAAAGTTGGTACACATACGAATTACAATCTGGAGACGTAAAGTTTGGGGATAAGACACCCCTATCTGTACTGGGATTGGGGTACGAAGGGGGTGGAGGTCTTATCCACTAAATTAACGGAGGAACAAACAATGGTCTCAGGGAGATAATCTTTAAATAAAGAGATACTAGTCAAAAGCAACTTACAAAGAACTAGGCAATAAAGTAAAAAATTCAGCTAGAAGGGATAAAAGAGAATACATGGACAATATAGCGAAAGAAGGGGAGAAGGCAGCAAAAACATATGACAGCAAAACTTTATATAAAAGAGGCTAAAAGCTACTATTGCATCCAAAGAAAGACCAATCCTTAGCAAAGCTGGCACACTTTTAACATCAAGTAAAGACCAAAAGCAAAGATAGGTCGAACACTTCCAAGAATTACTTAATCGACCACATCCAAAAGAACTGATAGACCTTGGAATTGATTTACCATTCCCACAAGTAAATGTAAACCTAGATGAAATTACATTGCATGAAATTGAAACAGCAGTGAATCTAATGGCTAACAACAAATCTGCAGGTGAAGATGAAATAAAACCCGAAATGTTAAAGACAATTAATATAGACAACATGAAACAACTACAGAGAATGTTCATAAAGTTTGGAAAGAAGAAAAAGTCCCTTCTAAATGGAAAAAAGGAATCATTGTTAAAATACCGAAAAAGAGGAAACCTTAGCGACTGCAAAAACTGGAGAGGAGTAACCTTACTATCAGTTGTGTCACAAGTACTTTGCAAAGTTATTCTGAATAGAATTTAAGATATAGTGGGTGCTGCAATGAGAGAAGAACAGGCAGGATTTCGAAACGGTAGAAGCTATCTCGACCAGATCTTTACTCTAAGAATAATACTTGAAGAACATATTGAAAAGTAAAGACGGTTAATCTTGAACTTCATAGACTTTAAAAAGGCATTTGATAGCATACACAGAGAATCATTATGGAGGATTTTAAGAATATATGAAATACCATCTAAGATTGTCAACATCATTAGTGACATCTACAATGGGTATGTTTGTGCAGTCATTACAGACGAAGGAATGAGTGAATAGTTCCAGATTGAAACAGGTGTGAAACAAGGATGTATATTATCTCCCTTTCTTTTTGGAATTGCCATAGACTTCGTAATGAACAAATAGTGCAAAGGTAAAACGGGCGTTGATTGGGTACGTGAGACCCAACTGGAAGATCTTGATTTTACAGATGACATAACTCTTATCAGCGACAATATGAAATGCAAGTAAAAACAGATACCCTGTCTTCAGTGGCTAGTAAAATAGGACTTGAAATTAACAAGGATAAAACAAAAATAATGAAGGTTCTCATTAACGACGAAGGACAAATATACACAGAAGGAACAGCTGTAGAAGAGGTAAACCACTTTGCATATCTCGGCAGCTATATAGACCACAATGGTGACACCAGAAAATAAGTTAGAATTCGAATTGTAAAAGCAGCATTGACCTCTTGAGAACATATGGCATTCAAAAGTTATAATCACAAAAACCAAGTTAAGATTATTCAATTCAATAGGCAAGTCTGCACAAAAATCATTGGAAGCAGCAGAAATGTGGTTTATTAGAAGAATGTTGAGAATCCCCTGGACAGCAAAAATAACTAATGAAGAATGTATGAGAAGAGCTGGAGAGACAAAAAACCTTGTCAGAAAAATAAGAGAGAGACAGTGTACTTTCAGAGGACACGCAATGAGAAGAGGGGGCATTGAAAATATTATAACAACAGGAAAAATAGAAGGAAGAAGATCAAGAGGAAGACCAAGAGAAATGATACTGGACAGTCTGACGGGGTGGTGTGAGAGGAGATCACCAACTGAACTGATGGCCTGCATGAAGGATCGGGTACTCTAGAGAAGCATAATAGCCAACGCCAGTCGGCACGGCATCTGATGATGATGATGATGATAATTCAAATGTAATATCCACCCTCATTTATGCACGTGAAAGCTGGAAAACAACTAAAGAAATAGACAAGAAAGTAGACTCTTTCGAAAACAAATGCTTAAGGAAAATACTCGGTATAAAGTGGAATGAATTCAAGGACAACGCAGAGATCAGACAGATGAGCAAACAACAACCTGTCTCATGGTTGATTAGAAAAAGAAGATGGACATATGTCGATCATGTGATGAGAAGAAACAATCAGAGGATCCACAAACAAGTTATCAAATGGAACACAACTGGCCGAAGAAAAAGAGGTCGACCACATGAAACTCTAAAGAGGACATTGTTAAGAGAAGCTAATTCAATGGGCATACCATCCCCTGATGAAATTGAAAAACTTGCTAAGACAAGATATCTTGGCGAACTACCACGCGGGACCTATGTGACGTTTAACGGCACGGGAAGGAGTAAGATTAATACTGGCCTAAGAGAAGCATTTTAGTCTCCCATGGTAAGTTTAATGGCAAGTCCAAATAACAGCCTTCTAGAAGGTTGTGGGCTCATGATGTTCCAGAAACTTCCAGCACCCTCCCGATCTTAGATAGTCGTATATAAGGTAAGCTAATTCGGCAAGTCTTCAAATATATCGTCTTTCAGGGAATGTGACAGTTTCATGTCGCTCTTTTACTTCGTAGTGTAATTGTTTCCTACACTGATAGTGTGTAGTTTGGATCATGTTCATTACCTCCAATAGGCATTGGGTTCTAGGGGTGGAGGTGGGATGTGGTGACATGTACAAATAATCGAAACCGACCGATCCGATATTAGTGTTGAATCCATAATGTTCGGGGTCACTAAGCTGATTGATGACAGTCTTGGTGACAATTAAGCCCACGTTTAGTCGAATAGAAGGAATAGAACTCTGTAGAAGCTTCTAGAAAGTTGGGGAAATGAACAGAACATTGTAGAATCTTCTAGAAGATTGTGGAACTGAACAGACCTATGTAGAACCGTCTAGAAGGCTGTGGAAATGAATAGAACGTTGGTGACTGGGATAAATAAATACCCGGGCAACGCCGGGTAATCAGCTAGTTTTAAATAAACATCCATCCATCCAACCATCCATCCATCCATCCGTCCGTCCGTCCGTCTGTGTCGAATAGGCAAAAGTTATCATATTCTACTGTTTATTGTGCATATATATACGTGTGTGTCGTCGTGTATCTGTATATATTCTTTTGTGTATCTGTGTATAATCTGATGTGTTTGTTGTGTATCTATGTATAATCTATTGTGTATATGTGTATAATCTGTCGTGTGTGTTGTACAGAGGCAAAGTAAAGGTAATCCTGTCATACCTTAGAGGCACATAGGGAAATGGTGTTAATTCCCATATTTTCCTTGACCTGTCAGCACACTACAGGGTGATATGGTCAGTATCACGCCTGGCCGCCTTTCCTTCCCCAGCTCCAGAAGAAATCAGAAACTCATTTCTACACCTGGGTGACTGGGGCACCTTCGGCTGGATTCGAACCCCCGACCTTCGCCATGAGAGACATGCACTAATCACTTAGCTACTCTGGTGCCCTGTGTGACGTATCTGTGTATATTCTATGGTGTGTGTCGTATATCTGTGTATATTCTATGGTGAGTGTCGTATGTCTGTGTATTTTTTATGCTGTGTGTCGTATATCTGTGCATATTCTATGCTGTGTGTCGTATATATGTGTATATTCTATGGTGTGTCGTATATCTGCGTATATTCTATGGTGTGTGTCGTATATCTGCGTATATTCTATGGTGTGTGTCGTATATCTGTGTATATTCTATGGTGTGTGTCGTATATCTGTGTATATTCTATGGTGTGTGTCGTATATCTGTGTATATTCTATGGTGTGTGTCGTATATCTGCGTATATTCTATGCTGTGTGTCGGGTCTCATCGCTTGAAGAAAAAGTCAGTTTTTTTAATTAATACGGAAGTTAGTTTTTAAATGTTTATTTTTTTGTTTCTGAGTTTTTTTGTTTTTTTTGCTAACGGTCCAGGATATACGTTACCGACAGTCCCGGATATACGTGACATGTTTCAGCAAAACCGGAACACTGCTGTGTCTAGTTAATGTGTGCTATCCACTTTCGGGTCTCGCAAGTACGGAAAGTTGCTGGGGTCACACAAACTGATCCGGTATGATTTTAACCAGAGTACATTGGTGATTTCCCTTTGCCTTGTGTGGCTTTGGACGGGTCATGAGCTCGCGGGTTATTTCCCTTGAACCTAAAAATATAAAACCTACACAAAGTTTTCTTGTTATTTTGACAAAATAGTCAAAACTACGTACACAGAAAGATGAACGAGAGGCAGTAGATGAAGTTACTGACGTAAGAAGATGGTGATGGGAGATTGGAAAGTATTTTGAGGAAGTTGAAGAAAATAGACGAAGAGAGTGTCTTTTTTTCATACGGTACATAACTCTAGCTCAATACATTAACAACGGTTATTTCCCTTGCACTAGATTTTTCTCTCTCCACAGTTCGGTCGGTGCACTCTGTTGATCTCTGACATTTGTTCCACTTTTCAGTGACTGGATCAGGGTACTTCAGCCATATCTCCTCTAGAAATTAAATGCTTCTTCGCTATTGTAGAAAACAAACGAACATGTATACATGCATTAACTGAATACAAACATAATGTTAGACACATACAGAGACAGAAAGTAGGTCACAACAAGCTGGGGAAAGACAAAATTCTACCTGGACAGCCCCAGCACCATGACATGACATGACATAGCATGGCATGAGATGTCACGATATTTAAAATGGGAGAAATAATTACTGAAAACTCTAAATCACTTATGAAGCAGCCGCTTAAGAGACCCTGAAGCGTGTGGCAAGAGTTTTGAACAATGTGACCCAGTAAGATTATTAAGTGGAGGAGACAGACGTGGTAGACATGGAGATGACACGGAAGAAAACGCCTCTTCTACTACTCTCAGCCCAGGCGGAAGGCTGTCAATATCACGTGACCTAACAGAAGACCCTGGTGGCCATGCTTCTCTGCATTGATGATATTTTCTTTCAGCTCATTTTGGTGACTCTTTATCATACCATCAGCTTATTTGCTGACTCTTTATCATACCATCATCTCATCTGGTGACTCTTTATCATACCATCAGCTCATCTGGTGACTCTTTATCATACCATAAGCTCATTTGGTGACTCTTTATCATACCATCAGCTCATTTGGTGAGTTTATAATACCATAAGCTCATTTGCTGACTCTTTATCATACCATCAGCTCATCTGGTGACTCTTTATCATACCATCAGCTCATCTGGTGACTCTTTATCATACCTCGCGTTAGTCTACCCATGATCTTCTCTCTCAGCCTTTTCTTATTTCTCTTCCCATTTATCTTCGGTGTTGTTATGATAAACTCACTACACATTGCTGACAGCTTGAAGACAAGGTGTCAGTGAGTGCAGTGGGTAATCAGAGATCATGAGCACCGGAACTTGTGCCCCCGATGAGTGCCTGGATTAATCAATGTAAAGATGGAGAGAGATGACCGCCTCGCCTATCTGTATGTCACTGATCTGGAGAGAGATGACCGCCTCGGCCTATCTGTATGTCACTGATCTGGAGAGAGATGACCGCCTCGCCTATCTGTATGTCACTGATCTGGAGAGAGATGACCGCCTCGGCCTATCTGTATGTCACTGATCTGGAGAGAGATGACCGCCTAGGCCTATCGGCATGTCACTGATCTGGAGAGAGATGACCGTCTAGGCCTATCGGCATGTCACTGATCTGGAGAGAGATGACCGCCTAGGCCTATCGGCTTGTCACTGATCTGGAGAGAGATGACCGCCTAGGCCTATCGGCTTGTCACTGATCTGACATGAGAAACGAAACAGATGAAAGCAGGCAGGTGTCAGTAGTGTACAAGGGGTCTGAAAGTTGGAAAGTTATAAGACTGACATATTTGTTCAAGATGGAGGTCGGTTCTGTGTGCCAAGCTACTGAGCTTAGTGCTATGGCACCACTGATGATTCTTCGTTATGTCTGTCCGGGCAATGGTGAACTGTGATGGTCTTTGTGTGTTCTAATTTGACTTGGCGTCTTAGCTATGGTGCTCTTGCCGAGAGCGACGCATGTCAACTGCCATAATTCTAAAAATAGCGTCCTCACTCACCATCAAGGCCTGATACGAAGTACTATCGATGAGCATTCTGTGCGATATTCAATAGCACAGGTGGTGGAGCGATTATAGGAGTATCTCGTTCGCGATGATACCGAGAACTTAATATTGAATAAAGAGAGAAATTTCATATCAGTTTGTGTCTGAAGATGAAAGATGGATGCCACGTTTTGAGCAAAGAAGCAGCGAAATGTCAGTGATGTTTCATTCCACAGGATCACCTGCAGGAAAAATCCTGCAGGAAAAAACCTGCAGGAAAAAAACCGCAGGACGTCTCCAGGGAAGGTTATTCTTAGTCCTTGTAATGATCAGCTGTAGAGTTTTCAAACAATACGTTTTGAGCGTTTTTGTGAAACACCGAGGATTTAACACACGACTTGGAAGAGTTCGACCTTGCATGGAGCAGCCCTAATTAAAGTCGAACAACGAGAGAATATCTTGAGATATTCGAGGTTTTGGCTGCGTTATTTTGGATCATCCACAGCACCAACTTTTCCTGACCGACTTACATATCTCCCATAAACTCCATGACCACCTCCAAGAACGCGAGCTTGATCCAGAAGATGTCTTGACGTTGTGACTCTGCTGTCAGCTTCAGAACCTCTGTACTGACGGTAGGAGAAAACTGTTGGAGCTTTGGCAGAAGTTTGTGGTCGATCACCAGAAGATTGTGTCGGAAGGCAATAGTGTCAAAATGATAAGCATAATTTCTGGAATTATTTATGCCAGGCTTATATTACTACGATTCTTTTTCTGCGTCAATTTACTCATAATCTTAGGTAGACTATCCGCTGTTTTCTTAACACACTGGCAAACGTTTGTAATATCTACTATGGTGCACTTCATCTTGCAGATACTATCTATTATGGTAAACTTCACCTTGCAGGTAACATCTACTATGGTGCACTTCACCTTGCAGGTAACGTCTACTATGGTGCACTTCACTTTGCAGGTAACGTCTACTATGGTGCACTTCACCTGTAGGTAACATCGACTATGGTACACTTCACCCTGCAGGTAACATCTACTATGGTGCACTTCACCTTGCAGGTAGACATATTCTCCTTTTTCTGGGGTTGGTATCCGGTTGTGAGAAAGACCTGATAGGACACGGACATACAAACACGTCTCATCACACACGATGGGTTTAGAACCCAGAACGACTGACTGACTAGGCGGAAGCCTAACGTCTCAGCCACTCACGTCGTCTTCTTGAGGTAATATAAATTATCTTTGTCTTATCACAGACAGGAAGTGTTCACAAACCCCGTCCACGTCCAACAGGAAGCAACAGAAATTAGACAAACTGCAAATAGACGTAATCACCTACAAGTGGACACGACCTTTTGTCGGCAGATTGCTATCTGCTAGTTATCTGCGAGTCCTTGCTACGACCTTTCCTGAAAACATTTTGAAATCTGCTACAGATTGTTCAGTCCGCCTCAGCTAAACAGGACGCGTGGTTGACAAAAGTGCGAAGAAAAATACAGTTCTGATTGTTGAACTTTTAGCAAAAAAAAAAAAAAGGCTGTTAGTTCTTGCACATCCAGGCCAGTTTTGCTGTTGTTGCCTTGTTTTCTTGTTCAAAACCTGCGCCTTTGTCTGGTTTTGTTGCGCATCCGCAAAAGCCAGGTTTGGTTTTGTCGCTGTTGTGCCACTTGTTTATGTGGGTTTTTTTTTTTTTTAGCATTTCCGTTTTCTATGTTTCTGTCCCACTTGTCCCCTACCTCACCTCCCTCAATCTCCCTTCCACTCCCCACCACGATGTTAGCGGGGGTTTTTTTTTTTTCATTTTCCCTCATTTTCAGTATTTTTGTTACTTTCCCACGTTTTCATACGTTTTCTTCTTACTTTTCGATAGCTTTAGTCTTTTTCTTCTTACTTTTCGATAGCTTTAGTCTTTTTCTTCTTACTTTTCGATAGCTTTAGTCTTTTTCTTCTTACTTTTCGATAGCTTTAGTATTTTTTTTCTGCCATAATTCTAAAAATAGCGTCCTCACTCACCATCAAGGCCTGATACGAAGTACTATCGATGAGCATTCTGTGCGATATTCAATAGCACAGGTGGTGGAGCGATTATAGGAGTATCTCGTTCGCGATGATACCGAGAACTTAATATTGAATAAAGAGAGAAATTTCATATCAGTTTGTGTCTGAAGATGAAAGATGGATGCCACGTTTTGAGCAAAGAAGCAGCGAAATGTCAGTGATGTTTCATTCCACAGGATCACCTGCAGGAAAAATCCTGCAGGAAAAAACCTGCAGGAAAAAAACCGCAGGACGTCTCCAGGGAAGGTTATTCTTAGTCCTTGTAATGATCAGCTGTAGAGTTTTCAAACAATACGTTTTGAGCGTTTTTGTGAAACACCGAGGATTTAACACACGACTTGGAAGAGTTCGACCTTGCATGGAGCAGCCCTAATTAAAGTCGAACAACGAGAGAATATCTTGAGATATTCGAGGTTTTGGCTGCGTTATTTTGGATCATCCACAGCACCAACTTTTCCTGACCGACTTACATATCTCCCATAAACTCCATGACCACCTCCAAGAACGCGAGCTTGATCCAGAAGATGTCTTGACGTTGTGACTCTGCTGTCAGCTTCAGAACCTCTGTACTGACGGTAGGAGAAAACTGTTGGAGCTTTGGCAGAAGTTTGTGGTCGATCACCAGAAGATTGTGTCGGAAGGCAATAGTGTCAAAATGATAAGCATAATTTCTGGAATTATTTATGCCAGGCTTATATTACTACGATTCTTTTTCTGCGTCAATTTACTCATAATCTTAGGTAGACTATCCGCTGTTTTCTTAACACACTGGCAAACGTTTGTAATATCTACTATGGTGCACTTCATCTTGCAGATACTATCTATTATGGTAAACTTCACCTTGCAGGTAACATCTACTATGGTGCACTTCACCTTGCAGGTAACGTCTACTATGGTGCACTTCACTTTGCAGGTAACGTCTACTATGGTGCACTTCACCTGTAGGTAACATCGACTATGGTACACTTCACCCTGCAGGTAACATCTACTATGGTGCACTTCACCTTGCAGGTAGACATATTCTCCTTTTTCTGGGGTTGGTATCCGGTTGTGAGAAAGACCTGATAGGACACGGACATACAAACACGTCTCATCACACACGATGGGTTTAGAACCCAGAACGACTGACTGACTAGGCGGAAGCCTAACGTCTCAGCCACTCACGTCGTCTTCTTGAGGTAATATAAATTATCTTTGTCTTATCACAGACAGGAAGTGTTCACAAACCCCGTCCACGTCCAACAGGAAGCAACAGAAATTAGACAAACTGCAAATAGACGTAATCACCTACAAGTGGACACGACCTTTTGTCGGCAGATTGCTATCTGCTAGTTATCTGCGAGTCCTTGCTACGACCTTTCCTGAAAACATTTTGAAATCTGCTACAGATTGTTCAGTCCGCCTCAGCTAAACAGGACGCGTGGTTGACAAAAGTGCGAAGAAAAATACAGTTCTGATTGTTGAACTTTTAGCAAAAAAAAAAAAAAGGCTGTTAGTTCTTGCACATCCAGGCCAGTTTTGCTGTTGTTGCCTTGTTTTCTTGTTCAAAACCTGCGCCTTTGTCTGGTTTTGTTGCGCATCCGCAAAAGCCAGGTTTGGTTTTGTCGCTGTTGTGCCACTTGTTTATGTGGGTTTTTTTTTTTTTTAGCATTTCCGTTTTCTATGTTTCTGTCCCACTTGTCCCCTACCTCACCTCCCTCAATCTCCCTTCCACTCCCCACCACGATGTTAGCGGGGGTTTTTTTTTTTTCATTTTCCCTCATTTTCAGTATTTTTGTTACTTTCCCACGTTTTCATACGTTTTCTTCTTACTTTTCGATAGCTTTAGTCTTTTTCTTCTTACTTTTCGATAGCTTTAGTCTTTTTCTTCTTACTTTTCGATAGCTTTAGTCTTTTTCTTCTTACTTTTCGATAGCTTTAGTATTTTTTTTCTTCTTACTTTTCGATAGCTTTAGTATTTTTCTTGGCAATATTCACTTTTTTGCTTTGTTTACAAAAAGGTAGGAAGAATTTATCTCGGAGAGAAATTGCTTTGAGGCACGTGCTGTTGTGCTTCCACAGATAAGCTAGCCTTAGCAAACCGATTTAACAAACCAAGTGTGCGCTAGATGAAAGCGCAGCCACCAGTTAAGTCAGTCTGTCAGTCACTCAGTCAGCAAAGAAATCGGTCCTGAGCATATGAGGTGACACTGAAAAAACATTTTATATTCAGATATTTCTGCACAATCTACGAACAATGAAGTGTTGCAGTATAGTATGATGATAGATAAAGAAGTGTTGTAGTATAGTATGATGATATATAAGGAAGTGTTGTAGTATAGTATGATGATATATAAGGAAGTGTTGTAGTATAGTATGATAATAGATAAGGAAGTGTTGTAGTATAGTATGATGATAGATAAAGAAGTGTTGTAGTATAGTATGATGATAGATAAAGAAGTGTTGTAGTATAGTATGATGATATATAAGGAAGTGTTGTAGTATAGTATGATGATATATAAGGAAGTGTTGTAGTATAGTATGATGATATATAAGGAAGTGTTGTAGCATAGTATGATGATATATAAGGAAGTGTTGTAGTATAGTATGATGATAGATAAAGAAGTGTTGTAGTATAGTATGATGATATATAAGGAAGTGTTGTAGTATAGTATGATGATAGATAAAGAAGTGTTGTAGTATAGTATGATGATAGATAAAGAAGTGTTGTAGTATAGTATGATGATATATAAGGAAGTGTTGTAGTATAGTATGATGATAGATAAAGAAGTGTTGTAGTATAGTATGATGATATATAAGGAAGTGTTGTAGTATAGTATGATGATATAAGGAAGTGTTGTAGTATAGTATGATGATAGATAAAGAAGTGTTGTAGTATAGTATGATGATAGATAAAGAAGTGTTGTAGTATAGTATGATGATATATAAGGAAGTGTTGTAGTATAGTATGATGATAGATAAAGAAGTGTTGTAGTATAGTATGATGATATGTAAGGAAGTGTTGTAGTATAGTTTGATGATAGATAAGGAAGTGTTGTAGTATAGTATGATGATAGATAAGGAAGTGTTGTAGTATAGCATGATGATAGATAAGGAAGTGTTGTAGTATAGCATGATGATAGATAAGGAAGTGTTGTAGTATAGTATGATGCCAGATAAGGAAGTGTTGTAGTATAGCATGATGATAGATAAAGAAGTGTTGTAGTATAGCATGATGATAGATAAAGAAGTGTTGTAGTATAGCATGATGATAGATAAGGAAGTGTTGTAGTATAGCATGATGATAGATAAGGAAGTGTTGCAGTATAGTATCATGACAGATAAGTGGGTATTGTAGTACGTCATAACCTGACGACATTGAAGGAAGTGTTATAGTATGGCATAACCTGACAGATAAGGGATTGTTGGCATGGCATGACTGAAAAGGAAGAGTAAGGAATGGATGGGGGAAAATATTTCATTTCTGGAAACTAACTTCAGTATTTTTGAGTCAGTAAACTTTTGTGGATGTAAATAAGTTTTTAAAATAGTTTGTTATCTTTTTAAAAATTGCTTCAGTTTAATCAATACAAAGTTTTCAAATGATTCATGTTAAGAGTTCACCATTCTCATATAGATCAGTTTAATCAAAACAATATTCTCATATAGTTCAGTTTAATCAAAACAATATTCTCATATAGTTCAGTTTAATAAAACTAAATTGATGACAACTGACAAAACAAACAAGGTAACTGAAATATGTATCAATGAGGAGAAACTGGAAGAGGTGGAGATTTTTGAATATCTTGGATCAGTACTAACTAATAATGGAGATACAATGAGGGAAATTAAAAGGAGGACATCTATCGCTCTTCAAATACAATGAGGGAAATTAAAAGGAGGACATCTATCGCTCTTCAAATACAATGAGGGAAATTAAAAGGAGGACATCTATCGCTCTTCAAATACAATGAGGGAAATTAAAAGGAGGACATCTATCGCTCTTCAAATACAATGAGGGAAATTAAAAGGAGGATATCTATCGCTCTTCAAATACAATGAGGGAAATTAAAAGGAGGACATCTATCGCTCTTCAAATACAATGAGGGAAATTAAAAGGAGGACATCTATTGCTCTTCAAATACAATGAGGGAAATTAAAAGGAGGACATCTATCGCTCTTCAAATACAATGAGGGAAATTAAAAGGAGGATATCTATCGCTCTTCAAATACAATGAGGGAAATTAAAAGGAGGATATCTATCGCTCTTGAGAAAGTAGATATCTATCGCTCTTCAGAAAGTAGAATAACTAAAGAATCTGTGGAGAGGAACAGACAAAACTACAATAATAAGATTTTTAAGGGCATGCATCTTTCCCATCGCAACATATGCCTGTGAGACCTGGACACTTAAAAAAACACTTGAGAAACACATAAATGCCTTTGAATGTAAATGCTACAGAAGAGTTCTTCAAATATCATGGACACAGAAAAGAACAAATATATCCATACTACAAGAACTTAATATTGAAGAAGGTTGACTACTAAGGAAATTTAAACAGAGAAAACTTAAATATTTTGGACATATTAAACGTCATGATAATTTAGAGAAGACCGTCTTGGAAGGGCACATAATGGGAAAAAAGAAAGAAAGGAAGACCAAGACGATGATGGCTGCAAGACATCGTTGATGATCTGCAAATGAATGCATCAGCAGCAGGCCATCTTGCTCACAACCGAGAGGCCTACAGGAGTGCTGTTAGGGAGCAAAGGGACATGCAAATAACTGACTGACTGATTGACTGACTGAGTTCAGTTTAATCAACACAATATTCTCAAATACTTCAATTTAACCTGTACAATATTCTCAAATGATTCAATTTAATCAATGCACTATTCTGAAATACTTCATTATAATCAAAACAATACTTCTACACATTTTCAGATAATTAAGTTTAATCAATACAACATTCGCAGTGTACAACAATATTTCAGATATTGAACCATCACGTGATATCTGTATCGGATCCATTAAACAAACAAAGACCTCTGGTAAGTCCAGGACGCAAACTTCTTTAGCCTCATGAGGCGGTTATAAACCAACAACTTATAGATCTCCTGGACTCATGATACAAACGCCCTTCCCAGGGCCCCAGAAATTTAAAGAGCCATTTTGTTTGTTCAAGGGTGGGAGGTGGGAGGTGAAAGGTGGGGTGAACGAGAGTGATATTTCTCTGACGATCTGAGGAGTCGAGTTGTTGTTTGGCTCTTTACAAGAGAGTTTTCTGGCTGATATAACTATAGATTCTATCATATCTGAGTATACCTTAGCAGCATCAGCTCTTTGGTACATTTGATCAAGATTACGGCCCCTAGAACTAAACTAAACGTAATATCCACTTCAACGATATTTTGTTGACTTACCGGTCCCAGGAGATTGAGCATTTCTTCCAGGCTTCCATTGTTGCCCCGCTAATCTTTTGTCAAAGGAATATCAGTTTCAGAGATGGACTTTTAGGGAAAACCTCGATGTTTGTTCATCACTGCGTTCTCGAGTTCGTTCTAAGAAATATTGCAAATACATGGTCGCTGGAGTTTTCTGCCTGACAGCTCGGAGAGTTGATGACGCATTTGAAAGGTTAATAGAAAAAAAGAGAGATAAAAAGAAAGACAGACAGATAAAAAGAAAGACAGACATATAAAAAATGTCAGGATATATAAACAGACAGACAAACAAGTAGATAGATAGATAGATACATACATACATACATACATACATACATACATACATACATACATACATACATACATACATACATACATACATGCATAGATAGATAGATAGATAGATAGATAGTTAGATAGATAGATAGATAGATAGATAGATAGATAGATAGATAGATAGATAGATAGATAGATAGATAGATAGATAGATAGATAGATAGATAGATAGATAGATAGATAGATAGATAGATAGATAGATAGATTGGACGGCATGTCTGTTACAATAATTTTGTTTCTGAATATTGTGAGCCCAGTCCACACATTATCATCATGTGCCCTTTCCACTCTGATTATGTGTTTATATCTCTCATGTAATTTGTACCTGGGCAATTCCAAAATAACCTCCGACTGACTGGTAAAAATAAACCGTTGTCACACCGGCAGTTTGCCTCGCCGTGCAACAGTTATTTTCTAATTTAAGATACAGTTCCTCCCAGTAGTTGTGTGTGACTTTCTGGACAGAATTATTGAAAGTGCCAAGACTCGCAATCATCATGTGAGAAGACAGTTCACTGTACTTCTGTAGTCTCATTTCTATGATCTCAGATTTCTCTTCCAGATGTGGACATATTTCTTCAAATGTGTCAGCTGTAAGACGTTAAACCAAAGAAAGGAAAGCCAGGAAATTAAAACAGTCCCAGAATGCATGTTACAGTTGAGTTTCTGGTATACAGACTGTACAAGGCAGATAACTCCAGACAAGAGGAGACAACACAGTTTGAGAGGCAGGGTTCTTGCATAGATTTGATCGCTGGCAGACCACAAAGACAAGAAAACTATGCGAAGACAAGAATATACTGGTGATCTATATTACAAATATGTATAGTCAGTCAGACAAAAGTCAGAGTTGAAGACGTCAATGTATTTGACATCAGAACAGTTCTTGGTAAACAGATACGTTGAAGGTAAGAACAGTTCTTGATAAACAGATACGTTGAAGGTAGGAGCAGTTCTTAGTAAGTAGATACGTTGAAGGTAGGAGCAGTTCTTAGTAAGTAGATACGTTGAAGGTAGGAGCAGTTCTTAGTAAGTAGATACGTTGAAGGTAGGAGCAGTTCTTAGTAAGTAGATACGTTGAAGGTAGGAGCAGTTCTTAGTAAGTAGATACGTTGAAGGTAGGAGCAGTTCTTGGTAAGTAGATACGTTGAAGGTAGGAGCAGTTCTTGGTAAGTAGATACGTTGAAGGTAGGAGCAGTTCTTGGTAAGTAGATACGTTGAAGGTAGGAGCAGTTCTTGGTAAGTAGATACGTTGAAGGTAGGAGCAGTTCTTGATAAACAGATACGTTGAAGGTAGGAGCAGTTCTTGGTAAGTAGATACGTTGAAGGTAGGAGCAGTTCTTGGTAAGTAGATACGTTGAAGGTAGGAGCAGTTCTTGGTAAGTAGATACGTTGAAGGTAGGAGCAGTTCTTGGTAAGCAGGTACGTTGAAGGTGGGAACAGTTCTTGGTAAGCAGGTACGTTGAAGGTAGGAACAGAAAGAAGTAAGTAAGAAGAAGAAATATGTATGCTGAATGCCACTTGATGCAGTAATAACTGATAATAGATAGATACACTTCGCAGCCCGATATCTCTGCGTTATTTACAAAAATATGTTAGACACACACACACAGAAAGTGTCAATTATATTGACTGGCTTTACATGGAAGTGTCAACTCCATGCCTACGTGTCAGCATGAGGTTACTCTCACAGAAAGATATCACTAAATGCTTCACTCTTCATTTTCGTTATACATTCATCACATTTACATTTGGTGCTCTGTCCATAATCGCAGGAGGCATTTCTTCCTTAGTGATCAACCAGGCAAGTTTTTTTTACTCCTTTCATTGGTAACTTGTTTCTATTACTTGTGGTACTTCTGATTATAAAGAATACTTTCAACTGAAAGCAAATTTAAGAGTTATGAAACGATGCTCAGTCAGAGATAGTCCGTAATTTATAACGTAACGGAAACAAATTTGCTCAAATTGGTAGTTTGAATGTGACAAAATGCTCTTCTCTGACAGAATATGCACCCTGTTGAACTTTTGATCATTTGAACTGTCTAGAAAGCCAGTTTGTGCAAACTGCGACTATTGAAATTCAGTCAAGCAGGAACTTCCGTTATGAAGATTTACACCATTCTTTCACTTGTGAAGGTTTCAATGTTCCATAAAGTTCTTGTTTTTCAACATCGTTCTCTTTACACAAACTTCGTTTTGGAACACAAAAAATGCGGGCCTTTGAAAAGCGTGGCACAAGAGCCAGGTTGCCTCTCATACCCCACATTACAGGCTTTGCCAATAATATCGACCTGGTTTCTGTTTTAAAAAAGATATTTCTTAAATACGCCGGAAGTGTTTAGCAATACAGTTCTGGTTCCGATGAAGTAGGTCACATTGTTTGACCTCTGGTTTAAAACATACCAAATTTGCTGTGCCTGCATCTGCACAGACGTCCTCAAGGTCACGACAAAGAAGACAAACTTGTGTCAGCGCGCGAAAGGTTTAATAACTGTGCTTTGTTTCGTATCTTGTGGTCTGGGCTTTTTAAAATATACATCATTGACAGGCGTTGTTTAATTGGATTATAATGTGTCACGTGGCAGTCACGTGGTCTTTCTTACTTCAACTGACTGACCAATGGAGAGCGGACAACAAGGAGAAGAACATGTATGTGCAGAGATAAATATGTTATTGTTGCGGGTGACGTCAAGTGAGCTTCAGTTGTTGAACGCGCTGTGAGAGAGTGGTGCGCGGAAAGAATGCCAGCTACTCAAAAAACTGCAGCCTGGAGTGTGTACATGTTTGTGAATTCTTTCCTGTAAACTACATGCGCTCAGACACGATTCTGCACTTAACAAAGTTCAGTCATCCATAACAGGACACGTCAAAAAACATGAGACCGGCGAAAACATCACAGCTTCTGCCTTGACTAATTTCATAGAAAACATCACAGCTTCTGCCTTGACTAATTTCATAGAAAACATCACAGCTTCTGCCTTGACTAATTTCATAGAAAACATCACAGCTTCTGCCTTGACTAATTTCATAGAAAACATCGCAGCTTCTGCCTTGACTAATTTCATAGAAAACATCACAGCTTCTGCCTTGACTAATTTCATAGAAAACATCACAGCTTCTGCCTTGACTAATTTCATAGAAAACATCACAGCTTCTGCCTTGACTAATTTCATAGAAAACATCACAGCTTCTGCCTTGACTAATTTCATAGAAAACATCGCAGCTTCTGCCTTGACTAATTTCATAGAAAACATCACAGCTTCTGCCTTGACTAATTTCATAGAAAACATCACAGCTTCTGCCTTGACTAATTTCATAGAAAACACCACAGCTTCTGCCTTGACTAATTTCACAGAAGAAATTATAGTTTCTTCACTAATTTAATAGAAAACGTCACAGTTTCTGTCTTGACTAATTTCACAGAAAATATCGCAGCTTCTTGACTAATTTCAGTCTTGAAAGTTAGAAATCTGTCAACAGAAGCTGACAGTGATACACAAACAGAGAACTTGTTTGCTCAGAGAAAGTAGAAAGGTTTTCATGTTTTGTACTAGTGGAGAGGTTGGCGCAGAATCATGTTAATGTTGATGAAGTCTCCCTAGCAACCTGTTCTCATTCACAATAATGACACTTTTAGACTAAAACGATGGTTTTCAAACAGGTAGATATGGTACGTTTTTTACAAAGCGGTAGAGTGGGTGAAAAAATTGAAAAAAAAAAACACAAATAATGAAAAACATACAACATCCAATATTTCGGCGTGAGCCTTTTTCAAGGACTACATACAAAAACAACACAACATAAAATAAAAGAAGAAAAATGAAAATGAAAAACTTAGCTTTGTGACATCGCGGTGAAAGGAAGAGAACGATACGGGTTGGGAGGGGGGGCACAGGAAAGAGATAAGGAGGCAATAAACACCTGTAGGACGTTAGAGAAGAAGGTGGTGGTGGGTGGTAAGAAAGGAAGCTGGGAGGTAACGTGAAGCTGATGAATGAAGATCTGCAGGAAATGCGCGGGGCTAAGACAAGAAAGTTCTCTCCCTTTCACCGCCGCTAACATCAGATTGGTTCAACTTGTTTTCCTTTGTGGTCTCCCTTGTCTTTAGGGGGCATTCTGTTGTATTGCGTACAAGGAAGGATGCCACAAAGCTAAGTTTTTCATTTTCATTTTTCTTCTTTAATTTTATGTTGTGTTGTTTTTGTATATAATCCTTGAAAAAGGCTCACGCCGAAATATTGGATGTTGTATGTTTTTCATTATTTGTGTTTTTTCTCACTTTCCTCACTCCCTCTATCGCTTTGTAAAACGGTACCATACACCTCTATCTACCTGTATTACTAGAACCAGTTTTATTGCAGTCGTTATCTCTTTTATCTGTTCCCAAACAGGCAAGAGTTACCTGGTGTGGGATGTACACCTTTTGTTTTGACTGACTATTTTACTTCAACGCACAGAGAAATTTGAATGTAATCTGGTACACCTCGCCGTGCGGATTTTCTACAGGAACCTTTTCTTAGCAAATGCGTAGAAGGTACATTTTTTCTTCGTTTTCTATAGAACTGTGGTAGCAGTAGAATTCACAACTGGAACTGAGTACCGAGTAAAATCAATACTCCCTTCCTCACATCTCCCTCCTCTCTGTTTCCATTCTCCCATCTGCATTCTCCCACCTCTCTCCTCACCACCTCACTTTCTGGAAATTTATTTTTCATTTACTCTTCTGAATGTCGTCTGGTCCCACGTCACGTGTTCATATTTTACTCAGCAAACGCAGACGTTAATATTAAATTACAATGTCCAAATACGGGACAAATGGCGTCATTTAATGGGGGAAATGTTTGTTAAAATGAGCAAAACTCGGGCATGGAAACTAGCTGCTTACTTCTCTCAGAGATCTCATCCCCACAAATGTCAGAAAGATAATGAGGTAAAAGTAACTACAAAAAAATAAATAAATAAATAAAAGGAGATATTTCGTGTTATCAATGGTCTCCAAACAGACATCTGCAGTTAAAGGTATCACGTGGTTTGTTACTCTTAATAAATCTCATAAACCTGGACCCTTGTCGGGAAAAGAGAATGTCTGTGATGTGGATATACAGAAAATAATAATAAGTATTTCTCGGAATACATAGAATATATAGAAAAACATCAGATACAGAAATTTAAAATATTTTCGCTGCGAGAAATGACAATGCAACAATGACAGATCACAACACTGAAGAATATTATTTTTGAAAACAACACATTTTACTCTGTCAGTTTATTGTGCACAAGCTTTGTTGTTTCCTTTTTGTTGCATACAATAAAGAAAAGATAATAGAAGAGAACTGGAACAAGAGAACAGCAACAGTGTCGATGAGCTGGCACCATCCAGTGCGGATAGCAGTAGACAGAACCAGCTGTGCCATGTTAGAGCTATCTCGAGGTCCACTGCAGACTAAACTTTTAATTTTTCTTGCTGAAAAGATTAATTACTAGGTAATGTTGATGATTACTGATCTGGAATAATGATCTGGAATAATGTAATAAATTTGTAGGTCGAGAATTTGGTTACAAGATAATGTTGATGATTGTTGATCTGAAATAATGTAATAAATTTGTAGGTCGTTCATGTGAAATTTTATTTCGTTGTATTCGCGGTGAAAGGAAGAGAACGATACGGGTTGGGAGGGGGGGCACAGGAAAGAGATAAGGAGGCAATAAACACCTGTAGGACGTTAGAGAAGAAGGTGGTGGTGGGTGGTAAGAAAGGAAGCTGGGAGGTAACGTGAAGCTGATGAATGAAGATCTGCAGGAAATGCGCGGGGCTAAGACAAGAAAGTTCTCTCCCTTTCACCGCCGCTAACATCAGATTGGTTCAACTTGTTTTCCTTTGTGGTCTCCCTTGTCTTTAGGGGGCATTCTGTTGTATTGCGTACAAGGAAGGATGCCACAAAGCTAAGTTTTTCATTTTCATTTTTCTTCTTTAATTTTATGTTGTGTTGTTTTTGTATATAATCCTTGAAAAAGGCTCACGCCGAAATATTGGATGTTGTATGTTTTTCATTATTTGTGTTTTTTCTCACTTTCCTCACTCCCTCTATCGCTTTGTAAAACGGTACCATACACCTCTATCTACCTGTATTACTAGAACCAGTTTTATTGCAGTCGTTATCTCTTTTATCTGTTCCCAAACAGGCAAGAGTTACCTGGTGTGGGATGTACACCTTTTGTTTTGACTGACTATTTTACTTCAACGCACAGAGAAATTTGAATGTAATCTGGTACACCTCGCCGTGCGGATTTTCTACAGGAACCTTTTCTTAGCAAATGCGTAGAAGGTACATTTTTTCTTCGTTTTCTATAGAACTGTGGTAGCAGTAGAATTCACAACTGGAACTGAGTACCGAGTAAAATCAATACTCCCTTCCTCACATCTCCCTCCTCTCTGTTTCCATTCTCCCATCTGCATTCTCCCACCTCTCTCCTCACCACCTCACTTTCTGGAAATTTATTTTTCATTTACTCTTCTGAATGTCGTCTGGTCCCACGTCACGTGTTCATATTTTACTCAGCAAACGCAGACGTTAATATTAAATTACAATGTCCAAATACGGGACAAATGGCGTCATTTAATGGGGGAAATGTTTGTTAAAATGAGCAAAACTCGGGCATGGAAACTAGCTGCTTACTTCTCTCAGAGATCTCATCCCCACAAATGTCAGAAAGATAATGAGGTAAAAGTAACTACAAAAAAATAAATAAATAAATAAAAGGAGATATTTCGTGTTATCAATGGTCTCCAAACAGACATCTGCAGTTAAAGGTATCACGTGGTTTGTTACTCTTAATAAATCTCATAAACCTGGACCCTTGTCGGGAAAAGAGAATGTCTGTGATGTGGATATACAGAAAATAATAATAAGTATTTCTCGGAATACATAGAATATATAGAAAAACATCAGATACAGAAATTTAAAATATTTTCGCTGCGAGAAATGACAATGCAACAATGACAGATCACAACACTGAAGAATATTATTTTTGAAAACAACACATTTTACTCTGTCAGTTTATTGTGCACAAGCTTTGTTGTTTCCTTTTTGTTGCATACAATAAAGAAAAGATAATAGAAGAGAACTGGAACAAGAGAACAGCAACAGTGTCGATGAGCTGGCACCATCCAGTGCGGATAGCAGTAGACAGAACCAGCTGTGCCATGTTAGAGCTATCTCGAGGTCCACTGCAGACTAAACTTTTAATTTTTCTTGCTGAAAAGATTAATTACTAGGTAATGTTGATGATTACTGATCTGGAATAATGATCTGGAATAATGTAATAAATTTGTAGGTCGAGAATTTGGTTACAAGATAATGTTGATGATTGTTGATCTGAAATAATGTAATAAATTTGTAGGTCGTTCATGTGAAATTTTATTTCGTTGTATTTTGATTCAAGCAAATAGCGGAAAAAGCTGTTTCCTGAAATCAGATATAATAGCGGGGAAAAAAACTGTTTCCTGAAATCAGATATAATAGCGGGGAAAAAAACTGTTTCCTGAAATCAGATATAATAGCGGGGAAAAAAACTGTTTCCTGAAATCAGATATAATAGCGGGGAAAAAAACTGTTGACTGAAATCAGATATAATAGCGGGGAAAAAAACTGTTGACTGAAATCAGATATAATAGCGGGGAAAAAAACTGTTGACTGAAATCAGATATAATAGCGGGGAAAAAAACTGTTTCCTGAAATCAGATATAATAGCGGGGAAAAAAACTGTTTCCTGAAATCAGATATAATAGCGGGGAAAAAAACTGTTTCCTGAAATCAGATATAATAGCGGGGAAAAAAACTGTTTCCTGAAATCAGATATAATAGCGGGGAAAAAAACTGTTTCCTGAAATCAGATATAATAGCGGGGAAAAAAACTGTTTCCTGAAATCAGATATAATAGCGGGGAAAAAAACTGTTTCCTGAAATCAGATATAATAGCGGGAAAAAAAACTGTTGACTGAAATCAGATATAATAGCGGGGAAAAAAACTGTTGACTGAAATCAGATATAATAGCGGGGAAAAAAACTGTTTCCTGAAATCAGATATAATAGCGGGGAAAAAAACTGTTGACTGAAATCAGACATAATAGCGGGGAAAAAAACTGTTGACTGAAATCAGATATAATAGCGGGAAAAAAAACTGTTGACTGAAATCAGATATAATAGCGGGGAAAAAAACTGTTGACTGAAATCAGACATAATAGCGGGGAAAAAAACTGTTGACTGAAATCAGATATAATAGCGGGGAAAAAAACTGTTGACTGAAATCAGACATAATAGCGGGGAAAAAAACTGTTGACTGAAATCAGATATAATAGCGGGGAAAAAAACTGTTGACTGAAATCAGACATAATAGCGGGGAAAAAAACTGTTGACTGAAATCAGATATAATAGCGGGGAAAAAAACTGTTTCCTGAAATCAGATATAATAGCGGGGAAAAAAACTGTTGACTGAAATCAGACATAATAGCGGGGAAAAAAACTGTTTCCTGAAATCAGATATAATAGCGGGGAAAAAACTGTTTCCTGAAATCAGATATAATAGCGGGGAAAAAAACTGTTTCCTGAAATCAGATATAATAGCGGGGAAAAAAACTGTTGACTGAAATCAGACATAATAGCGGGGAAAAAAACTGTTGACTGAAATCAGATATAATAGCGGGGAAAAAAACTGTTTCCTGAAATCAGATATAATAGCGGGGAAAAAAACTGTTGACTGAAATCAGACATAATAGCGGGGAAAAAAACTGTTGACTGAAATCAGACATAATAGCGGGGAAAAAAACTGTTGACTGAAATCAGATATCAATATTTAAAATCAAGTTTCAAAACTGTGGGTTAAAATATGTGATTTAACCATCAAGATTCTAGGATGAAAACTTCTTCTTACGTTGTTGATGAATTTCATACAGAAACTACAATACACTGTTTCTAACACTGTTTTAACTACAGCTTAGATATACTAATGACTTTTATAACAACTTTCTCTATCCTCTCTCTGCAGACATCCTACAAATCCTCTGTTAATCCACATTCATCTGTTTGACTGACAGCATTCGTCAAACTGTTGAAAGTTATCCCAGCCTACATTACTCTCACACTTTGCTGCGTACCAGCCTGCTTGTTTCCACACTATTGATCACGTTACCAACCCGACAGTTCACCGAAGGAGAGATATCGACGTGGCCAGAAACTCGGATTTAAAAATCCGATCGCTTCAGTTCAAAACTTAAAAGAATCTCTGTTTTGGTATGTACTGAGTGAAGGGCAGACAACAGGTTTTAGTCCTGCCACTGGTAAAACTGGTTCAGTCAGGCGTAGGAAGAGGACATGGATCAGTTATCACAAATCTGTATAACCAGTTCAGCTATCAGCTTGAGCCGTGCACGTTAAATTGTTAACACACAATAATTAGTGTATAAGTATACAACTATACACGAAGCACTGCAGTAAAGCTGTGATACCAGAATGTATAAAATAGGAAAAAAGTAGGAGCAGCTTTATTACTTAACGATTACAAAGTTGTGACGTTTCGGCGTGAGCCTTAATCATACAAAAATATACAGAACGAAGAAATAGAGAGATGAGATAAAGTATAGATTCACATGAATGCTATGTTAAAAAAAAGGTAAATAAAATGAATAGAGCACTTAGCTGTAACTTGTAAGAAGATGTCGCTTGTTCAGAAATGGGCACGGTGGAGCGTAGAGAACGTATAATGGTTGTGAGGTGTGATAGGTGGGTCGTAACTGAGGGTGGTGGGTGAAGAAACCGTGGAGCGGTTTAAACTAACCAGGAGAAGGTGAAATAGATGATTATAGTTGGGGTGGCGGGGGGGGGGTTGTAATGTGATGCTGTGAGGAGGTTCTAAACTAGTGTAGCAAGTGAGAAGGGAGTGGAGCTTAGTGGAGAGGGGTTATGGTTCTTGAAGAGGAGAATGCTAAGTGTAGCTGAATAATAAGTTCAACCCGTGTGATTCCAGGGTCCCATAATCCTGAATGTAGCGGTTTTCAAGCGCTGTGCGGCTTGTGTCATCTACGTGACATTGTTTGATGGCTGTTACCAGAAAATCAGATTTATCTCTGTGGTTGGGGCCATTGAAATGATTCGGGATTGGTTTCGAAGGATGCTGGGCGATATCGTACGGATGTTTCTGCATACGGTCCCCTAATCTGAGGCCAGTCTCAGCAATGCACATTATCCATCAACTTTTGCATACGATGACATATATCACATTACGGGACTCGCATGTGAATCCCTCATGAAGAGTGAGGATAGTTTTGGGAAAGGTGATCGTTTTCGTTTCCCAGACTACCGGGTAGGTAAGGCAGCGGGGACGGTTACATTTTCTGGTGCCAACATATGTAAGGCTCTGCTTCAAGAGGCTGTGGACGAGGATGTCCTTAAGATTTGGCTCACGTTTGTATGCCAACAGGGGTGGATCAGAGAAAATATCGCGAGTGTCGGGGTCGAGTTGAATTAGTGGCAGATGACGATAAAGACTTTTCTTAACCATCTGACCATGCGGGTGGAAAGGCAGTACTAACTTAACTCTGTCAGATGGAGTAACAGCTTTCTTTCTGAATACTCTCTCTGCAGACATCCTACAAATCCTCTGTTAATCCACATTCATCTGTTTGACTGACAGCATTCGTCAAACTGTTGAAAGTTATCCCAGCCTACATTACTCTCACACTTTGCTGCGTACCAGCCTGCTTGTTTCCACACTATTGATCACGTTACCAACCCGACAGTTCACCGAAGGAGAGATATCGACGTGGCCAGAAACTCGGATTTAAAAATCCGATCGCTTCAGTTCAAAACTTAAAAGAATCTCTGTTTTGGTATGTACTGAGTGAAGGGCAGACAACAGGTTTTAGTCCTGCCACTGGTAAAACTGGTTCAGTCAGGCGTAGGAAGAGGACATGGATCAGTTATCACAAATCTGTATAACCAGTTCAGCTATCAGCTTGAGCCGTGCACGTTAAATTGTTAACACACAATAATTAGTGTATAAGTATACAACTATACACGAAGCACTGCAGTAAAGCTGTGATACCAGAATGTATAAAATAGGAAAAAAGTAGGAGCAGCTTTATTACTTAACGATTACAAAGTTGTGACGTTTCGGCGTGAGCCTTAATCATACAAAAATATACAGAACGAAGAAATAGAGAGATGAGATAAAGTATAGATTCACATGAATGCTATGTTAAAAAAAAGGTAAATAAAATGAATAGAGCACTTAGCTGTAACTTGTAAGAAGATGTCGCTTGTTCAGAAATGGGCACGGTGGAGCGTAGAGAACGTATAATGGTTGTGAGGTGTGATAGGTGGGTCGTAACTGAGGGTGGTGGGTGAAGAAACCGTGGAGCGGTTTAAACTAACCAGGAGAAGGTGAAATAGATGATTATAGTTGGGGTGGCGGGGGGGGGGTTGTAATGTGATGCTGTGAGGAGGTTCTAAACTAGTGTAGCAAGTGAGAAGGGAGTGGAGCTTAGTGGAGAGGGGTTATGGTTCTTGAAGAGGAGAATGCTAAGTGTAGCTGAATAATAAGTTCAACCCGTGTGATTCCAGGGTCCCATAATCCTGAATGTAGCGGTTTTCAAGCGCTGTGCGGCTTGTGTCATCTACGTGACATTGTTTGATGGCTGTTACCAGAAAATCAGATTTATCTCTGTGGTTGGGGCCATTGAAATGATTCGGGATTGGTTTCGAAGGATGCTGGGCGATATCGTACGGATGTTTCTGCATACGGTCCCCTAATCTGAGGCCAGTCTCAGCAATGCACATTATCCATCAACTTTTGCATACGATGACATATATCACATTACGGGACTCGCATGTGAATCCCTCATGAAGAGTGAGGATAGTTTTGGGAAAGGTGATCGTTTTCGTTTCCCAGACTACCGGGTAGGTAAGGCAGCGGGGACGGTTACATTTTCTGGTGCCAACATATGTAAGGCTCTGCTTCAAGAGGCTGTGGACGAGGATGTCCTTAAGATTTGGCTCACGTTTGTATGCCAACAGGGGTGGATCAGAGAAAATATCGCGAGTGTCGGGGTCGAGTTGAATTAGTGGCAGATGACGATAAAGACTTTTCTTAACCATCTGACCATGCGGGTGGAAAGGCAGTACTAACTTAACTCTGTCAGATGGAGTAACAGCTTTCTTTCTGAATACTTCTGTGCGGCTCACACGTCAGATTGTTTGGTCGAATAACAGTTCAGTTATTAGCTTAAGTAGTGTACGTCAGATTATTTGGTTAAATGACAGTCCAGCTATCAGCTTGAGTCGTGCACGTCAGATTGTTGGATTGAATGACAGCTCAGTTATTAGCTTAAGTAGTGTACGTCAGATTGTTGGGTTGAATGACAGCTCAGTTATTAGCTTAAGTAGTGTACGTCAGATTGTTGGGTTGAATGACAGTTCAGTTATTAGCTTAAGTAGTGTACGTCAGATTATTAGGTTATATGACAGTCCAGCTATCAGCTTGAGTCGTGCACGTCAAATTGTTGGGTTGAATGACAGCTCAGTTATTAGCTTAAGTAGTGTACGTCAGATTGTTTGGTTGAATGATAGTTCAGCTATCAGCTGGAACTGTGCACGTCAAATTGTTGGGTTGAATAACAGTACAGCTATCAGCTTGAGTCCTACATGTCAGATTGTTGGGTTAAATGACAGTTCAGTTATCAAACTGAGTCATGTACGCCAGATTGTTGGGTTGAATGACAGTTCAGCTATCATTTTGAGTCGCGTACGTCAGACTGTTGAAATAAATGACTCGACGTAAAGCCCCCACAAGATTCTTACACTTGACCCTGCTATGGAAGGCTCTGGCTTCTCCTCGGACAGAAGGCACCCTGGACAACAACCAGATATAGAAATATGTGTCTGGCTTCTCATCGGACAGAAGGCACCCTGGACAACAGCCAGATATAGAAATATGTGTCTGGCTTCTCCTCAGACAGAAGCCACCCTGGACAACAACCAGCTGTAGAAGTATGTGTCTGGCTTCTCCTCGGACAGAAGGCACCCTGGACAACAGCCAGATATAGAAATATGTGTCTGGCTTCTCCTCGGACAGAAGGCACCCTGGATAACAACCAGCTGTAGAAGTATGTGTCTGGCTTCTCCTCGGACAGAAGGCACCCTGGACAACAGCCAGCTGTAGAAATGTGTGTCTGGCTTCTCCTGCAGCAGGAGAAGGGCAGACATCTTTCTGCTACGATGACCTCAGCTGTACTTGGATACATGAATGATATATTCTATTTTTGTAACCAGAGCTGGCCAAGACCCTAGCCACTTCATTCTTGACACTCTTTGTAACAAGTTGTTTGCGGTAAACATGACTGTGGAGTCTACCAAAAAAGCTGGACCTCGGGGTAGCCACTGTAGCCCACTCCTAGCTGGACCTCAGGGTAGCCACTGTAGCCCACTCCTAGCTGGACCTCAGGGTAGCCACCGTAACCCACTCCTAGCTGGACCTCGGGGTAGCCACCGTAACCCACTCCTAGCTGGACCTCGGGGTAGCCACCGTAACCCACTCCTAGCTGGACCTCGGGGTAGCCACCGTAACCCACTCCTAGCTGGACCTCGGGGTAGCCACCGTAACACATTCCTAGCTGGACCTCGGGGTAGCCACCGTAACCAACTCCTAGCTGGACCTCAGGGTAGCCACCGTAACCAACTCCTAGCTGGACTTCGGGGTACCCACCGTAACCCACTCCTAGCTAGGCCTCGGGGCAGCCCCCGTAACCCACTCCTAGCTAGGCCTCGGGACAGCCACCGTAACCCACTCCTAGCTAGGCTTCGGGGCAGCCACAGTAACCCACTCCTAGCTAGGCCTCGGGGCAGCCACCGTAACCCACTCCTAGCTAGGCCTCAGGGCAGCCACCGTAACCCACTCCTAGCTGAACCTCGGGGCAGCCCCCGTAACCCACTCCTAGCTAGGCCTCAGGGCAGCCACCGTAACCCACTCCTAGCTGAACCTCGGGGCAGCCACCGTAACCCACTCCTAGCTAGGCCTCAGGGCAGCCACCGTAACCCACTCCTAGCTGAACCTCGGGGCAGCCACCGTAACCCACTCCTAGCTAGGCCTCAGGGCAGCCCCCGTAACCCACTCCTAGCTAGGCCTCGGGACAGCCACCGTAACCCACTCCTAGCTAGGCTTCGGGGCAGCCACAGTAACCCACTCCTAGCTAGGCCTCGGGGCAGCCACCGTAACCCATCCTAGCTAGGCCTCAGGGCAGCCACCGTAACCCACTCCTAGCTGAACCTCGGGGCAGCCCCCGTAACCCACTCCTAGCTAGGCCTCAGGGCAGCCACCGTAACCCACTCCTAGCTGAACCTCGGGGCAGCCACCGTAACCCACTCCTAGCTAGGCCTCAGGGCAGCCACCGTAACCCACTCCTAGCTGAACCTCGGGGCAGCCACCGTAACCCACTCCTAGCTAGGCCTCAGGGCAGCCCCCGTAACCCACTCCTAGCTGAACCTCGGGGCAGCCACCGTAACCCACTCCTAGCTAGGCCTCGGGGCAGCCACTGTAACCCACTCCTAGCTGGACCTCGAGGTAGCCCCCGTAACCCACTCCTAATTGGACATGATGGCTGTGGTCCAGCATCTTCACAGCAACTTCTGCCTAGAATATCCTAGGCATTGTTCCAGGAAAATACAGGAACAAGACAAAGTAAAAGCATTATATGACCCACGAAATTAACAAGATGTAACGGGTGACATTAACATAATGTGACACGTGACACTGACAGAATGTGACACATGACGTTAACAAAACGTGACATGTGACATTAAAATATGATATTATGAGGTAAAATTAAAACTGCACAACTGATTTAAGAAGAAACAAACTGAATTTCTCTTTAAAGTAATATTTGTTTAATAAATTCATGTTACAATGAATGATTTACATTGAACCATAACTCTTACATCACCTGTTGTTCACTGACCAGTTTGCGTATGTTGTGAATATTAAACTACAAATAATTTGGAATGGTGACTATAAATATTTCAAAATATTTAAAATTGTGGTCTGTTTGTAAATTTTTTAACGATGAATAAGAATCAGACTTTCACAGATTACGAATGTCTGTTTCTGAGGCATGCAAGAATTGAAGTTAAAGACAGAATACACGTATTAATATCCATCAACATAATTTGCTGCTTCAGACACACCAGAGAGAACAGTCTTAGTCCTCAGATACAGGTGTTTTTTACCTATATATCCAGGACTCCTCAAATACAGGTGTTTGTCCTATATATACAGGACTCTTCAGACACAGGTGTTTGTCCTATATATACAGGACTCCTCAGATACATGTGTTTGGCCTACACATCTAGAACTCCTCGGATACAGGTGTTTGGCCTAAATATCTAGAACTCCATAGATAAAGGTGTTTGGCCTAAATACCTAGAACTCCACAGATACAGGTGTTTGGCCTAAATATCTAGAACTCCATAGATAAAGGTGTTTGGCCTAAATACCTAGAACTCCACAGATACAGGTGTTTGGCCTAAATATCTAGAACTCCATAGATAAAGGTGTTTGGCCTAAATACCTAGAACTCCACAGATACAGGTGTTTGGCCTAAATATCTAGAACTCCATAGATAAAGGTGTTTGGCCTAAATACCTAGAACTCCACAGATACAGGTGTTTGGCCTAAATATCTAGAACTCCATAGATACAGGTGTTTGGCCTAAATACATAGAACTCCACAGATAAAGGTTTTTGGTCAATATATCTAGAACGCCTCAGATACAGGTGTGTAGCCTAAATATCTAGAACTCCACAGATAAAGGTGTTTGGCCTATAACAGCAGCAGCAATCCGATTCGAGTGCTCAGTCTTAAGAGCCAGCTGTCCTTCTATTCCAAAACTGGTTATGATAGATCTCGGTAAAGATCTAAGAGATTATAATATTGAACTTTATTTATTCATTTATTTATTTATTTTCTGTGGTTTTACATGGAAATTTATTTTTAAGAAAAAAATCAGTATATTTTTTTAAAAATAAGAAACACAAAATAGAGATTAGAAAAGAGAAAAGGCGGAACCTACTCAACATTTTGTGCGTCTCCTGTCTTTATCCTGGTCAGAACCTGCACCAGGATAAAAACAGTAACGCAGATGCAGGACGTAAGGGAGTTAATTCATCCCACACTGTCGGATGCAAAAAAGGAAGCGGAAGAGACCCAATGCACGATGGGAAATATCCATCATGGCTGCCACAGTCTTAGAGGTGACCTTAAAATAAAACAGTCACACAATATAACAATAATAATAATAATAATCATGATAATAATAGTGTATAAGGAATCACACGACCCACAGTTTCGTCGCTAGAACTTACTAATAAAATGAAGTAATGGCTAGAACTTACTAATAAAATGAAGTAATGACCTTGCTACTTTTCTAATCTAGGAAGTTCTCATAAAACATGCGGCCTGCCGTGATGACAGAATGGAGGACAGTGTGGATAATCAGTACTGAAAATGAAAATTGAAAGCTACAAAAAAAAGTAATCTTAAGTTAATCCGTTTCTCTCCGTGTGATACCTGTGCTGCTTGTTTATAAAGACGGTCCTTATCACGTCCACAACATGTCCTGAATAAAAGATTCTCAATAGCTTTCGTTTGAATAGCTAAAAAAAAACTTTAATAATTTTAAATGAACATGAAATATTATTAAAATCACAAATGTGAACTATATTGAGCTCAATAAGAATAAAATAAAATTACAGTCTTTTTTTGGAAACGTGTCTAAAAATACTGGGATATGTTGTCTCTTTGGAAAGTTTACAACTGCCGTTATACAGATTTAGATATATCTTTCCACTAGTACAATCTGTAGTTTTTCTGCCTATATATAGACCATATAGTCAAGCTTTAGGGCTACTGCGCCAAGCATGTGTTTTGTTCTTGTATGAATAGAACAGATTGTTCTATCTGGTTCAATGACTCGACTTGTATCTCAGTAAACCTTCGCTTAGATGACTTACAGAACATTAGCTGAAAGAGGCAGTTGTTCTATTCCTGATCTTTCTGATCCGCCTGGCCAGAGGATAAAACTTAGATTGTATGAGGACAAAACTAAATTTGACAGAAAACAAGTCACTGAGAAAAACTATGAGAAACATTCACGGATAAGCAGGGGCCACAACTCAATTTATTCAAGCACCAGGGGCCAGTATTGTTGAAGACTCACTGAGCCTTCATTAAATGATGATATGATGATGATGATAATGATGATGATGAGCAATAAAAAGCTTGATCTATGTTGAATTTCCCAAACTTAGATATACCACATATATAGTCTAATGAAACACAAAGCTCACACACAACAAACACACTTTCCACATCTTTTTTTCATTGTTAGATTATTTCTCTTCTTTGCCTTCATTGTTACACTCATATTCGTTATCTTCAAATTTGCTGGAGTTATCATCATAATGGCTATTTCATTATACATTATCACACAAAGGTGCCACGTCAATGCTCATATAATACGGGACTTCTGTAGTGTCTTTGCAGGATGATGTGAACAGTGTTACAGCTGGCCACTCCCTCCCCCAACCCATCTCCCAGTGCCAGCTTTTACAGGTGGGCTGACGGTAGTCCCTCGGTAACAGTCGAACAATAGTGTGAGAACCATTGGGCACTTGCTAGGCTTTGTTTGATGTCAGACTGCCCTGACTATAGCTTTACCTTGACCTCTCAGCAATGTGCTCTACAAGATGGAAGCTCTTCTAATTGAAGTCAAGTTTACTTTCTGAAGACATTTACTTTCCTGACCTTGCTGTCATGATGTGTTCATGGGTACGAAAACAACTGCCTGTGAGTGCTAGACATCTTGTATCAGCGTTGCTACAGACAACTGACTGTGAGTACTAGACATCTTGTATCAGCATTGCTACAGACAACTGACTGTGATTGCTAGACATCTTGTATCAGCATTGCTACAGACAACTGACTGTGATTGCTAGACATCTTGTATCAGCATTGCTACAGACAACTTACTGTGATTGCTAGACATCTTGTATCAGCATTGTTACAGATAACTGACTGTGAGTGCTAGACATCTTGTATCACCATTGTTACAGATAACTGACTGTGAGTGCTAGACATCTTGTATCAGCATTGTTACAGACAACTGACTGTGAGTGCTAAACATCCTGTATCAGCATTGCTACAGACAACTGACTGTGAGTGCTAAATATCCTGTATCAGCATTGCTACAGACAACTGACTGTGAGTGCTAAACACCCTGTATCAACATTGCTACAGACAACTGCCTGTGAGTGCTAAACATCCTGTATCAGCAGTGCTACCATTTTCCTAGTAGTAGCATTTATATATGTTACAACACATACAACAGAAAAAACATAAAGGGTACAGTTTGTATATTCATATGAAATTGTTCACAACTTTATTTAATCTGGATACGACCAGATGCACACACTTCAAGATTTATGTAACAGATTTTCAACAGTTACAAAAAAAAAAAGATTCATGTAATCATGTAACCAGTTACTACATTTACACATGAAATTTTAGCTCTTAAAACAAGAGATCATTGTTAAGGTCAAGCAATTTTTATCTAATTACATCAGCTACTGGTCAATCTTTACATCTACATTACACGTCTCTTGAGTAAACATTGCAAAGTAATGTCTTATTAGCGCTGTTTTTACACTGCAGCACTGATACATGAGCTTCGTAGTTTCCTATTGATAAAAAAATTGTTCCTGATAAATGCGCGTGTTTGTTAAGTTTATGCTCTGGATTGAAAGCGGTGTGAATACAGCAACACTAACTCATTTATACAACTTTTATACAGCAACACTAACTCATTTATACAACTTTTATACAGCAACACTAACTCATTTATACAACTTTTATACAGCAACACTAACTCATTTATACAACTTTTATACAGCAACACTAACTCGTTTATACAACTTTTATACAGCAACACTAACTCATTTATACAACTTTTATACAGCAACACTAACTCATTTACACAACTTTTATACAGCAACACTAACTCATTTATACAACTTTTATACAGCAACACTAACTCATTTACACAACTTTTATACAGTAAAACAAACTACATAAAAAACGGAGTGTAATCTTCTTCACATATTAAAATATGCCAAGTTTCGATTGGTGGATTTCCATCTTCCACAACATTCGTCTGTTAATCGTTTCACTCTTTATAAATTAATCACTTCGCTTTTAAAGTCGGGATCTAGAATATAAATACTTGTATTTTAACCGTGATCTGTCACATGTTTGAGTAAATACACAATGTGTATTAGCTTCATTTGTGACCGCAAGGGTTTAACCAAAACGAGGGCAAATGTTATATCTAAAGAGGGGCTTTGACATATATATTGTCTAAAATAGACATAAATACATCACTTGCACCAATATCCAGCACTGTGAGTCTCATAGACTTAAATGTACGTCACATATGAACATGTTACATCCCCCCCCCTCTTTCCCAACGCAATCAAGAACAAATTGTAATACGGAGAAAGGATGCTTATCAACAAAACTTAGAGAAAACTGGCAATGTTAGAGAGGAACGCATCTTTCTGTTCAATGTCCAACTAAAGATCTTTGTGCAGTTGAGATTGCAAACATTCTAGACTTGACACAAACACCAAATGTAGCGGATTGTTTCAAGAAAACAAGTATTAGAAACACACGTGGCAATTTCAAGGGACATTTAGCTACAACAATAAAATGTTATTGAAGAAACTTTTCTTTACGAGAAGCTAAGTATAACGAAGAAATATTTGTAAATAAAATTGCTGCAAACTGATTTTTTTGTGTGTGTAAATCAAAATAGATGTAAATTCTAGAAATGGTAATTCATTCTTCAAGTCACTATCGGCAACAATTAATCTGTGAAGAAGTTAAAAAGTGCGATTTATGAGGAACTTTTCTGACTGGTTTTCTTATCAAGTGTTTATATTACAGCCTTAATAAGCCAAGGAGACAGAGTGTTTCCAAACATATTTAACCTTTAGGTGACACCTGGTCGCTAGTCCTGAAAACAAGACAAGTTACTTAATACATGCATGGCCATCTTTGTTGACTGCTACAGTTGTATCAATAAGAAAGGTAAGGTAAAGGTAAAATTCCCGTTTCCATGCCATTAAGGCATATTGGGGAATACGGTGTTAGTCCCGTATTTTCCATGACCTCCGGCACTTGAAAGTCTGATGTGGTCAGTATCATGCCTGGCCGCTTTACCTTCCCATATTTCCCTGGTACCCATTTTTAGAAGCTGGGTCAACCTTGAAGCCTTTTTTGACATGTACCAGAAAAAAATCCCACTTCTGGGGCTGAACCTGGTACCACCGGGTTAGTAAACTGAGCGAATTATAAAGTTACGGGAGAGATACTTGTAAGTTGACTTCTTGCAAACCTGTAAGTGACTACAGAGATCTTGTCCAACACTTGCTAATTTTCTATTGAAGACAAACATGTTTTGCTTTTCCCAGTAACAGGTTCTGGTTTTTTAACAATAACTGATCACGTTTTTGTTTTTTTTCCCCAGTGACTCATTAAGTGACACTTTAAGTGTTGTTTGTTTTTTTCACAGTAACTTGTCATGGTTTTCTATACTTACTTCTAGCTTTCACAATAACTTCTTGTAGTTTTTCCCCAATAACTTCAAACTCTTAACAATAAATTCTTCTTGTTTTCCACGATAATTTCTAGCACTTTAGTATTGGTTTTTCAACTAACTATCTTGGGCTGTATGTACTCAATAAAGTAAATTTACTACGAATACTAAAGGATCATCTAATAATATTCTGTCATACTCTGTCAATATTCTTTCATACTTTGTAAATATTTTGTCATTGTCTATCAACATTCTGCCACAGTCTTGTCAATATTATGTTTCACTCTGTCAATATTCCGTCACACCTTGTCAATATTCTTTCACACCGTGTCAATATTCTTTCATACTTTGTCAATATTCTGTAATTCTCTGTCAATATTCTGTCATACTCTTGTCAATATTCTGTCACACATCTTTATCTTTAAAATGATTTCTATGAAATCACAGCAGTATGGATGTTTAAAAATGTATATATTATCCTCGTTGAAACAAGTTACTATCTTGATGAATGTATCCACAAAAAAGGATGAATATATCCACAAAATGAATGGATTTATCCACAAAGCCTAGCTTCTCTAGTGAAACACAAGAAATCCTTGAATAAAAACATTTCTCCAAGAAATATTATGGAAAATATAACAGACAAAGTATCTCGTTCTTAAGATAACACATGCGGGCAGTACTTCCACAGGCTGTTCAGGGGAAGAAACTCTACGTAAAAATACAAATATTTAAAAAGTTGGAAATAGATTAAACCAAAGATGAGGATTAGTTGGACACGGACATAGTGTACTGCTGGCTGTTTCGTTTCATAATTTCCACGCAAGGCCCGAGTAGTCTTTCAAAGCAGTCTCGTTCTAGGAACGCGACCTTGACCCTGCCTATGGCGTACACACTTGCTGTGCGTGGTTTGTTTTCTATGAGCGCCAACTCCCCGAAATAGGTGCCAGTGGTTCGAACACCAATTTCCTTCTCTGTGCCGTCAGGGGAGGTCATCGTGACGCGGATATGACCTTCTTCTACGAAATAAACTCCATCCGGGTCGTCTCCCTGCTTAATGATAGGCTCACCCTCCTCATATACCCGAGAGACCAGCGCGTCGGCCAAGGTCATGCGCTCATAGCGGTCAAGGTTCTGTAGGATAGTCACACTCTCCAGCAAGTCCTCGTATTTCTTTCGTTTTTTGAAGGCTGATTTTAGAACGATTCTGCGGAACGAACTTCGATCCATGGCCCAGAGAGTGCCATCGGTGACTGACCTGACCGTAGCGGAGCGTGGCATGTTGTACATGAGTGCCAGTTCACCGAAGCTGCCCCTGTTGTCAAACTGGTGCACTTTCTTCTCCTCCCCCTTCACGTCGACAAGAACGTCGTAGACACCTGTGTCGATGACGTAAAAATTATCGCCGTCGTCGCCTTGGGTTATGACGGTCTCACCTGGCACTACCTTCTTCTCAAACATGGCGTCGATCACCTGGGCCGTCTGCTCTGGCTCCAGTGATCTGAACAGCAAGATCCCGCTGACAGTTTTTGTCAGTCGCTCTCGCTGCTCGTCTGTCTTGGGGTAAATGATATGATCGTCGTCATCTTCGTCTTCCTCTGGGTTGTACCTCTCAGCAGACACAGACTGCCTGCGAGCGTAGCGACCGCTGCTAGACTTGGGTTTGAACACCATCCTATCAGGTTCCCCGGCTTCGTCATCGTCCTCCACGATGATGTACATGGGCACGTCCCTGGGCCTCCTAGCCTCCCGGGCCTTGGTAAAGTAATCCACCGCGAAATCGTGCAGGTCCACCGGCCGTTCTTTAAGCACGGCAACAGTAAAGTCTCTCAGGAAATCTCCTAGCCCGTCTGGAATTTCTAAATTCATTCTCGTGGTGCCGGCGCGGAAGACGCAAGGCTGGTGTCCGCTTCGACAGGGAGGGGCGTGCCGGCGGGTGGAGCCGGTGACGGTGGAGTGTCTGCTGTGATGGCTGGAAGGAATGCCAATCGATTGACTCGTCGGCAAATGACGGCAATCGGGATAGATCAATTTACGCCTTGATTTATTTGTGAGAAGGCAAAACTGTAGGTATCACTGGCACAAATTCCAGGCTAGAAAGAAGCCGATTTTGTCATTTACTGTCTTTATTCAGTGAAGTCTTACACAACGTGACCCGTATCAAGGTCACGGACTGGCTACTGTGCCAGGTTGACAGAGTAACCGATGACCTAATTTCTTAGCCGACCAAACTTAAAATGTTCACTCAGGAGGTCTGGTATGTAGAAGCACTCCAAGGTGACACGCATGTGGCACAAGCAGAGTGTTGGAACACCAAAAGTTCTGTCTTATACTTGCCACTCAAGTCTCTTTTGTTTCGCTGTTAATTCTGTCGTCTACCTTCGAAGTCCACAAATTTGACTCCACTCACGAACAGAGCTGCCAAAGATTGTAATATCCCAGTTGTCATGCAACCACTGCTGTGTATTTTTGTTTCTGATACACAGATTTACGACATAGTCAAATGCAACAGCAAACGTCAAAGACTGGGGGAAAGTTTACTGAATGAAAATCCAACTTTCCAGCAGAAAGTCGTAGAGAAGCTGCCAGAGCATGTGTTGCGTGTTCTCTCTGACAGCAAGCAGGAACCATAACTCAGTCCGTGGCCAAGTAGCTTGAGATAAAAACAAATCGATGCGATATTCTGTCCTCCACACAAGTCCCTACACCTGCTACTTCTCACCGGTCCAACGGCGGAGAGATCGATGCAAGACGATTCTTTCTTCTCTTATCCTTTCCTTATCTACTGTTCTTTCTTATCCTTTTCTAGACTGCAGAACTGATGTCAAATCTGCAAATAAAAATCGGTAAGAAGATTGTTAATTCATCACTCAACCATAATTCAGTCACTAAATTCAAAAGTGCTGGAGTGATAGACTCAAGCATTACAGAAACCTGGATTGAAAGTCGGTTTGTTATACATTCAGTAATCCTTTACTGTTTTTTAGCAAATCTGACACTAAAAAAAAACATACTTTTAAAACTAGTTAAAACAAAAGTAGGAACAGCTTTATTAATTAACGAGCACACAGTTTTAACGTATCGGCTCACACCTTAATCACACAAAAACACACGGTACAAAGAAGGAGAGAAAGAAGAGGAAATATAAATTCACATGAATGATACACAACAAATAATGGAAAAACAAGCTTTTTTTTAAAAATAAAGAAACATTGGAGGGCGCGCAGACAACAATCATTCGGTTCCTAGGTAGATGACAATCATTTGACTCTCAATCATAAAACAATCATTTAACTCTCATTCATGTAAATCATTTGGCTACCATTCAAGCAACAATCACTTGGCTCCCAATTAGATAACACTTACTTGGCTCCCAATTAGATAACACTTACTTGGCTCACAATTAGATAACACTTACTTGGCTCCCAATTAGATAACACTTACTTGGCTCCCAATTAGATAACACTTACTTGGCTCACAATTAGATAACACTTACTTGGCTCACAATTAGATAACACTTACTTGGCTCACAATTAGATAACACTTACTTGGCTCACAATCAAATAACAATATAGTCTCCATGTTTCTTTCTCTTTCTCTCCTTGTCTCTGATTTTAACAAAATTCACTGACATTTGTCTGGCAAGGTTAAAATGTATCAATGTCAAAGAGAAATGTCCCCAAAATCTTTCCATTGACATATATGACATTTTCTCGTGGTGTCTTCGCAGGAAACTGTTATCAATAACAATGTTATATGAATAAAAATGAGTTATTAGATGGAATTCTGGGCCAGTTAAAACACAGAGACTTGGAGAATACTGACAGAGAGGAGGAAAATACTGACAGAGAGGAGGAAAATACTGACAGAGAGGAGGAAAATACTGACAGAGAGGAGGAAAATACTGACATAGGGCAGAAAAATACTGACATAGAGCAGAAAAATACTGACATAGAGCAGAAAAATACTGACATAGGGCAGAAAAATACTGACATAGAGCACAAAAATACTGACATAGGGCAGAAAAATACTGACATAGGGCAGAAAAATACTGACACAGAGCACAAAAATACTGACACAGAGCACAAAAATACTGACATAGGGCAGAAAAATACTGACATAGAGCACAAAAATACTGACATAGAGCGTGAAGGTGAGTGACAGCGAATTCTCAACGGATTAGTTCATCCTTCATCTCTAGTTGTATTAGAGACACCAGTTGTCTAGTGTTGTAGTTTTGTTGCAACCACTGTTGTGTTGTTAATGCTAGAAACATGCAACCACAAGTTTAAATTCTGAGAGCGAATCTCAGACTTGAGATTGGGCGGCTTCAGTTTTACCTATCACGTGGCAAGACGGAAGTTGGAGAAACTCTTGCTAGGCGTTCTTTGTGGTCCAGTAGTTAGAGCAGTCTTTTCATGGCTAGATAGTTTTAGTTTCTGTGGAGTTTTACATTCAAAACTCAAATATTTTCTCGCAGTAAGTGTCTTCCTCTCTACTCTTAGTGTTTTAGTCAGATTCGCACGGTGCTCCTACATTTATCACACGGCGTTGTATAAAGAGAAAACAACAGAATATGTAGGTGATGGGGTGGTGAATGCTGAGCCTACAAATGTGAGTGGTATTTTCTGTTACTACGAGTGTAAGCAAACATGGAATCTGGCATCTACTACATGACATCTCACAGCTGACATCCACGACTGCGTGCATTTGTTTGTTCATTTCTGGTTATATATAATTACATACTTATGCAATGTCTGTATACGAAAGTCTGTCTGTGAGATAATGCAACCTGTCTCTGTGTGTCAGATAATGCAACCTATTTCTGTGTGCAGCTAAAAAAAATGTTGAAATATGAACTGGACGAAAGTTTCTAGTCTAGTGACTGTGGAATAGGATGAGATAAGATAAAAATGTGAGACTGTGTGTGTATGTTAAGAAGAAGAAGAAGGAGGAGGAGGAGGAGAAGAAGAAGAAGAAGAAGGAGGAGGAGGAGGAGAAGAAGAAGAAGGAGGAGGAGGAGGAGGAAAAGAAGAAAAAGAAGGAGGAGGAGGAGGAGAAGAAGAAGGAGGAGGAAAAGAAGAAAAAGAAGAAGAAGAAGGAGGAAAAGAAGAAAAAGAAGAAGAAGAAGAAGAAGGAGGAGGAGGAGGAGGAAAAGAAGAAGAAGAAGAAGGAAGAGGAAAAGAAGAAGAAGAAGGAGAAGAAGAAGGAGGAGGAGGAGGAGAAGAAGAGGAAGAAGAAAGAGGAGGAGGAGAAGGAGGAGGAGGAGAAGAATAAGAAGAAGAAGGAGGAGGAGAAGAAGAAGGAGGAGGAGAAGAATAAGGAGAAGAAGAAGAAGGGGGAGGAAGAAGGAGGAGGAGGTGGAGGAGAAGGAGGAGGTGGAGGTGGAGGAGGAGAAAGAGAAAGAGGAGAAGGAGATGAAGAAGAAGGAGGAGGAAGAGAAGGAAAAGGAGGAAAAAAGAAGAAGAAGAAGAAGGAAGAAGAAGAAGGAGGAGGAAGAAGGAGGAAGAGGAAGAGAAGAAAGAGGAGGAGAGAAGAAGAAGGAGGAGAAGATGAAGGAGGAAGAGGATGAATTAGAAGAAGGAGGAAGAGGAAGAATAAAAAGGAGGAGGAGGAGGTAGAACAAAAAAGGAGGAGAGGAAAGACTAAGAAGGAGGAGGAGGACGAGGAGAAGAAGAAGAAGAAGGAGAAGGAGAAAGTAGAGGTAGAAGAAGAAGAAGAAGGAGGAAGAGGAGGTGGAGAAGGAGAAGAAGAAAGAGGAGAAGAGAAGGAGGAGGAGGATGAGGAAGGAGGAAGAAGAAGAAAGAGGAGAAAGAAGACGAAGAGGAAGAAGAAGAAGAAGAAGAAGAAGACGTAAAGAACAAGCCGAAAATGTACTTCTGTGTTCTTAAGTGGTCCTAAAGCAGAACGATTTCCTTGTTTCACTATGCTCTGCACATTCTTACATACCTGGTTAAGAAAGACTGCAGATCTGGCTAAATATGCCACAGAAAGCCGGGAACATGATGACCTAGTCTTGTTACCATGGTGCCTTATTATGATAATGATATTAATGCTGTCTTGGCATTTAATATATAACAAGCTAAACAATTCATTTTATTTCTGATGTATAGGGAGTGATATAGATTCAGAGGAGAACGTACAGACTATACTTTGTTGACTGTTGTACACATTTACGTACACATGTACAAACCAACTTCAGCTTCTGTACTGTTTTATACATCTAAGTAAACGATGTAGAAGCTGCCTGTAGTTTTACATGACAGCAAGGAGGCAGTAACTCATAAAACATGATATCGTCTTGCATGATAGTAAGCACCCAGTACTAGTAAATCATAAAACATGATATCGTCTTGTATGATAGTAAGCACCCAGTACTAGTAAATCATAAAACATGATATCGTCTTGTATGATAGTAAGCACCCAGTACTAGTAAATCATAAAACATGATATCGTCTTGTATGATAGTAAGCACCCAGTACTAGTAAATCATAAAACATGATATCGTCTTGTATGATAGTAAGCACCCAGTACTAGTAAATCATAAAACATGATATCGTCTTGCATGATAGTAAGCACCCAGTACTAGTAAACCATAAAACATGATATCGTCTTGTATGATAGTAAGCACCCAGTACTAGTAAACCATAAAACATGATATCGTCTTGCATAAACTGGGTCTGTCAACTCATCGATTGCAGCAAGTGATGTTGGCTCCAGCAGGAAGTCAATAGCTGAGCGTGGAGTCGAGATGAAGGCTGCCAGCTCGAGAACTTGGTAATCACAAACAATTTGTCTTCTCAAGCTTTTATTGACAAACTTCTTTGACGCAATCATCTTCAGGGATGTTCCTTATTTTCCTCGTGATTGTGTTTTTTTTTCTTCTTTATGCGGTTGTTCGCTCATGATTTGTTTGTGTTGAAGGATAACGCTGAAGAGGTTCAGAGAGCCATAGACAAGTATTCCAGGGCAACTTCTGTATCCATTTCTAGAAGTTAATTTGAAAACATTGACCTTGTATTGATGTCTGGGATTCGTCCGGAGATCTTCTGGATAATATTTACTAACAAGTGAAAGAGTGGCAAGGAGAGAGAAGACAATAAATCAGATACATAGAACATTACATCATGATTATTAAATGCAAACTATGAGATTTATAATCATCGGTATAGGTGACAGACTGGCGAGCGCACTGTTTCATATTGGTCATGAGAAAACAGAAGAGGGTATAGAAATAACTAAATAAGCTCTCCGAGATTAGTAAAAGTATATTTTCCATGTGTTTTCTGTCTACCCCAGTTACCACAACCAGGCTGCGGAAATGATTGACTGCGGCCCGCATCTTAGCAGCTGTGACATTTTTAGCGCGCAATCAATGTGACATTTGCTTGGAGTCTCCGCGCTGTGTGACTTTTTGGCGATAATAACTTTGTTAGTTCTCCCTTGGATATCGTGTAACCTCCCGCGACACACATCATTGACATGAACATGTTGGGTTTCTTCTAGACGCTACAGAGACACACATCATTATTTGGACAGCTATCTTCAAAGAAACAGTGTTCTTCTAGAGTCTGATGAAACAGTTCTTTTATATGTATCACTTGTCCACAACAGTTTCACAATGTTACAGCAGCGGTTCCCACACTGATGTTGCCGACCCCTCAGGTAAGCACATCATGATAGGATTCATCAGAACCAAATCAGAGTAAAACGCTTTTGGGAGCTCTATGGACCTGGCCTGGGAGACGGGTACAGGGGAAGGCTGAATAAAGTTGATTACTTTAAGTTAGTATTAACAAAACAAGTTAACATGTTAAGTTAGTGTTAACAAAACAAGTTAAGTTAGTGTTAACAAAACAAGTTAACATGTTAAGTTAGTGTTAACAAAACAAGTTAACAAGTTAAGTTAGTGCTAACAAAACAAGTTAAGTTAACAAGTTAAGTTAATGTTAACAAAACAAGTTAAGTTTGTGTCCCGAGTCTGTAGAAGTCCTGCCTGGCTTCCTATCAGCGCATGGCTAACAGACTGGACAAAGATTTCAAGATAAAAGTGACTTCCAACTGATCTGGGACCCACTCACAAGACAATCTTTGTAGCCATCTTCATTTGCAAGTCTGTTGATGTTATCATGATTAAGAAACATAGTTTCCCCTCTTGAATTTATCACTGTTAGTGAGCAAAGCATGTTTTCCTGATCAGTTGCCATTGCCGTAAAAAAAGCACAGAATACTGGTAGAATTAATCATATCAGAATATTGGTAGAATTAATCATGTCATAATATTGGTAAGATTAATCATGTCAGAATATTGGTAGAATTAATCATGTCAGAATAATGGTAGGATTAATCATGTCAGAATATTGGCAGAATTAGTCATGTCAAAATATTAGTAGGATTAATCATGTAAGAATATTGGTAGAATTAATCATGTCATAATATTGGTAAGATTAATCATGTCAGAATATTAGTTGAATTAATCATGTCAGAATATTGGTAGGATTAATCATGTCAGAATATTGGTAGAATTAATCATGTCAGAATATGACTGAGACAATGGGCTTGGTAACTTCCACAAACAGCTGACATCTTTCTGTCCCAAACAGCAGCCAAAACTCATGTTGCCGACCCCTCAGGTAAGCACATCATGATAGGATTCATCAGAACCAAATCAGAGTAAAACGCTTTTGGGAGCTCTATGGACCTGGCCTGGGAGACGGGTACAGGGGAAGGCTGAATAAAGTTGATTACTTTAAGTTAGTATTAACAAAACAAGTTAACATGTTAAGTTAGTGTTAACAAAACAAGTTAAGTTAGTGTTAACAAAACAAGTTAACATGTTAAGTTAGTGTTAACAAAACAAGTTAACAAGTTAAGTTAGTGCTAACAAAACAAGTTAAGTTAACAAGTTAAGTTAATGTTAACAAAACAAGTTAAGTTTGTGTCCCGAGTCTGTAGAAGTCCTGCCTGGCTTCCTATCAGCGCATGGCTAACAGACTGGACAAAGATTTCAAGATAAAAGTGACTTCCAACTGATCTGGGACCCACTCACAAGACAATCTTTGTAGCCATCTTCATTTGCAAGTCTGTTGATGTTATCATGATTAAGAAACATAGTTTCCCCTCTTGAATTTATCACTGTTAGTGAGCAAAGCATGTTTTCCTGATCAGTTGCCATTGCCGTAAAAAAAGCACAGAATACTGGTAGAATTAATCATATCAGAATATTGGTAGAATTAATCATGTCATAATATTGGTAAGATTAATCATGTCAGAATATTGGTAGAATTAATCATGTCAGAATAATGGTAGGATTAATCATGTCAGAATATTGGCAGAATTAGTCATGTCAAAATATTAGTAGGATTAATCATGTAAGAATATTGGTAGAATTAATCATGTCAATATTGGTAGGATTAATCATGTCAGAATATTAGTTGAATTAATCATGTCAGAATATTGGTAGGATTAATCATGTCAGAATATTGGTAGAATTAATCATGTCAGAATATGACTGAGACAATGGGCTTGGTAACTTCCACAAACAGCTGACATCTTTCTGTCCCAAACAGCAGCCAAAACTCATCATGACCCACCAAGAACCAACACAAGTTCCTGTGATTAAGGCAACAATAACATTTGCTAATATGACATGTATTGACGTAGGACACATCTGAAGTCATTCATGAAATGTAAATATACTCTAACAAGTAAAAAAAAAAACAACAACAATACATGAATGCTCTAGTTTGTATCGGGCTATAAACGTACGATAATATTTCAGCCTTCAAGTTCTTCATCAGGGGATGAAAATAACAATGACAGATTCATCATCATTATCATCATCATCATCATTATCATCATCATGATGTGCGGTGCCGACTGGCGTTGGCTATTATGCTTCTCCAGAGTACACGATCTTTCATGCAGGCCATCAGCTCAGTTGGTGATCTCCTCTCACACCATCTCATCAGACAGTCCAGTATCATTTCTCTTTGTCTTCCTCTTGATCTTCTTCCTTCTATTTTTCCTGTTGTTATAGTATTTTCAATGCCCTCTCTTCTCATTGCATGTCCTATGAAAGTACATTGTCTCTCTCTCTTATCTTTCTGACAAGATTTTTTTTTCTCTCCAGCTCTTCTCATACACTCTTCATTAATTATTTTTGCTGTCCAGGGGATTCGCAACATTCTTCTAATAAACCACATTTCTGCTGCTTCCAATGATTTTTGTGCAGACCTGCCTATTGTCCATGATTCACTTCCATATAACACGATAGGTTCAATATAGCATTTTAGGACTCGTTTTCTAACATTTATTGAATGTTATCAATGACAGATTAATAAAGTTAATAAAACAAATCAAGAATAAAACGCCGATAAACAAAATGGAAACCTAGCATTTGACGTTTCGAAAAAATGGCCTGATATATCATAGTCTAGGGTTAATATATAATTTATATTTATAAATAAAATTTGCTATGTGCTATGTCACTGTGATATGTCAGTCATTCAGATAACAGACACTGCTATGTCTATCGTGTAAACAGACATTGTGCTATGTTAGATATTCAGCAAAAAGACACAGCTGTTCCTGTCATGTATGAAACATAGCTGTATTTCTAGCATAAACACAAAATGATATATCCCTTTTCCAGCAATAGAACAAAGTATTATCTTTATATTCTGATGTAAGAAAAGTGCAGTATTTACCTTCACACTACAGACAAGCCATTCTGCCCCTGTCAATATCCAAACAAGCGCTATCTATTATCACATTCAGATATAAAACACAGTGCTAAATATCACAGTGTAGATGCAGAGCATTGTGATGTATGGAAGACAGTGCTTGTGGGATACATACACAGTAATGTCTTCACTATCTAGTGGCAGACAATAATACGGTTATTAAATAACACGTGGTGCTTCTTTTAAAAGATCCGCTACCGCTGAGACTATAAAAACGGGTACCAGAGAAATCTACGAAAGTAAATGTGGCCAGGTATGATACAGGCCACATCAGACCTCCATGTGCCGATTATCTGAGGAATACGGGCCTACAACCTATCCTCAATATGCCTTAATGGCACGGAAATAGGGATCTTACTTTATCTAGCACAAAGACACTGCTATTTCTGTCATATTATAGCACAGAAAAACACATCTGTCTCGTCCAGTTGTACCTATAATAACGCATGATAACTATATTATTTTGTGGTAATAAGACGCATGAATAGATGTGTAGATCAAGAGGAAGACCAAGAGAAATGATACTGGACAGTCTGACGGGTTGGTGTGAGAGGAGATCACCAACTGAACTGATGGCCTGCATGAAGGATCGGGTACTCTGGAGAAGCATAATAGCCAACGCCAGTCAGCACGGCACCTGATGATGATGATGAATAAGACGCGTGCCAAGGCGTATTTTATACTGTTTAGTTGTACACAGACAATGTGCTGTTTGTACACTTACTAAATTGTATTATTTAAACACATCGACCTTCTGTAATTTCTATATACAGACCTTCTGTAATTTCTACATACAGACCTTCTGTAATTTCTAAATAGACCGTTTGTTATTTATAAATGCTGGCTTCTGTTATTTAAGGATACAGATCTCTCATTTTTAAATTCAGATCTTCTGTTATTTCAACGTAAAGACTTTCTGTTATTTTTTACACACAGACATTCTGTTATTTTTACATAAAGACCTTCTGATATTTCTACATACAGAACTCCTGTTCTTTATATATACAGACCTTTTGTTCTTTCTACACTCAGAACTTGTGTTACTTGTACATATAGACTTTCTATTTATTTATATATACAGACCTTCCGTTATTTATACATACAGACCTTCCGTTATTTATACATACAGACCTTCCGTTATTTATACATACAGACCTTCCGTTATTTATACATACAGACCATCAGTTATTTCAACATATCGACGTTCTGTTATTTCTACTTACAGACCTGCTATATCACCGTGTGGAACAGAAACATTAGCCTTTTCTACCATTTTATAAAGGGCCGACACGCCTACCTGAGGGGTGGAGGAGACGGGGGGGGGGTACTTCTCTGATGATATAAGTTCTTTCATTCTGTACAACCGACGGTTTACTCCCTATCATTAAGACACAGTGCTATGTGAATTCATGTATACCTGAGACACAGTGCTATGTGAATTTATGTATACCTAAGACACCGTGCTATGTGAATTTATGTATACCTAAGACACAGTGCTATATGAATTTATGTATACATAAGACACAGTGCTATGTGAATTTATGTATACCTAAGACACAGTGCTATGTGAATTTATGTGCACCTGAGACACAGTGTTATGTGAATTTATGTATACCTGAGACACAGTGCTATGTAAATTTATGTATACCTGAGACATAGTACTATGTGAATTTATGTATAACTGAGACACAGTGCTACGTAAATTTATGTATAACTGAGACACATTGTGATGTGTGAATTTATGTATAACTGAGACACAGTGCTACGTGAATTTATGTATAACTGAGACAAAGTGCTACGTGAATTTATGTATAACTGAGACACAGTGCTATGTGAATTTATGTACAACTGAGACACAGTGCTACGTGAATTTATTTATACCTGAGACACAGTCCTACATGAATTTATGTATAACTGAGACACAATGCTATGTTAATTTATGTGTACCTGAGACACAGTGCTATGTGAATTTATGTATAACTGAGACACAGTGCTATGAGAATTTATGTATAACTGAGACACAGTGCTATGTGAATTTATGTATAACTGAGACACAGTGCTATGTGAATTTATGTATACCTGAGACACAGTGCTATGTGAATTTATGTATAATTGAGACAGTGTGCTACGTGAATTTATGTATAACTGAGACACATTGTGATGTGTGAATTTATGTATAACTGAGACAAAGTGCTACGTGAATTTATATATACATGAGACAAAGTGCTATGTGAATTTATGTACAACTGGGACACAGTGCTATGTGAATTTATGTATAACTGAGACACAGTGCTATTTGAATTTATGTATAACTGAGAAACAGTGCTATGTGAATTTATGTATAACTGATACACAGTGCTATGTGAATTTATGTATACCTGAGACACAGTACTACGTGAATTTATGTGTCAATAAGACACAATGCTACATGAATTTATGTATAACTGAGACACAATGCTACATGAATTTATGTATAACTGAGACACAATGCTATGTGAATTTATGTGTCAAGGAGACACAATGCTACATGAATTTATTATAACTGAGACACAGTGCTACATGAATTTATGTATAACTGAGACACAGTGCTATGTGAATTTATGTATAACTGAGACACATTGTGATGTGTGAATTTATGTATAACTGAGACACAGTGCTATGTGAATTTATGTATAACTGAGAAGCAGTGCTACGTGAATTTATATATAATTGAGACACATTGCTATGTGAATTTATGTATAACTGAGACACAGTGCTATGTGAATTTATGTATAACTAAGAAACAGTGCTACGTGAATTTATATATAATTGAGACACAGTGCTACGTGAATTTATGTATAACTGAGACACACCACCAGTTGTATTGTCGCAATTCAGAACAAAAATTATTAGCGTAAGTTTTTTTTTTCACATCTTATTGTAAAAAAGAAAAACACAAGATAGTAACAAATAGCCGTCTACCACAGCATGATGGTCATATTACGGTAAATGTCTTCAATTCTAAAAAAAAATATATAACAAATGTCATAAAGCTAATTGTAAACTAGTGTTTCTTTCTTAACTACTGAGATAAATTATTTGATAAAATAAATGTAATGCATCAACTCATACACGAAAGAAAGAAAGAAAAAAAAAAGAACAAATCAGGCAGCAAATTATGAAAATACCGTCGTCGTGACCTCTTCTGCTCTGTACAAGCATACAAGTGACTGCAAGAACGTGCCAAGAGAAAATTCTCCACCGGATGTTTTCGGTTCTCTGCTGAAAACACAAATGATGTTGATTGGGCAGAAAAGCCAGACTAGACTACCGTGAAGTTGCTTTCTGAACGTCGATAAAACTCAATAACCTTTGACCTATGACCAGAGTTTGGCTTGAAGAATTTGTGAATTTATGTTCGCGACGGCTTATTTGATTGCGCAGTGTGACTTTCTTCTAGAGGCTGGCGTGACAAGAACACGAGGGTTGTGTTCTGATAGACAGATGTGGGTGTGAAAATTAGGGGGTTGTGTTCTGATAGATAGAAGGTGTGAAGATCAAGGGGGTTGTGTTCTGATAGACAGATGTGGGTGTGAAGATCAGGGGGTTGTGTTCTGATAGACAGATGTGGGTGTGAAGATTAGGGGGTTGTGTTCTGATAGATAGAAGTGGGTGTGAAGATCAGGGGGTTGTGTTCTGATAGATAGAAGTGGGTGTGAAGATTAGGGGGTTGTGTTCTGATAGACAGATGTGGGTGTGAAGATCAGGGGGTTGTGTTCTGATAGACAGATGTGGGTGTGAAGATCTGTGGTTGTGTTCTGATAGATAGAAGTGGGTGTGAAGATCAGGGGGTTGTGTTCTGATAGATAGAAGTGGGTGTGAAGATTAGGGGGTTGTGTTCTGATAGATAGAAGCGGGTGTGAAGATCAGAGGGTTGTGTTCTGATAGACAGAAGTGGGTGTGAAGACCTGTGATTGTGTTCTGATAGATAGAAGTGGGTGTGAAGACCTGTGGTTGTGTTCTGATAGACAGAAGTGGGTGTGAAGACCTGTGATTGTGTTCTGATAGACAGAAGTGAGTGTGAAGATCTGTGGTTGTGTTCTGATAGACAGAAGTGGGTGTGAAGACCTGTGGTTGTGTTCTGATAGACAGAAGTGGGTGTGAAGACCTGTGATTGTGTTCTGATAGACAGAAGTGGGTGTGAAGATCTGTGGTTGTGTTCTGATAGACAGAAGTGGGTGTGAAGACCTGTGGTTGTGTTCTGATAGACAGAAGTGGGTGTGAAGACCTGTGATTGTGTTCTGATAGACAGAAGTGAGTGTGAAGATCTGTGGTTGTGTTCTGATAGACAGAAGTGGGTGTGAAGACCTGTGATTGTGTTCTGATAGATAGAAGTGGGTGTGAAGACCTGTGGTTGTGTTCTGATAGACAGAAGTGGGTGTGAAGACCTGTGATTGTGTTCTGATAGACAGAAGTGAGTGTGAAGATCTGTGGTTGTGTTCTGATAGACAGAAGTGGGTGTGAAGACCTGTGGTTGTGTTCTGATAGACAGAAGTGAGTGTGAAGACCTGTGATTGTGTTCTGATAGACAGAAGTGGGTGTGAAGATCTGTGGTTGTGTTCTGATAGACAGAAGTGGGTGTGAAGACCTGTGATTGTGTTCTGATAGACAGAAGTGAGTGTGAAGATCTGTGGTTGTGTTCTGATAGACAGAAGTGAGTGTGAAGACCTGTGATTGTGTTCTGATAGACAGAAGTGGGTGTGAAGACCTGTGGTTGTGTTCTGATAGACAGAAGTGAGTGTGAAGATCTGTGGTTGTGTTCTGATAGACAGAAGTGGGTAGGAATATAAGGTGGTTGATGTAGATGGTTATAATTCCATTCGTGGTTTTTAAACCAGCAACAGTAACCCACTTCCAGTCCATCATCATCATGTGCTGTAAAATCGTTACGGCGTTGCTAATAAAATCCCGATAGAAGGTCTCCAGATGCCAAACACCAACAGCGATAAAAATAGTAAAAAGGAGCAACATCAACAACAACAACAGCAGCAGCAACAACAACAACAACAGCAGCAGCAGCAGCAGCAACAACAACAACAACAGCAACAACAACAAAATAACAGAGAAAACAACAACAACAACAGTACCAATAACAGCAGCAAAGAGCAACACCAATAACAATAACAGGAACACAAAAAACAGTAACAACAACAACAACGACGGCGAAAACAACAACAGAAGCAACAACAAAAATATCAGCAACAACAACAGCAGCAGTAACAACAGGAAGAGCGCAAGCTTTAATTATCTGAAAACTGTTTTTTAAGTAATGAAGATGAGAACAATTAAAGTATTAAGCCTGGTAGTTACACGAAAATGAAGCCTTAGAAAGGATGGAAGGAAGGAAGAGAGGAAGGAAAGAAGGAAGGAAGGGAAGGAGGGAAGAAAAGTTAAAAGGAAGGAAGGGAAAGAGAGAAGGGAGGAAGGAAAGAAGGATGGAAAAAAGAAGGGAAGGAGGGAAGAAGGAAGGAGGGGAGGAAGGAGGGAGGAAGGAAGGAAGGAAAGGGAAGGAAGGAGAGGGGGATAGAGGAAGGCGGGAAGGAAGGGAGGAAGGAGGGAAGGGAGGAAGGAGGGGAGGGAGGGAGGAAGGAGGGAAGGAAGGGAGAGAAGGAGGAATGACGGAGGGAAGGGAGGGAGGGTGAGAAGGAAGGAAGGAATCATGTCTGATAAAAAATGGTAAATATCACAGTGGAAAAAATAATTAATTAAATGCACAACACGAAAACATTCAAACAGGAAGTCTCTCAGCACGACACTTGATGATGATGACAATGATGACGATAAAGATGGTGGTGGTGGTGGTGGTAACTCATTAGTTAAAAATAGTAAAGTTTATTAAAAGAACCGCTTGTGAGAGCAAGATCACGTGAGCCGTGTGATGACGTGGAAAAGGTTGAAAACAAGAATCAATTTGACAAAGAGGACAGGAAGAAACGAAACAATCTTCTTCTTCTTCTTCTTCGTTCACTTCTACCACCAAAAACCGCACTGTGAACCTACTGAATTCACACATGTGGTCCTCGTTAGGTCCGGTGGTCCCCTGTGTGGTCCAAAATAGACCACATGAGTTCCACGAAGGACCACAAGGGGTTCAGAGTATCACAGTACTTTAGCCTGTATTCTTGGTGGGTCTCGGAAGCGGGATTGCGTGACACCGTGGTTTTCATTGCACCAGTTTGGTCTAGGGTTGGACTTTCTCACCGGAAGACCTCGACGTGTTTGGAATATCAGTGCATTCCCGCTGGGTGAGAGGCGTTAGCCCACCCAGGACAGAGTTGGACTTTCTCACCGGAAAACCTCGACGTGTTATGAGATACCCGTGTATCACCGCCGGGTGAGAGGTGGTTGCCCATCCAGTCCAGGGTTGGACTTTCTCACCGGAAAACCTCAGCGTGATTAGGATACGCAGACATCCCCGCCGGGTGAGAGGTGGTTGCCTATCTAGACTTCCCTGGTCCAGTGTCTCCGACTTCAGCATTTTGCGGTCGTGGCCGCTACCCTTCCTAGTTGTGACCAGGATGGAGCTTTTGTCCAGGAGGACGAATCCTCGCCACTAGTGACTTCTACCCCTGGGTTGAGCCGGTTTAGGCATTTCCCAGTATGGGCATGTTTGGGACGGGACCGACCTCTAGGGCAGAGGTACTGTGACATTCATAGCCTTCAAGATTCACCCCTGGTATGAGCCGGTTTAGGCAAAATTCACCAGTATGGGTGTTTATCAGGCGTTACCGACCTCTAGAGCGGAGGTGGCATGACATGTCTAGCCATCGAGTTCCACCCCTGGTGTGTGCCGGTTTAGGCATATTTCACCAGTGTAGGTGTATTTCGGACGTAGGCGGCCTCTAGAGCAGAGGTGCCGTGGTATAGCTCTCGTAGCGCTACTACTGGACATACCAGGTTAAACTTCACTTTCCACCACCTTTTCCCATCGGCGCCGCACAGCAACCTTTATTTCCGCATTTACTTCCTTAACCGGGAGGAGCTTCACTCCACGCGCGGCATTTGAAAAGTCAAGCCAGCAGTGACTTAACCTCTGGGACAAACCGGTTCATGCATTTCACACGATATGACTGCACTCAGGACGTGGCCGACCTCCAGACCAGAGGTGCCGTGATTTGACTGTTTGCTTCGCTTTATTCTTTCAACCACCTTTTCCGCAGTGATGCTGCGCGGCAACCTCATTTGCAAATTTCTTCATTGGCCGGGAAGAGCACCGCTCCACGCACGGCAGCTGAAGATCTCGCCAACAGCGGCAGATGAGCTACCAAACGTGACACTCATCTACCCTAAGTAACTGGTTTTCAGGCGCCAGATATTCGCCCTCGCCCCTTCTCCTGTCAGTTTAAACAGTTCTGCCACGGGAAGGCCAGGAGCTGGACTTGACTGCCAGAGGCTGTTTGTGGCGCGTTTGCAGTCCTTAGAACCAACGAAACAATAAAAATAAAGTAACTAAAAGAAGAATAAATTGCAGATTCAGAGCATAAAGAGATGAAAAGTCTTCAACTTCTACAGATAGCTAAATTGTGGATTTGTTATGCCTGTAAAAAAAACAAAACAGGAAATACGTTAAAAACCAAACTATTAGTTACATATAAACATTGGCTGAACACCAGTAACAAACACCTTTAACAATGGCAGAAAGCTACATTATAAGAGCTATAATAAACATCGTAAACAGTGACAGAAAGCTACATTACAATACCCATAATAAATATCGCAAACAGTGACATAAAACTACATTACAATACCCATAATAAACATCGCAAACAGTGACAGAAAACTACATTACAATACCCATAATAAATATCGCAAACAGTGACATAAAACTACATTACAATACCCATAATAAACATCGTAAACAGTGACATAAAACTACATTACAATACCCATAATAAATATCGCAAACAGTGACATAAAACTAACTACATTACAAAACCTATAATAAACAACTTAAATATTTACAGAAGACAACATTACAAGGCCTATAATAAGCACATCGAAAGAAGACAACATTACACCATCTATAAAGCACGGTAAACGCTGATAGAAGACCACATTACAACACATATAATAAAAACACTTAAGACCACATACAACACATGTAATAAACACTCTTAAGACCACATTACAACACATATAATAAACACACTTAAGACCACATACAACACATGTAATAAACACTCTTAAGACCACATTACAACACATATAATAAACACACTTAAGACCACATACAACACATATAATAAACACACTTAAGACCACATTACAACACATGTAATAAACACACTTAAGACCACATTACAACACATGTAATAAACACACTTAAGACCACATACAACACATATAATAAACACACTTAAGACCACATTACAACACATGTAATAAACACTCTTAAGACCACATTACAACACATATAATAAACACACTTAAGACCACATTACAACACATATAATAAACACACTTAAGACCACATACAACACATATAATAAACACTCTTAAGACCACATTACAACACATGTAATAAACACACTTAAGACCACATACAACACATGTAATAAATACACTTAAGACCACATTACAACATATACAATAAACACACTTAAAACCACATTACAACATATGTAATAAACACACTTAAGATCGCATTACAACACTTATAATAAGCACGTTAAACATTAACAGAGCATTGCATTACAAGACCCATAATAAAACATATTACACATGGACAGAAGATCATATTGACAACACATATAATAAACAATAAACTACATTAAACATCTCAATAAAAACCTTAAACGTTCAACGCACAAAAACTCTTTCAGATTTGTAAAACAACAAAACTTATTCAGGGGCAGAGAGAGAGAGACAGAGACAGACAGAGACAGAGACAGACAGAGAGAGACAGAGACAGAGACAGACAGAGAGACAGAGACAGAGACAGACAGACAGACAGGCAGGCAGGCAGGCAGGCAGGCAGACGGACAGACAGAGGGAGAGATATGCCAATTTATAACTATATCTTACCATTCATACGAGAATAAAACCAGTGAAGTCAGACCAACATCTCCACTAAATGACATACAGTTTAAGCGCCAACATCTCCACTAAATGACATATAGTACAAGCACCAACATCTCCACTAAATGACATATAGTACAAGCACCAGCATCTCCACTAAATGACATCTAAATTATAGTAAAAAAAAACCCTAGCACTCCAGTAAATGGCATGCATGTATAAACACCAGCATCTCCAGATATTTCAAGCAAAACACACACAACAAAAAAAACTCCAGGAAGAAATCTCAGGAAAATGTTTACCGCCTGAAAGTCCTTGGCTTGGCTCCCACACCGACAAACAAACTCCCGGTACAGCTAGAAAATCGAAGACCAGAAGGCAGATCAATACTGATCGATAGCCGAGAAAATTACTTATTATTCTTGTTAGCAGAATCATTTCGGCGAAGATTAACTTGTTTCATGCCACACCCCTTACAAGGCCTCATGTTGCCTGCACAGGATTTCCCGGGGAAAATGCAAGCCACACTTACAGGAGGTGTAGTGTTACAAGATTTTATGGTAGACAGGTCATGTCAGGCTTTCATGATATTGTATGGCGCTAAATGGCTCTAACTGTCACTGTTATATCCGCTACTTAATGCGCGGTTCGGGAGAGTCTAAGGATAAAGGCGTGTTAACTTTAACAACAACAAAAATCACAAGGCCGTGACTTTGTGTTAGTTGAGAACTGTTTTCTAGTTCATGTTTCTGTGTTAGTTGAGAACTGTTTTCTAGTCTATCTTTCTACGTTAGTTGAGAACTGTTTTCTACTGCTAAGTTAGTTGAGAACTGCTTTCTAGTCTATCTTTCTATGTCAGTTTAGAACTGTTTTCTAGTCTAACTTTCTATGTTAGTTGAGAATTGTTTTGTTGTCTGTCTTTCTACGTTAGTTGAGGACTGTTTTCTAATCCTAAGTTAGTTGAGAACTGCTTTCTAGTCTATCTTTCTGTGTCAGTTTAGAACGGTTTTCTAGTCTACATTTCTATGTTAGTTGAGAACTGTTTTCTTGTCTGTCTTTCTATGTCTGGTGAGAACTGTTTTCTTGTCTGTCTATGTCAGTTGAGAACCGTTTTCATGTCTGTTTTTCTATGTCAATTGAGAACTGTCTTCTTGTCTCCTTTCTGTGTCAGTTTAGAACTGTTTTCTAGTCTATCTTTCTATCTTAATATCGATGTATGGTTTCTAGTCTTTCTATCTCAGTATCGATGTATGTTCTCTAGTCTTCTGTCTCAGTATCGATCTATGTTTTCTAGTCTTTCTGTCTCAGTATCGATGTATGTTCTCTAGTCTTCTGTCTCAGTATCGATGTATGTTTTCTAGTCTTTCTATCTCAGTATCGATGTATGTTTTCTTGCCTATTTTCAAGATACTCTAGAAATCTGGTGAAATGTCACTCGCGTGGACCTCTCTCTTCCTCTCTCATCGTCACCGATATCAGTTTTTTCGTTATAAACATTTTACATGGTCATCAATGAAAGCATAATTATCACATCAATAGTTAATACAACCATTACTCAGTCACATCATCATCATCATCATGTGCCGTGGAGGTAGGCGTTGGTACTCGTGTTTCTTCGAAAGTCTAGTTTCTTGATATTTGTACATGAGCTCTGTTGCTCTTTTTGTTGTTGTTGTTGTTGTTGTTGTTGTTGTTGTTGTGTGTTAGACTGTTCATTACTTTTTCTCTTAGTCTTCCCCTGCCTCTCTTCCCATTTCCTGCTGTTATGATGTTTTCAAGCCCTCCTCTTTTCATGACAAGTTCAGTGAATGATAACTGTTGTTTTCTGGCGGATTTAATTATGTTCCGTCCTACATTTGCTTGTATTAGACGTTCCCTGTTTGTCATCTTGGCTGTTCATGCTATTCTTATCATTCTTCCAAGAAACCATATCTCTATTGCTGTTAGTCATTAAAATAATTTGATAAAAACTATGATAAATCCTGTTAGAATATTGGAACTTAGGAATATTGTTGATATATTTTTGTGGCTGTGAATACTGTTATTGTATTTCAGTCTTTGAATAAAATCACACAATTTCTGTCTAGAAATCACATTTTGATGTCTTTCCTTGTTTACGTCAGTGCTAGTCGCTGTCAAAGAGACAGACATTTCTGTCTAGGTTTTTAATATATTTCATGGTCTTTGAATACTGTTATTGTATTTATTTTGTTATAACACTACTTTATCTATAACTGCACTTATTGTATGATTAGAAAGAAATATTTTTATTATGTCTGATACGAAACACATGTATGGTATTTCTCTTAGGAGTACTGCTGTTCCGTGCCTGGGATTTGTAGTAAGCTTGTTGTTATTCTGTCTTGATGCACTGTTACAACGTTTCTGTTAGTCTATTCTCGCTTCTCAAGTAACTTTAACACCTGATTGTTAGTCTATTCTCTCTTCTCAGGTAACTTTAACACCTGATTGTTAGTCTATTCTCTCTTCTCAGGTAACTTTAACACCTGACTGTTAGTCTATTCTCTCTTCTCAGGTAACTTTAACACCTGACTGTTAGTCTATTCTCTCTTTTCAGGTAACTTTAACACCTGACTTCAATAGTCCCAGTCTCCACTCTGGCACTGCCAACCAGGCAGAAGATATTCTTTAAAACGTCAGTCAAGCTGTTGAAACTTAAGAGCGGTCGAAAGCTGCCAGGCTGCAGGTCACGTACAAGATTGCCTGGTCGAAAGAGTTCCAGTTGTTCTCTGCACTTTTGTTCTGCGATCATTCAACCAATTTTCTTCTCCACGGACAAACAGAAATCAATTCATTTGCCTTGTATAGATCCAGAGATCTTGGTCACCTGCACTTTCTGCAGCTAGAGGACATCAATCTTTCATGGGCGTAAGTGAGACCAGGGAGTTTTTAAACACCTTTTTTGTAGATAGGATCTCGTAACATAATTACCTGAAGTTAGTTCTTGAATTATTTACATTTTTTAAAACTGTTGACGACTACAAGAACTGGTTACAGCTGGGTTACGTGTCAAAAAGACAAGAGTAGGATATTTCGTCTTTATGATATAATGGGAAAAAGAAAGAGAAGATGGCTGCAAGATATCGTTGATGATCTGCACATGAATGCATCAGCAGCAGGCCATCTTGCTTACAACCGAGAGGCCTACAGGAGAGCTGTTAGGGAGGCAAAGTTTTGGAAAGGACATGCAAATGAATGAATGAATGAATGCTTCATCGGAAACAAGTAAACAAGTAGTTTTACAGACTATAAATAATTAAGATAATAAAGGAAGGGAAAACGTGTCGTTAGATAACTTTTATTAAAAAAAAACTGAAACTGTGCGAAGAAAATGAACAAACTATGCCTTTCTGAAATATGCCCTTCCCTACATTGGCCACGAAAGTTGGACGGAGCTGTCCTGAAAAAAAGTGGACAGTCAACTGGGCACTCGGTGGATGTGTAATGGATCCATGAAGTTCTCCGTCGTCAAATTTCATCTTGTGAGGAAAGAAGTGAATAGACCACACTCAATTACAAATCCTGTTTGCTCTGTAGAAAAGCCATGAATCAATATTGACCTCAGGCAAACGGAGTTCAGAAGCAAGCTACCGCTAAGGAGAGGAGTTATGAGCTCTCACCTTCCTACATCAGGCCCCAGATTGGAACTTTACTCCCTGATTTTTTCATTCTCCAGTGAAAGAAGATTAGAAATATTTCGTCGACTTTCACTGAATGTCAAAAACATCATCACATTTACATGTAGCCACGAAATCTCAAAAACATCATCATATTTACATGCACCCACGAAATGTCAAAGACATCGTTATATTTCCATGTAGCCACGAAAAGACAAATACATCGTCATATTTACATGTAATCACGCTGTAGTCATGTTCGAGATTCCACAAAAATGACACAGCCACTCATCGATGCTGTGTAGTACAGAACTAGACGCTGTGTGGACACAAAACTACACACTGTGAGGCATACAACTCAACTACATACTGTGAGGCACACAACTCAACTACATACTGTGAGGCACACAACTACACACTGTGATGTATACAACTACACACTGTGAGGTATACAACTACACACTGTGAGGTATACAACTATATACTGTGAGGTACACAACTACATACTGTGAGGTACTACATACTGTGAGGTACACAACTACACACTGTGAGTTACACAACTACATACTGTGAGGCACACAACTACATACTGTGAGGCATACAACTACATACTGTGAGGCACACAACTACATACTGTGAGGCACACAACTACATACTGTGAGGCACACAACTACATACTGTGAGGTACTACATACTGTGAGGCACACAACTACATACTGTGAGGTACTACATACTGTGAGGCACACAACTACACACTGTGAGGCATACAACTACATACTGTGAGGCACACAACTACATACTGTGAGGCACACAACTACATACTGTGAGGCACACAACTACATACTGTGAGGCACACAACTACATACTGTGAGGCACACAACTACATACTGTGAGGTACACAACTAAAAACTGTGAGGCACACAACTACACACTGTGAGGCACACAACTACATACTGTGAGGCACACAACTACATACTGTGAGGTACACAACTAAAAACTGTGAGGCACACAACTACACACTGTGAGGCACACAACTACATACTGTGAGGCACACAACTACATACTGTGAGGCACACAACTACATACTGTGAGGCACACAACTACATACTGTGAGGCACACAACTACACACTGTGAGGCACACAACTACATACTGTGAGGCACACAACTACATACTATGAGGCACACAACTACACACTGTGAGGCACACAACTACATACTGTGAGGCACACAACTAAAAACTGTGATGCACACAACTACACACTGTGAGGCACACAGCTACATACTGTGAGGTACACAACTACACACTGTGAGGCACACAACTACATACTGTGAGGCACACAACTACATACTGTGAGGTATACAACTACACACTGTGAGGCGGTGTCTGAGTGGCGAAGTGGTTAGTGCACTGGTCTCTCATGGCGAAGGTCGGGGGTTCGAATCCGGCCGGCGGCACCCCAGTCACCCAGCAGTAGAAATGGGTACCCGACTTCTTCTGGAGTTCGGGAAGAAAAAGGCAGCCAGGTGTGATACTGACCATATCACTCTCTAGTGTGCTGACAGGTCAAGGAAAATATGGGCACTAACACTATATCCCTATGTGCCTCTAAGGCATGACAGGATTACCTTTACCTTACTTACTGTGAGGCACACAACTAAATACTGTGAGGCACATAACTAGACACTGTGAAGCACAAAACTAGATACTGTGTGTTACACAAATAGATACTGTGAGGTACAAAACTAGATACTGAGATAAACCAAAATATATACTGTTAGACAGAAAACTAGATATTGTGAGGCACAAAAATATATACTCTGAGGCAAAAAAACTACATAATTTAAGGCACAAAACTGGATACTGTGATGCACAAAACTAGATACTATGAGGCACAAAACTAGATACTGTGAGGCACAAAACTAGATACTGTAATGCTCAAAACTGGAAATTGTGATTCACAAAAATAGATACCATGAAGCATACAAATAGATTATGTGAGACACAGAAATATATACCATGAGGCACACAACTAGATACTGTGAAGCACAAAACTAGATACTGTGAAGCACAAAACTAGATACTGTGAAGCACAAAACTAGATACTGTGAAGCACAAAACTAGATACTATGAGGCACAAAACTAGATACTGTGAGGCACAAAACTAGATACTGTAATGCTCAAAACTGGAAACTGTGATTCACAAAAATAGATACTATGAAGCACACAAATAGATTATGTGAGACACAGAAATATATACTATGAGGCACACAACTAGATACTGTGAAGCACAAAACTGGGTACTGTGAGGAACACGCCTACATACTGTGAAGCACAAAACTAGATGCTGTGAAGCACAAAACTAGATACTGTGAAGCACAAAACTAGATACTGTGAAGCATAAAACTGGATACTGTGAAGCACAAAACTAGATAATGTGAAGCACAAAACTGGATACTGTGAGGCACACAAATAGATACTGTGAGGCGCAAAACTAGATACTGTGATTAACAAAACTAGATACTGTGAGACATAAGGCTAGATACCGTGAAGCACACAACTAGATACTATCAGACACAAAACTAGATACTGTGAGCCACACAATTAGATACTGTGAAGCACACAACTAGATATTGTGAAGCACAAAACTAGATCAATGAGGCACAAAACTAGGTACTGTGATACACACAACTAGGTACTGTGAGGCATAAAACTAGATAATGTGAGGCACACAACTAGATGGTGTGAGGCACACAACTAGATCAGTGAGGCGCAAAACTAGATACTGTGAGGCATAAAACTAGATAGTGTGAGGCATACAACTAGATAGTGTGAGGCACACAACTAGATACTGTGAGGCATAAAACTAGATAGTGTGAGGCACACAACTAGATACTGTGAGGCATAAAACTAGATAGTGTGAGGCACACAACTAGATACTGTGAGGCATAAAACTATATAGTGTGAGGCACACAACTAGATACTGTGAGGCATAAAACTAGATAGTGTGAGGCACACAACTAGATAGTTCCTGGCAGACAACTAGAACAGTGAGGCACAAAACTAGATACTGTGAGGCACAAAAGGGAACCAGAGAGCAGGGTAACTAGAGCCTGAAAATACAAACTGAAGCAAACAAAACCTGACCCAGTTATGTTCCGTCACTACAGAAGGCAGAAATCAGGTGAAAGAAAATAGACAATGTATCGACTCGTGAAAAATGTCAATGACCAGGAAAATCCCACAGAATAATACATCACAGGTGCTCGGTCAATGTTACACTTGTCACTTTTTATAGTTGACAGTTTCCTGTCAGTGCTACACTTGTCACTTTTTATAGTTGACAGTTTCCTGTCAGTGTTACACTTGTCACTTTTTATAGTTGACAGTTTCCTGTCAGTGTTACACTTGTCACTGTTTATAGTTGATTGTTTCCTGTCAGTGTTACACTTGTCACTGTTTATAGTTCATTGTTTCCTGTCAGTGTTACACTTGTCACTGTTTATAGTTGATTGTTTCCTGTCAGTGTTACACTTGTCACTGTTTATAGTTGATTGTTTCCTTCAGTGTTACACTTGTCACTATTTATAGTTGATGGATTCCTGTTAGTGTTACACTTGTCCATGTTTATAGTTGATGATTTTCAGTCTGTATAAACTTACCTGTGTTTGGATACTTTTCAGTCTGTATAAACTTACCTATGTTTGGATACTTTTCAGTCTGTATAAACTTATCTATGTTTGAAGTGGATGATTTTAAGTCTGTATAAACTTATCTATGTTTGAAGTGGATGATTTTAAGTCTGTATAAACTTATCTATGTTTGGATACTTTTTCAGTCTGTATAAACTTATCTATGTTTGGATACTTTTCAGTCTGTATAAACTTATCTATGTTTGGATACTTTTTCAGTCTGTATAAACTTACCTATGTTTGGATACTTTTTCAGTCTGTATAAACTTATCTATGTTTGGATACTTTTTCAGTCTGTATAAACTTATCTATGTTTGGATACTTTTTCAGTCTGTATAAACTTATCTATGTTTGAAGTGGATGATTTTCAGTCTGTATAAACTTATCTATGTTTGGATACTTTTTCAGTCTGTATAAACTTACCTATGTTTGGATACTTTTCAGTCTGTATAAACTTATCTATGTTTGAAGTGGATGATTTTAAGTCTGTATAAACTTATCTATGTTTGGATACTTTTTCAGTCTGTATAAACATATCTATGTTTGAATCGGACGATTTTCAATCTGTATAAACTTATCTATGTTTGTTAACTTTTCAGTCTGTATAAACTTACCTATGTTTGGATACTTTTCAGTCTGTATAAACTTATCTATGTTTGAAGTGGATGATTTTAAGTCTGTATAAACTTATCTATGTTTGGATATTTTTCAAAATATAAACATATCTATGTTTGAAGCGGATGATTTTCAGTCTGTATAAACTTATCTATGTTTGGATACTTTTCAGTCTGTATAAACGTATCTATGTTTGGATACTTTTCAGTCTGTATAAACTTACCTATGTTTGGATACTTTTCAGTCTGTATAAACTTATCTATGTTTGAAGTGGATGATTTTCAGTCTCTCTCACTTTTGTCCATATTTGTACTGAATAGTTTTCAGATGGTAGAAGATGGTCGCATGGTGTGTTAAATGACGGTCTGATGGTGTGTTAGAAGATGGTATTATGATGTCAGAAGATGGTCTTATGGTGTTAGAAGATGGTCTTATGGTGTTAGAAGAGGGTATTATGGTGTTAGAAGATGGTCCTATGGTGTTAGAAGAGTGGATTATGGTGTCAGAAGATGGTCTTAATGTGTTAGAAGATGGTCTTATGGCGTTAGAAGATGGTATTATGGTGTTATAAGATGGTATTATGGTGTCAGAAGATGGTCTTATGGTGTTAGAAGATGGTCTTATGGTGTTAGAAGAGGGTATTATGATGTTAGAAGATGGTCGTATGGTGTTAGAAGAGGGTATTAATGTGTTAGAATATGGTCTTATAGTGTTAGAAGATGGTCTTATGGTGTTAGAAGATGGTCTTATGGTATTAGAAGAGGGTATTATGGTGTTAGAAGATGGTCTTATGGTGTTAGAAAATGGTCTTATGGTGTTAGAAGATGGTCTTATGGTGTTAGAAGATGGTCTTATGGTGTTAGAAGATGGTCTTATGGTGTTAGAAAATGGTCTTATGGTGTATTAGAAGATGAGTTACATAAGATAAAGCTTTAAGTACGTTAGAAGGATGTCTTATGGTGTATTAGTAGATGGTCTTGTGTATTAGAAGATGGTCTTATGATGTATTAGAAGATGGTCTTATAATGTATTAGAAGATGATTATGGTGTATTAGTACATGGTCTTATGGTGTATTAAAAGATGGTCTTATGGTGTATTAGAAGATGGTCTTATGGTGTATTAGAAGATTGTCTTATGATGTATTAGAAGATGGTCTTATGGTGTATTAGTAGATGGTCTTATGATGTATTAGAAGATGGTCTTATGGGTGTTAGAAGATGGTTTTATGGTATGTTAGAAGATGGTATTATGGTATGTTAGAACACGATCGTATGGTGTGTTAGAAGATTGTCTTATGGTGTGTTGGAAGACAGTCTGATGGTGTGTTAGAAGACGGTAGTATGGTGTGTTAGAAGATGGTCTTATGATGTATTAGATGGTCTTGTAGTGTGTTAGAAGATGGTCTTATGATGTATTAGAAGATGGTCTTATGATTTATTAGAATATTGTCTTGTGTGTTCGAAAATGATCTAATGATCTGTTAGAAGATGGTCTCATGGTGTGTTAGATGATGGTTGTATGGTGTGTTAGAAGGTGGTCTTATGGTGTGTTAGAAGATGAGAGGTAGATAAAATAAAGCTTTTAGTACTTGTGGCCATTTTAAAAAATTCTTTAATTAGTTGTGCAAGATGATTTCTGTAAGATGAATGAATGAGATGATTTTAGTGCGATGTAAGAGGCTCTTCTAGTAATATTAAAGCGATATTATACTTTCTACCATTACGATAATACTGGTGTACGAGATAATCATCTAAGATAATATTACAAGAGATAATAATATAACAGTTCATTCATACAGATTTGCATGTCCCTTGCGGAACTTTGCCTCCCTAACAGCACTCATGTAGGCCTCTCGGTTGTAAGCAAGATGGCCTGCCGCTGATGCATCTATTTGCAGATCTTCAACGATATCTCCGCCTTGGTTTTCCTCTCTTTCTGTTTCCCATTATGCACCCTTGCAAGATGGTCTTCTCTAGACTATCACTAAGTTTAATGTGTCAAAAATATTTAAATTTTCTCTCTTTAATCCTCTTTACTAGCCAGCCTTCTTCAATATTAATTTCTTGTAGTATGGATATATTTGTTCTTTTTTGTGTCCATGATATTTGAAGAACTCTTCTGTAGCATTTATATTAAAAGGCATTTATGTGTTTCTCTACTGTTTTGTTAAGTTCTCATCTGACCTTCCATGTTGCTGTTTGGGTTTCTTGGTATATTTCCAGAATATAGTTTACCATTGCTTTCCTTCCGGGCAGTGACTGTACTGGTCAGTGATCGTAGCCATTGTCCCTACATTGAGATCATCTGCCTACCATCATAGAATGATGACCATAATCAACATTATCTGTTGGCTGCTCTCCCATTCTATCCACCACCTGCTCCCATGGCTTCATGCCACCCTGATCTTGCGGCTATACTGGTACTCCACCTTGCCCAAGTGTGTCCCGTAGACTGATGGTATAACAGTATAAGATAACATCTAACAGTATAAGATAACATCCAACAGTATAAGATAATATTTCAGCCATATAAGATTATCTTCCTATTACTTAAGATGGTTCTGTCCTTGTTGAACATGATCTTGTTATAAGATTGTATGTTCTTCTGACATATCGTGTATCATCTGTGTTTTGGTTTCGAAACTTTTCTTTAAACGTGAAACTATCTTATAATTTTTACTGACAGAATCAGAAAGTATGTTATGCCTGTTCCCGCCTTTCCTTCCTGTACAAGTAAAATTCATTTATTTTCTATGCCCCCCCCCCTTTTTCTCTTCTCTCTCTCTCTCTCTCGGCCCCCCCCCCCCCAAATCTGAACCAAATTAACGTAATATTTTCATATTTTATTTTAAAACTTAGAAAAACAAATCCTCACTACTATTTAAATATGTTGGGGGTGGGGTTGGGGGGAGGTTGTAAAAGGATGACAGAGTTTGTAAATGATGTTTAAACATCTGCGGTTCATGATTTATAAGTGTGAAAACCGCTGTAATAGATGAAAAGGTCAGAGATATTCCTAGACAGCAAAGTCCCCGCCAGAACGTGTCAAGTAACTCTCCGCTGACGCACAAGCCAGGGGAGATAATAGGTCTGCCTAGTCTACACAGACAAGCTGGAGGGAAGAAAATGACGAGTCTGAGCTGTAATGACAATGATGAAGACGATGATGTTTATCAGATGTTATTTATTATGTGTATCGTATTATGTTCCTTGATATGGTGGTAATTTTGATTTAATTACTGGTGCAAGTTGCTTATCAGTTTGTTTCGTTTCTGTATTTATTTCGTCCACATTTTTAAAGTGATGAAGGTTCGCTTGCTGGGCGGCACAGTGAAGATAGAAAATATAATGAACCAGGTAACATGGAAAATAAAAGATAGAAAATATAATCAACCAGGTAACATGAAAAATAAAAGATAGAAAATATAATCAACCAGGTAACATGGAAAATAAAAGATAGAAAATATAATCAACCAGGTAACATGGAAAATAAAAGATAGAAAATATAATAAACCAGGGAACATGGAAAATAAAAGATAGAAAATATAATCAACCAGGTAACATGGAAAATAAAAGATAGAAAATATAATCAGCCAGGTAACATGGAAAACATAAGATAGAAAATATAATCAACCAGGGAACATGGAAAACAAAAGATAGAAAAGAAACCGTGAAAACATGTGTACACTAAACTGAATAAACGTTGGCGGGGTTTGGGGAGAAGGAGGTGGCAGAAGCATGTGTACATGTTACAGACATAAACATTCACATCGGGCAGAAACATGTGTACATGTGACAGAAATAAACACTAACAGTCAACAGAAACATGCGTACATATGACAGAAATAAACATTGACATGGGGTGGGGGGGGGTGAAACATGTACATGTGACAGATATAAACAGTGAAGGAGACAGAATAATGTATACATGTGACAAATATAAACAACGGAGACAGAGCCACGTATACATGTGACAGATATAAACAATGAAGGAGACAGAACCATGTGTACATGTGACAGACATAAACAATGAAGGAGACAGAACCATGTGTACATGTGACAGACATAAACAATGAAGGAGACAGAACCATGTGTACATGTGACAGACATAAACAATGAAGGAGACAGAACCATGTGTACATGTGACAGACATAAACAATGAAGCAGGCAGAACCATGTGTACATGTGACAGACATAAACAATGAAGGAGACAGAACCATGTGTACATGTGACAGACATAAACAATGAAGGAGACAGAACAATGTGTGCATGTGACCGATATAAACAATGAAGTAGACAGAACCATGCGTACATGTGATAGACAAGAAAATCAAGTGTACACGTGACAACAGAAATAAACAAATCATGTACACACTGACAGATACAAAAAGTGACAACGGGCTGAAACATGTGAACATGTGACACATTTAAGACAAACATGTGTGTACGTTACCGACATGTGTGAACGTGGTAGATATAAGTAAAAACATGTATGAACGTGGTAGATATAAGTAAAAACATGTATGAACGTGATAGATATAAGTAAAAACATGTATGAACGTGGTAGATATAAGTAAAAACATGTGTGAACGTGGTAGATATAAGTAAAAACATGTATGAACGTGGTAGATATAAGTAAAAACATGTGTGAACGCGGCATATATAAGTAAAAACATGTATGAACGTGGTAGATATAAGTAAAAACATGTATGAACGTGGTAGATATAAGTAAAAACATGTATGAACGTGATAGATATAAGTAAAACATGTGTGAACGTGGTAGATATAAGTAAAAACATGTGTGAACGTGGTAGATATAAGTAAAACATGTGTGAACATGGTAGATATAAGTAAAAACATGTGTGAACATGGTAGATATAAGCAAAAACATGTGTGAACATGGTAGATATAAGCAAAAACATGTGTGAACATGGTAGATATAAGCAAAAACATGTGTGAGCACATGCTAGCACACATCTGCATAGGTGTGTTACATATCCTCACAGAGAAAGATTTACATACACTCAAACCGAGCACACAACCTCACACACACACACCTTCCCGGACAAACACTGAAGTAGAAACAAACTTTATAAAAAAAAGACATGTAAGTGTGGTTTACCAGTAGAACGTGTTTCCACACTCAGAACGTAACGTTCCGTACGTAATGCTGGAGAAGGTAACACTGACGGCAAGGAGGATTCACAGCTTAAATTGTTACTGGATGCGTAATTTCACAACAGTGGTCTTCACCCTAGTATAGCCTTTAGCTTTTCGTTTTATAACAGTCCAGTGACTTTGAAAATATTATGAGATTTGGAGCATGGAATATAAGTAATGGAGGCGAACTTTAACTGCAGCAATAAGCCTTAATGGCTCGGAAAGCTGAAGAAGAAGATGAAGAAGAAGATGAAGAAGAAGAAGAAGAATAGTCCAGTGGTTTTCAACTATTTATAGTCTAATGGTTTTCATAAAGTTCAGTGGTTTTCAACTATTTATAGTCTAATGGTTTTCATAAAGTTCAGCGGTTTTCAAATCTTTTACAGTTCAGTGGTTTTCATACCTCAGGAGTCCATAGGTTTTCATTTTTTTTACAGTCAAAGGGGATATCATTTTTGTAGACTCTAAAATAAATTTTCCTTACAAACTCTGTTACACAACACGTTAAAGAACGCAAAAATACCACGCTGCTTCATGACCACCTGTGATAGTAACACATGTGTTACACTACACACATTTCCACAAACAGGAAACAGCAAGGCTTTCGCACAGTAAAGCAATAGAACACAGTATAGTATGGTTAGACCTCGAAATGTCCGTGCTTTGTCTATTCTTTCTCTATGATCTTTTTTTTTAGATCTAACCATACAATACTGTGTCCTGTTACTTTATTGTGTACGCTATACGGCCACTGAGACAAAATCTATAGACACTGTCTTATAGAAAACGAACTCCATGGGCAAGAAAGTAACAGGAATGACTATAGCCAGGTATTCATACAATAAATGTCTATAGTGAGGTACTCCTTTATATCTACCCGAATATGTAACTAATGACCCATGACTACTGAGACATTGAAACCAAAACTGAAACCTGGTGTCAAGAAGTTAAACACAGAAGATATATATATATATATATATAAAGGTACACTAGATGTAACCTTACAAAATAATGACGATGGAAAGAAAGGTACGTATAAAATTTATGTTTATGATATAATATGATATTTTTAGGTGGATTAGTTTCCTGGGATCGTATATGTGGATATCATAGCTTGCTTAAGTGTCATAAAACTTGTACACAAGCCTGAGATAAAACAGTTTGTGGTTAGCTTGTTATAGTATGAAAAATATGTGCATTATGTGTGCGTTTGTGTGGGTGTCATAGAGAGAGAGAGAGAGAGAGAGAGAGAGAGAGAGAGAGATGTGCTAGCGAGAACGAACGAACGAACATACTTTATTTTCGAAGGGTTAAGAATTGGGCACAACAGGCCGAAGAAAAAGGGGCAGACCGCGTGAAACTCTGAAGAGAACATTATTAAGAGAGGCCAAGTTAACAGGCATAAAATCCTTTGATGAGGTTGAAAGACTCGCCGAAGACAGGAAAAATTGGCGAACTACTTTGCGAGCCCTATGTGACGTCTAACGGCACGGGAAGGATATAAGATATAAGATATAAGCAGAATTGGGCACGCAGGCCCGTCTAATATTCTGCCCTTCATCATACAACTTTCACTCAGTCACAGTCATTCAGTGTTTGTTAATGAGCATAATAATCATGAATACACAATTAAATGATTACATAAATAAATAATAAACTTATCTCTTGTCCATACACTCTACACTCTCATGTATGCAATAGCATGAAATAATCTTCCATTCTTATATTCATTCAAAACTAACAAATTAGTAGAAAAGCAGCATACAAAACAATCAAGCCATACTTTAAACTACTTTAGACTATGCTTAGGGAGGCATATAATCCATGTCAACCAGATGTTGACACAGTTTGAAGTTATAAAAACGAATATATATATATATATATATATATATATATATATATATAGAGAGAGAGAGAGAAAGAGGCATGTGTGCCAGCGAGCGAGAGAGAGAATGAGAGAGGTGCATGAGCCAGTGAGAGAGAGAGAGAGAGAAGGGGGGTGGGGAGAGAGACTGACCAGACATCTGAACTGACAGATATGTAAATTTTTAGTTCTTTAGCAAAATTTCATGACATATTTCTTCTTATAAGACGGGCCCGAGCCGTTATGAAAGTGCATTGCCTGTGTTGTACCTTCCTCTATACTTGGAGAATTAGTTTGGTTAAAGTGCCTGCCTGTGTTGTACCTTCCTCTATACTTGGATAATTAGTTTGGTTAAAGTGCCTGCCTGTGTTGTACCTTCCTCTATACTTGGAGAATTAGTTTGGTTAAAGTGCCTGCCTGTGTTGTACCTTCCTCTATACTTGGATAATTAGTTTGGTTAAAGTGCCTGCCTGTGTTGTACCTTCCTCTATACTTGGATAATTAGTTTGGTTAAAGTGCCTGTCTGTGTTGTACCTTCCTCTATACTTGGATAATTAGTTTGGTTAAAGTGCCTGCCTGTGTTGTACCTTCCTCTATACTTGGATAATTAGTTTGGTTAAAGTGCCTTGCCTGTGTTGTACCTTCCTCTATACTTGGAGAATTAGTTTGGTTAAAGTGCCTTGCCTGTGTTGTACTTCACCACCCTCCCCCACCCCACCTGCCGGTCCCAGAGCAAGGACAGTCTACAAGTGTGAACATCCAGCAGCTGTTGGTCGTGCCAGAAAGTGGGTAAACAAAAGTACATTTGTAACAAATGCCTTGGGGTCCCTCCTTTTAGGGTTAGTCCTGGACTGTCTCTCCCTGACCACTCACGAGACAGTCTGTCAGTGACTGGTAGCTCTGCTGTCATTCGGTAGAGGGCGAACCTGACCAGACATACACAGCACCATGAGGTCTCAAAACCCACATCTCGCTCTCCCTCTCTCCCTCCCCCCTCTCTCTCTCTCTCTCTCTCTCTCTCTCTCTTCAATTTCAAAAAACAAATTTGATCATCTGTCTTCTTAAAACTCATGAGTTTCTATTCCGCCAGATTTGGAGCGGATGAAAATCTCTCTCTCGACTTGATAATTTTCTCAAGATTTTGTTTGGCAGGCGGGGGCCATCTTCTTGCTGGCCAGTTCCTGTTCACAATTTCTGCCAGTAAAATTAAATCCAATCCGCCTTGTCTGATAAGATGTGCAAACTGGCAGCTTTATGTTTCAAAGTTCTGATAGTGTTTTCCTAAAAAAATATATATTTCTTCTTTTTTTTTAAAACTTACATCTTATAAATGATGTCAAGTAGGAGTGTCTGAACTAGCGCTGTGCCTGTGTCTCACCATCGCCATGACGTAGGCTGCACAGGAAGACGCTACAGAACCAAGCTGATTGAAAAGGCTTTTGTTATGGCTAAGCAACATCTACAGCAACACCTGCAGCAACATCAACATCCATGGCAACATCTACAGCAATATCCCCAAACTCGTCATAAAATAAGAGTTTCCTAACGTGGCTTGACAAGATGGCTAAAAATCTAGTTGTGTTCAGAAAACATATATATATATATTTCTGAAACCTAAATACCCAAGGCACATGGAGCGTCCGCAAGGGTTTTCCAGAAACACCTGTTCTTCGTTTTTTTCCCCTCTTGCCCAGGTGAGCCCTCTATTGCTCAGCATCCTCTCTTTGGTGTTCTTCTCCATGCCTCTTTTGGTTTACCCTTACTCCTGTTCCCCTGTGGTGTCCATCTCAGTGCTGTTTTTGGTAGTGAGTCGTCAGTCATCTGGAGCACATGTCCCAGCAATCACCAGCGTCTTTCCTCAATAATTGCTGTCAGTGACTTCATCTGCATTTCTTCCAACAAGATGTTATTTCTTATGGTGTTTGGCCAAATTTTTCTTCTAATTCTTCGTAAACATTTAGTCTGGAAAAGAATGCAGCTTGTTTTATATAGTTTTGGTGATTTTCCAGCATTCACTTTCTTAGAGTAATACACTTAGGACATTACTCTTAAATATCCTGATTTTCGTCTTCATGCTCAGTTTTTTTAGACTTCCATGTATTCTGCAGCATTGCAAAACCCTGGTTTGCTCTAACTGGTCTCTTGTTGATGTCCTCTGTGTTGTCTCTATCTTCTACTACTCTACTACCAAGATATACAAATTCTCTGACTTCCTCCACTAGCTAATACATTTCATTAATGCAGCATATATATATATATATATATATATTATATATATATATATAATATATATATATATATTATATATATATATATATAATATATATATATAAACAATGACAGACGCAATAACATAATTCATAAGATCATTGAGGCTCCTACAAGCCGCACTCAGAGATAAGGAAGAGAGTGTTATAAAAGACGTGATCAGAGACCACTTCTGTTACTGAAACTCTGGGCAGAGCCAGACACGAAACAGAGCCAAGGATCCTTCTGGGAAGAGCCACGGAGATTTAGTTTATTAAAACCTGGCCAAAATAGAGCCCTAATTCTCTCTCCCTCTCGGCTTCATCCAATCCGATTTTATTGCTAATCTTCTCAATCTATAGCATTAGTGAGATCTGTAAAAGATGTGAGGAGAAGACAGGACCGCCAGATCAAAGTAAGACTGCCATCAGGGCAGCGGGTAGGAATAATAGCTCACCCATTGATTGTCAATAAGCTTTTATCTGTAATATGGTACATGAGAAGAATACACGCAGAGACTTGTACAATGACTGGTAATGACTAATCCTGGGGCCATGTTCTATATTCTGGGTAAGATAAGACACTTTTTTTTTTCTAGTAAGCTGAAGAAAATATGTGGCCGGGATTACTAACTACAGCATGATTACAGTTACAGACTGCAGCATGATTACAGTTACTCAGAGTTGACTAGGATTACTGAAATTTCAAAGTGGCAGAAACTCGAAGTCGGCTAGGATTACTGAAACTTTCAGCGTTAAACTTACTTGAAGTAATTTAGGATTACTGAAATTTTCAGCGTTAAACTTACTTGGAGTAATTTAGGATTACTGAAATTTTCAGCGTTAAACTTACTTGGAGTAATTTAGGATTACTGAAATTTTCAGCGTTAAACTTACTTGGAGTAATTTAGGATTACTGAAATTTTCAGCATGATGCTTATGTGGAGTTGACTATGATTATTACATTTTTCAGTGTGACAATTACTTGGAGTTCACTAGATGCCGAAAAGTTCAGTGTGACAATTACTCGGAGTTGACTAGATACCGAAATGTTCAGTTTGACAGTTGCTTGAAGTAAATCATTGAAACTGTTTATACCCATGAACGAATGAACAACGATTGTTATTTTTAAAAAAAACAGTCTGACATTTTGATTTATTACAATCTCTTAGTTTTCACTCTGCCGTGGACACTCAGCATTAATCTGAGATACAACAAATTGTTGTTTATATAAAGTCTGTGTGAACGAGCATTTTTAAAAGAGATTCGTTTTTTCTATTCTACATGAATAGGATACTATAGCAAGATAAAGATAATGTAATCAAATACCCCAGGTAAACATAGATTCTGAGATTGTTCAGGTTTTCAAGCAATTAATCTATTTCTTCTCTTCTTGTTCTTTGTATTGCACAGTTTCTCACAACATCTAGACAGAGTCACAGACAGACTGAAACACCCAGAGAGACAAATAGGAGTTAGACAGAGACACAGAAAGAGACAAATAGGCGGTAGACAGACGGACTGATACACTTAGAGACGAAGAGGCTTAGATATTTAAAGAGACAACAGATAAAAGAGACTGAAATAATTAAAGAGGCAAAGAAACGACAGACAGACTGAGACACTGGAAAAGACATAGAAACGACAGATAGACTGAGACACTGGAAAAGACATAGAAACGACAGACAGACTGAGACACTGGAAAAGATATAGAAACGACAGATAGACTGAGACACTGGAAAAGATATAGAAACGACAGATAGACTGAGACATTGAGAGACAAAGCTACAGCAGATAGCCAGTGAGACAAACAAACCAAGAAACGTTACAGAGACTGAGACACTTACAGATACAAGGACACCACATACAGACTGAGACAGAGAGACAAAGCGACGACAGATACGCTGAGAGAAACAAAGAGACGACAGATACTGAGACAGAGAGACAGAGAGACGACAGATAGACTAAGAGAAACAAAGAGACGACAGATAAAATAAGAAAGATAAAGAGTCATGACCCTCTCTACAACAGAAAGTTCCCTGCCTGTTAGTTACAAACAGAGTTATCACCAATTTGAATCTGGCCTCATGTATCACATCGGATGGTTACACGAGTTTATGTCAGAGTCTGTTGACTCCATGCCAGATGATACATATCGTGTCATCGACTCAGATATGACATGAATCCACGTCAAGTTTTGTTGACTCCATGCCAGATCATACATTTCTTCTCTTGGACTCAGATTCGTACGAGGAACATGTGAACACTGTAAACTGTACACTTGTTATCACACGTAAACAAAGAAAAAGAAACAATAGTTTCACGTATAACAAAACTGGAGACTTGAATATCACACCTGCCACTACAACACTTTGGGCTCTCAGAACTGGGACATAAGATTATGCAGATTTTAAGAACGAGAACTCTGGTGCCAAGGGTCGTAACTCAGCATAAGTTGACACGTTGACGCAGGAGTCCATTGCTGGATTAGTTTCTCCAGATCGTTGAGACACCTCGTCTTGTACAGCGCAGAACTTTGTCGTAGGGTGGGACACAGGCAGGGTAGGGTGGGACACAGGCAGGGTAGGGTGGGACACAGGCAGGGTAGGGTGGGATACAGGCAGGGTAGGGTGGGACACAGGCAGGGTAGGGGGGATACAGGCAGGGTAGGGTGGGACACAGGCAGGGTAGGGTGGGACACAGGCAGGGTAGGGGGGATACAGGCAGGGTAGGGTGGGATACAGGCAGGGTAGGGTGGGATACAGGCAGGGTAGGGGGGATACAGGCAGGGTAGGGGGGATACAGGCAGGGTAGGGTGGGATACAGGCAGGGTAGGGTGGGATACAGGCAGGGTAGGGGGACACAGGCAGAGTAGGGTGGGATACAGGCAGGGTAGGGTGGGATACAGGCAGGGTAGGGTGGGACACAGGCAGGATAGGGTGGGACACAGGCAGGGTAGGGTGGGATACAGGCAGGGTAGGGTGGGATACAGGCAGGGTAGGGTGGGATACAGGAAGGGTAGGGTGGGATACAGGCAGGGTAGGGTGGGATACAGGCAGGGTAGGGTTGGATACAGGCAGGGTAGGGTGGGATACAGGCAGGGTAGGGGGGATACAGGCAGGGTAGGGTGGGATACAGGCAGGGTAGGGGGACACAGGCAGGGTAGGGTGGGATACAGGCAGGGTAGGGTTGGATACAGGCAGGGTAGGGTGGGATACAGGCAGGGTAGAGTGGACACAGGCAGGGTAGGTGGACACAGGCAGGGTAGGGTAGGACACAGGCAGGGTAGTGTGGGACACAGGCAGGGTAGTGTGGGACACAGGCAGGGTAGTGTGGGACACAGGCAGGGTAGTGTGGGACACAGGCAGGGTAGGGTGGGACACAGGCAGGGTAGGGGGGATACAGGCAGGGTAGGGTGGGATACAGGCAGGGTAGGGGGACACAGGCAGGGTAGGGTGGGATACAGGCAGGGTAGGGTTGGATACAGGCAGGGTAGGGTGGGATACAGGCAGGGTAGAGTGGACACAGGCAGGGTAGGTGGACACAGGCAGGGTAGGGTAGGACACAGGCAGGGTAGTGTGGGACACAGGCAGGGTAGTGTGGGACACAGGCAGGGTAGTGTGGGACACAGGCAGGGTAGTGTGGGACACAGGCAGGGTAGGGTGGGACACAGGCAGGGTAGGGTAGGACACAGGCAGGGTAGGGTGGGACACAGGCAGGGTAGGGTGGACACAGGCAGGGTAGGGTAGGACACAGGCAGGGTAGGGTGGGACACAGGCAGGGTAGGGTAGGACACAGGCAGGGTAGGGTGGGACACAGGCAGGGTAGGGTAGGACACAGGCAGGGTAGGGTGGAACACAGGCAGGGTAGTGTGGGACACAGGCAGGGTAGGGTGGGACACAGGCAGGGTAGGGTAGGACACAGGCCAGGTAGGGGAGATATAGGCCAGGTAGAGCAGACACAGGCCAAGTAGAGCAGACACAGGCCAGGTAGAGCAGACACAGGCCAGGTAGAGAAGACACAGGCCAGGTAGAGCAGACACAGGCCAGGTAACGCAGACACAGGCCAGGTAGAGCAGACACAGGCCAGGTAGAGGAGACAAAGGCCAGGTAGAGGAGACACAGGCCAGGTAGGACGGACACTGGCCAGGTAGGACGGACACTGGCCGGGTAGGACGGACACTGGCCAGGTAGGACGGACACAGGCCAGGTAGGACGGACACAGGCCAGGTAGGACGGACACAGGCCAGGTAGGACGGACACAGGCCAGGTAGGACGGACACAGGCCGGGTAGGACGGACACTGGCCAGGTAGGACGGACACAGGCCAGGTAGGACGGACACAGGCCAGATAGGATGGACACAGGCCAGGTAGGACGGACACAGGCCAGGTAGGACGGACACAGGCCAGGTAGGACGGACACTGGCCAGGTAGGACGGACACAGGCCAGATAGGATGGACACAGGCCAGGTAGGACGGACACAGGCCAGGTAGGACGGACACTGGCCAGGTAGGACGGACACAGGCCAGGTAGGGGAGACACAGGCCAGGTAGGACGGACACAGGCCAGGTAGGGGAGACACAGGCCAGGTAGGACGGACACTGGCCAGGTAGGACGGACGCAGGCTAGGTAGGACGGGCACAGGCAAGGTAGGACGGACACAGGCCAGGTAGGACGGACACTGGCCAGGTAGGACTGAAACAAGCCAGGTAGGGGAGATACAGGCCAGATAGGATGGACACAGGCCAGGTGGGGAAACCACTTTACTCATAAATTTTGGAAGTTGGCAGACAGTTATTTGTTGGACTGATAGATAATCTTGACAGATGTTTGTTAGGCTGATAGTTAATCTGGACAGATGTTTGTTAGGCTGATAGTTAATCTTGACAGATATTTGTTGGACTGATAGATAATCTTGACAGATGTTTGTTAGGCTGATAGATAATCTTGACAGATGTTTGTTAGGCTGATAGTTAATCTTGACAGATGTTTGTTAGGCTGATAGATAATCTTGACAGATATTTGTTGGACTGATAGATAATCTTGACAGATGTTTGTTAGGCTGATAGTTAATCTTGACAGATGTTTGTTAGGCTGATAGTTAATGGTAACAGAGTGACAGAGAGACAGAAAGAGCGGGTGAACAAACTACAGAAGTATGTGCCATATTCTTTCCCTTCCATTCAAAGTGTTTATGTACTTGTGTGTACAGCGCATTTGGGCTAGATATGTGATGTACACATATTGCCGGCGATGTATACTACATAGACAAGCAGAAAGGACAAAACTGAAGACTGAAAATGTTAAGATAAACCATGCACAGATATAAAGATGTAGAGCTTTGTTTTTTCACAGGTCAAGACAATATGTGTTTCTGATTATCATTCTGTACCCCATTATGCCACTATATACCCCATTATGTCACTATATACCCCATTATGTCACTTTATACCTCAGTATTTCACTCTGTACCCGAGATATATTACTCTGTACCCGATTAGTCATGCCAGTAAAATTCCATTAAAAATCATAATGGGTAGACGTCGTAAGAAAATAGAAGAAGAAGTCTAAAAAGATGGATAAAAATGTTTGAAAGAGCCAGGAAGTGAAGAATGGCTCGGAGAAAGTGATTAACTAAGCCAGAAACGTGAAGTTGATTTCTGGAGACAGTGATTAACTAATCAAGAAACGTGAAGTTGATGGCTGGAGACTAATCCAGTAACACTCTGAAAACACGACTTCAAAAAAATATACAAATCAGAATCATCAAGGCACATCAAGGCAGAGCATCGGCTTAACGAATGTCCCAGTAACACAGAAAAGACAGAGGTGCACATGCGGCTTCAGCTGTACACAGTTTACCTCGAAAAGCAACCGTGTTTTATACATCCAAGTTAAACGGCTACATTTTTTTTTCTTCTGGTGCATATCGGTGTTTCTATAAAGTATTGTTTTTGTTAACCCTTTTTCTGCAGTGAGGCACTGAATTGGCTTTGTTAAAGGGAATTACAAAATAACAATAATAATAATAATAATGAAGATTATAGGGTTTCATTTTGGCTTCTGAGCAAATTTTAAGCTGCAGTACAGGCCACATAGGGACATTTCATTCTTTCTAAAAATAAACATGGCATATGTTAATTTTAGAGTATTTTTTAGAGTACTTTTAATTTTTAACTTTGTGCAGACTTGGGTTGTTCTGTTTGGTGAGAAAAGAGTTAAAATAAACAGCATTACACAGACATGTACCTTTTTTTTCGCGTGTTACCTGCAGGTCGGGATTTGGATGGTCATGTCCAGAACGTTTTAAGCTTTCCTTCTTTATTTCTTACGTTCTACGCTCTCTCTCTCTCTCTCTCTCTCTCTCTCTCTCTCTCTCTCTCTCTACCTGGTTGATACCGGTATTCCTCAAGGCTCCATTCTTGGTCCTCTTCTCTTTGCTATCTATATTAACGACCTACCACTACATTTAAAGCACTCTTCATGTGATCTTTTCGCTGACGACTGTACTGTTTACAATAATGACTATGACATCAATAAACTACAGACAACGCTCCAAAATGATATAAACAGTTTGATTAAATGGAGTAATAAAAATGGTATGTTGATAAACACCAAAAAAAAAACAAAATCCATGCTCATCACTACAAGACAGAAACTGCAAAATGCAACAAAAACTTCACTACAGCTTTGTGCTGGGACTAAGGCAATAGAAAATGTTCATGAGCATAAAACCCTAGGACTCATCATTGATCAGCATTTAACTTGGAATTCTCACGTACATAACCTAACAAATTTGATTGCACAGAAAGTTTACCAATTAGCCAAAATTAAACACTTTATCGACAAAGACACAAGAAAAATATACTACATATCACACATACAAACACACTTAGATTACTGTTCCACAATCTGGGATGGATGCTCAGTCTCAAACAAAAAAAGGCTCCACTCACTTCATAAGCGAGCATTAAATCTTATTTGTGACAAACACCTAGTACAGACTGTAGATCAACACAAACAACTCCAAATTCTACCCCTCAAAAATAGAATCATTTTTAACAAAGTTAAGTTTGTTCACAGAATTCTGTCGCACAATGCTCCGCCTTACTTGTGGTCACTGTTTACGTATAATACTAAACATAGCCAGCGTTTAAAAAACTGTCTTCTTCCTAAACCCAGGATTGATCTGTACAAGAAAAGCCTTGCATACTCTGCAGTACAGCTCTGGAACACCCTCCCCTACAATTTAAAAACCATTGGTAATACTTCATCCTTTAACTCAAACCTGTTTCATTATTTACTTGCTTGTAATTATATGCCTCCATAAAATAACCAGCACTCTCTCAACACATGGCTCGTAAACCATCAAGTACTTCAATGACATAGTTAGAAAAGCAACTTGTTAGATATTATTAGAAATTATTTTAATGTTTGTAAAAAAAACATATGTTAGAAGATCTGTATTTACAATGTATTTTTATTTATGTATATGTCTGTATGTGTATGAGTGCGTGAGTGCTATTTTATTAGGTTAATTACTTCTTCTCTTTTACTTTGAATGTAGTAGTTAAATCTTACATTCTTTTGATATGTTTTTCCTAATTTAATTTGTATTTTTGTACTAAATCAAGTGTATGGGAAGAATGAAAGATGGAGTGATGAAGGGCAGAATGTAAGATGGGCCTGCGTTCCCAATTCTTTACCCTTTAAAAATAAAGATTATTCATTCATTCATTCATTCATACCACTCTCTCTCTCTACCTCTCTCTCTATCTCTCTCTCTCTCTCTCTCTCTCTGTATGCTTGTAAGAGCAAAGATATACAAAATCTGCTTGCTGTCTTTGTGTTTCTCGAGGTATTCTTGCTCCGATAAATAGTTTATTATCTTTCTAACAGATAAATTTTAACCTTTTCTCAATGCAGTTTTATAAGCCTTCGTCTACTTTTGCACAAACTTATCACAAATTTCTGAAAATTTCATTTGATAGCTTTAAGTAATTTGAAAGATTTGACATTCATCAAGCAATCCATCTTTACCCACTCCTTATCCGATACTATATTTGTGCTAAATAGCTGTCATGTCTCTGGCTGTGAATAAAAATATTTGAGAGTTTCAGAAAAAGAAGAAGAAAAAGTATTAGTAGCGGTTAGTAATAGTAGTGGTAGTAATAATAGTAGCGGTAGTAGTAATAGTAGTGGTAGTAGTAATAGTAGTGATAGTAGTAATAGTGGTAATAGTAGTGGTAGTGGTAATAGCAGTGGTAGTAGTAATAGTAGTTGTAGTAGTAATAGTAGTTGTAGTAGTAATAGTAGTGGTAGTAGTAATAGTAGTGGTAGTAGTAATAGTAGTGGTAGTAATAATAGTAGTGGTAGTAGTAATAGTAGTGGTAGTAGTAATAGTGGCAATAGTAGTGGTAGTAGTAATAGCAGTGGTAGTATTATTAGTGGTAGTAATAATAGTAATAATATTATCCGTATGGACAGATTAAGTAGTTATAACAGTAATGGTTGTAGTGGTGGTATTAGGAGAAATTGTACTGGTAGCGATATTAGTAGTAGTAGCTGTTGTTGTAGTATCAGTATTAATAGTAGTAGTCGCAGGTGTAGTAGTAGTAGTAGTAGTAGTAGTAGTAATTGCAGTAGTAGTTGTAATTGTAGTAGTATTACATGTTGTGATTGTAGTTGTAGTAGCAATAATTGTAACAATAGCAGTAGTAATAGGGATTGGTAGCATTTGTGACTGTAATAGTTTGTAGTAGTATTAGTAGTAGTAGTAGTAGTAGTAGTAGTAGTAGTAGTAGTAGTAGTAGTAGTAGTAGTAGTAGTATAGTAGCAGTAGTTGTAGCAGTAGCAGTAGTAGTAGTTGTTGTTGTTACAGTAGTAGTAGTAGTAGTTTCTGTGACAAGTTCATAATAGACAGAAATGTCTACATATTTACCTTCTCTCTCTCTCTCTCTCTCTCTCTCTCTCTCTCTCTCTCTCGTTATTCCTGCAAGCTCTTCTTTCAGAAAACTCCAATGAATTTGATCTATTCTAATTCTTCTTGGAGTCGCTTCACGTTTTTTTTTTCATCTTTTTAATATGTTTCGTTACGATTAATTTTTTTTGTTTAACAAAACTGTGGAAAGGTTTTGTGTTGAAGAAATAACATCACTTCATCAATATCTTATATCAAAAGGTGGAATTTATGCAGAATGTCAAAAATGTCTTTACTTGCCTCTGATATTCATCTTTATCTGATGAATATTTATATATTTATCTTCTCGTATATACAAAGATCCAGTATCTTTGAAAATCATTTCTGTTATTTCTAGAATACCGACGTTCATATTTTTCTGATAGTAAAGTGATAACTTACCTAGATTCTCCGCTCTGATGTCATGTTCTCATATTTCATGTTCTTATTCGTCTCTTTTTCTCTCTCTTTTTCTCTTTTTTCTCTCTCTTCTCCCTCTATCTTTTTCTTCATTTCTCTCGCTTTCTCTCTCCGTCTCTCTTTCTCTCTCTCTTTCTCTTTTCTCTTTTCTCTTTTTTCTCTCTCTCTCTCTTTTCTCTCTCTCCCTCTCTTTTCTCTCTCTCCCTCTCTCTCTCTTTTCTCTCTCTCTCTCTTTTCTCTCTCTCTCTCTTTTCTCTCTCTCCCTCTCTTTTCTCTCTTTTTTCTCTCTCCCTCTCCCTCTCTTTTCTCTCTTTTTCTCTCTCTCCCTCTCTCTCTTTTCTCTCTCTCCCTCTCTCTCTCTTTTTCTCTCTCTCCCTCTCTTTTTTCTCTCTCCTTCTCCCTTTCTTTTTCTCTCTCTTCCTCTCCCTCTCTTTTCTCTCTTTTTCTCTCTCTCCCTCTCCCTTCTCTCTCTCCCTCTCTTTTTCTTTCACTCTCTCTTTCTCTCTCCCCTCTCTTTTCTCTCTCTCTCTCTCTTTCTGTCTCTGGTGTTTTGAGTTCTCTTCTTAGTCTCTGTTCTACCTGTACATGTCATGTCCTAGTGTTTGATCTAGCCAGGTAAGTTTTTATGCTCACAATATTTCTTCTATTCAGGTTCCCCCTGCCTCCGCTTCAGGTAACTTGTTTTTGTCTGCATATACTTTCGTTATTATATGTTACTTTGTTATATTCTGATGTTATCTGTTACTGTGTTATATTCTGAAGTTAGCTGTTACTTTGTTACATTTTGGTGTTTGTTATATTTTGGAGTTATCTCTTACTTTGTTAAGTTTTGGTGTCGTCTGTTACTTTGTTATATTCTGACGTTAACTGTTACTTTGCTATATTTTGGGTGTTATCTGTTATTTGTTTTGGACACAGCAGTCTCTCACACAGCAGTCTCTCACACAATAGTCACTCACACAGTGGTCTCTCACACACCAGTCTCTCACACAGTGGTCTCTCACACAGTGATTTCTCACACATTGGTGTGCTGTGTATTCTCCACACAAAAAATTATCACTTTGTGTAATCACTTTCTTAGTGGTAAGCTCGTGTTTACGATGAAATTCATAAAGCAATGTGACATTTACACAAGCAATGTGACAGTCACAGGAGTACTGTGACATTAATACAAGCAATGTGACATTTACACAAGCAATGTGACATTTACACAGGCAATGTGACAGTCACAGGTGGACTGTGACATTAATACAAGCAATGTGACATTTACACAAGCAATGTGACATTTACACAAGCAATGAGACAGTCACACGAGAACTGTGACATTAATACAAGCAATGTGACAGCAGAATGGTGTGTCTTCATCTCCTTAAGTTTTCTCTAACGTTATTGGTAAGTGTTATATAAACTACAGCCCAAATCCCGTCAAGATACCTGTCTTCTTGCATCGTAGCGTCAACGCTCTAACCACTGTGCTTATCTGTAACTGATAGTCGCAATAGTAATAATCATACCACAACACCATCACCTGATATATATATATATATATATATATATATATATATATATATATATATATACCATGTGACATAACACTATCACCTGATATAGTACCACGTGACATAACACTATCACCTGATATACGTACCATGTGACATAACACTATCACCTGATATACGTACCACGTGACATAACACTATCACTTGACATACGTACCACGCAACATAACACTATCATCTGATATACGTACCATGTGACATAACACTATCACCTGATATACGTACCACGTGACATAACACTATCGTCATAACATAATGGCTGCCGATACACAAATGTAACGTAGGAAAAGTGAAAAGCCTCCTGTAACAAAGCTTTAATGTGTGCAACTTTAAGTTACACACCAGCTTTCCTATGTGATACTAAGGGTTAATAATGTAACACGAGGCTTCCTATGTGATACCAAGGGTTAAATAGAAGTAAAAACAAAGGAAAATCCGGGAAAATTTAATGACACGAGGAAGACGGAAAGAGAAATGATCTGGTTAGGCTGAGCAAGTAAAACAGACAACAAACGTGATTTGTGATACAAATGACCGTGAAAAATGGAGAAGCGTGATGGCCTAACAGAGAGAGCACGGCACATGGTGACGATGAAAGAAGAAAAAAAACTCTCTCTCTCCATCCATCCATCCATCCATCGATCCATCCGTCTATCCATCCATCCATCGATCCATCCATCCATCCATCGATCCATCCATCCATCCATCCATCCATCCATCCATCCGTCTATCCATCCATCCATCCATCCGTCTATCCATCCATCCATCCATCCATCCATCCATCCATCCATCGATCCATCCGTCTATCCATCCATCCATCGATCCATCCATCCATCCATCCATCGATCCATCCATCCATCCATTGTCCTGTCCATATTTACGATTCAAGTTATAATGTGAATTTAAAATCCAGCTTCTAGCAGCTAAAATAAAACAAAAATAAGTATCATCTTGTTAAGAACCAGCTCTACTTAAACAGAACATACCTTGCACATCTTCCTGGTACCTCTGCTTAAACAGAACATACCTTGCACATCTTCCTGGTACCTCTGCTTAAACAGAACATACCTTGCACATCTTCCTGGTACCTCTGCTTAAACAGAGCACACTTTACTCATCTTCTTTCAGATCGTTACCTCTCAGAGATTTCATTTATCCTCCCTCTAACTTCAGACTGAGGTCAAAGGTCACTGGTAACCAAGGAGAAAAGCTTAACCACTTAGTTCACCCCTTAAGGGGGGGGGGGGGCTTATTTTAAAGGATTTCAATGAACTCGGCCATCAGGCGTAATGGAATGAAAAAAAAAAAGGCTAGTCACCACTTATTGATTGTTGGATGCCTTTAGAAGGGAGCCACGTGATGAGAAGAAAAATGCTTGTGTTGAAAACCTGGCTCAGGACAATGCTTCTGGAAGTTTGTTTTTCTTTTACCCGAGGTTTTTAAGCAACCGTGTGTTCTGAACAAGAAGGATTTGCTTGTCATGTTGAGGGGAATAGGAGCCGGAAGTTCGTGGAAAACTAGGTCATGAAGAGAGTTTTGGAGCTTGGAAATCTACCAGGCTGGGGGGGGGGGGGGGCGGGGAAGTTATTGTTGAATGTTAATTGTGAATTTATTGTCGCACAACTTAGAGATTTAGCGGAGGAGTTAGGGGTGGAGGAGGGGGTGTAGTGTCTATCAATATGTGTAGAGGAGTGAAAATGTTTTATAGGTTAGCGAGCATGAGTTGGCCAAGACCCTGTCGCACGTCTCTGTTGATGCGCCCAGTAACATGGCAAATCTTGCCTGCGGTCCTGACTGTGGTGAATTCTGCTCAGAAAACTGCTTTCTTGTGGGTGCACTCTGGATCCTCAGCTGGACCCCTCGACCCACTTACACCTGGAGGGCGGTGCTTGTACTTCACAGCCTCCACCGCCAGAAGACACCGCTGGCAGCCCCAGAAAGACACTTTCCATATAAGGTGGAAATATCTACGTTCTCTTGGAGTTTAATCACACGCAAAAAAAGAAAGATTTTCTAGGAGAACTCTACCCCATCAGAGTCTGTTCCAGTCTAGAAGTGTCGAGTGCCACATAATATGTGTATAAGTGAACTAACAAGGAAAAACGTTATTGTCAAAGAGCAAAGATCTGACGACTCATGGTCTGCAGTTCTGCCCTTCATCTCTCGAAGCTCATTCTAATGCAGTCAGTCAACATCAGCATAAAACTAATATTTCATGCATGTGAAATGATGCACTAAATACACATTCACACATTTAATGGTGAAATATTTAATGAGCGTAATTAACATTCTTTCATCATTTTGTTTAGACAAAAGATACCTTGAAGCAGTTGCTCAGAAATAAAAGTTTGTAAAAAACAGAAGTAACGGTCACAGATTTTGTGTTTCATTTTCTGACATGCTCTGAACATCCAGACAAAGACATGTTCTGAACATCCAGACAAAGACATGTTCTGAACATCCAGACAAAGACATGTTCTGAACATCCAGACAAAGACATGTTCTGAACATCCAGACATAGACATATTCTGAACATCCAGACATAGACATGTTCTGAACATCCAGACAAAGACATGTTCTGAACATCCAGACAAAGACATGTTCTGAACATCCAGACAAAGACATGTTCTGAACATCCAGACAAAGACACACTCGACGACGTAATTTATACCATAACAGGAAAATATAACCTTGGGCTTTTTTGTAGAATGGAAATATCAGAATGTGTCCAGATTGTGAATCTTCACAATGTAAAATAATCACTTCACGTATCTGTTCTTAGCGTTGCTCAGTGCAAGGCTATCTATATATCTGTCTATGTGTCTGTCTGTGTGTCTGTCTGCTGTCTGTCTGTATATTTATTTATCTGTGTGGCTGTCTGTGTGTTTGTCTGTGTGTCTGTCTGTCGGCTTTCTCTATTCTCATCTCTCCAGTAACATTTATCTCGTTGCATCACAACACTAAATCTTGCTCTAAATTTAAAATCCTGATTGTCTGTCTCCAGGCACGGTGAAGATCAGAAAAAAAAAATCTCTTTACTCCATAAAAATGCCTTCAAGAAAGATGTTGCACAACGACATGAATGTTTACTGAAATAAATTTTCATTCCGACAGTTTCCTAAGAAGGCCTTTTGTTAGTTAAGCTGCTGTGTTGTTAAACGGGGTCTTGATGAGGGCAGGAGCTCTAGTGTCAGCTAAAAACTGTCTTGATGAAGTCAGGAACTCTAGTTTTATGAGGGCAGGAACTCTAGTGTCAGCTAAAAACTGTCTTGATGAAGCCAGGAACTCTAGTTTTATGAGGGCAGGAACTCTAGTGTCAGCTAAAAACTGTCTTGATGAAGTCAGGAACTCTAGTTTTATGAGGGCAGAAACTCTAGTGTCAGCTAAAAACTGTCTTGATGAAGTCAGGAACTCTAGTTTTATGAGGGCAGGAACTCTAGTGTCAGCTAAAGACTGTCTTGATGAAGTCAGGAACTCTAGTGTCAGCTAAAAACTGTCTTGATGAAGTCAGGAACTCTAGTTTTATGAGGGCAGGAACTCTAGTGTCAGCTAAAGACTGTCTTGATGAAGTCAGGAACTCTAGTTTTATGAGGGCAGAAACTCTAGTGTCAGCTAAAAACTGTCTTGATGAAGTCAGGAACTCTAGTTTTATGAGGGCAGAAACTCTAGTGTCAGCTAAAGACTGTCTTGATGAAGTCAGGAACTCTAGTTTTATGAGGGCAGGAACTCTAGTGTCAGCTAAAAACTGTCTTGATGAGGGCAGGAACTCTAGTGTTAGCTAAAAACTGTCTTGATGAGGGCAGAAACTCTGGACTCAGCTAAAAACTGTCTTGATGAGGGCAGGAACTCTAGTGTCAGCTAAAAACTGTCTTGATGAGGGCAGGAACTCTAGTGTCAGCTAAAAACTGTCTTGATGAGGGCAGGAACTCTAGTGTTAGCTAAAAACTGTCTTGATGAGGGCAGAAACTCTGGACTCAGCTAAAAACTGTCTTGATGAGGGCAGAAACTCTGGACTCAGCTAAAAACTGTCTTGATGAGGGCAGAAACTCTGGACTCAGCTAAAAACTGCTTCACTACAAGCGTTCCCGGCGTGTTCAAGTGGTCAGGGAAAATATCGCCCCCAAACTCTGGAAATGGTTAAAAAGGGAATCCAAGCTGCAGATGTTAGCCTGCATTTACTTTTTGGTCGTCACAAACGTAAAAATTATACTACACATCATCTGCGTCAAGAACGTAAGCAATATACTACACATCATCTGCGTCAAGAACGTAAACAATATACTACACATAATCTGCGTTAAGAACGTAAACAATATACTACACATCACCTCGTCAAGAACGTAAACAATATACTACACATAATCTGCGTTAAGAACGTAAGCAATATACTACACATCATCTCCGTCAAGAACGTAAGCAATATACTACACATCATCTGCGTCAAGAACGTAAGCAATATACTACACATCATCTGTTAATGTGTACAAGCAATAAATGAACTCCAGAAAGAAAAAAAGGTTTATATTTGACTAAAGAAACAATAAACTTAATCTAACCTCTAAATATTTGAATTCCTGCACACGTGGACGATGAATGTATAATGATGATGATGATGATGATGATGAGGGTTTTAAATAAAGTCCTCAGCACAAAATCCGAGCTCATCCAACGTGGTACACCTAGCTTAGCCCTTTCATCAGCCTGGGACATACCCTGGTCACGGGACATGCCTTGGGCACTAAGTTTTATTACATCTAGCTTTTCTCTCTATCCGAGAACTTTATGGGTTCTTGTAATTTTATCACTACATTTAGGAAGCATTAAGAAAATTAAATTATAAACATAAATACAAAAATATTAAAGACCCAAACAGATAGATCTAGTTGGAGCAACTTATAGAAACAAACACATAGATCTAATTGGAGCAGCTTATAGAAACAAACACATAGATCTAGTTGGAGCAACTTATAGAAAAAAACACATAGATCTAGTTGGAGCAGCTTATAGAAACAAACACATAGATCTAGTTGGAGAAACTTATAGAAAGAAACACATAGATCTAGTTGGAGAAACTTATAGAAAAAAACACATAGATCTAGTTGGAGCAGCTTATAGAAACAAACACATAGATCTAGTTGGAGAAACTTATAGAAAAAAACACATAGATCTAGTTGGAGCAACTTATAGAAAAAAACACATAGATCTAGTTGGAGCAGCTTATAGAAACAAACACATAGATCTAGTTGGAGAAACTTATAGAAACAAACACATAGATCTAGTTAGAGCAACTTATAGAAAAAAACACATAGATCTAGTTGGAGCAACTTATAGAAATAAACACATAGATCTAGTTGGAGCAGCTTATAGAAACAAACACATAGATCTAGTTGGAGAAACTTTTAAAAAAAACATAGATCTAGTTGGAGCAACTTATAGAAACAAACACATAGAGCTAGTTGGAGCAGCTGATAGAAACAAACACATAGATCTAGTTGGAGCAGCTTCTGAAAACAGACCCGTGGGGCCGAGCGCAGATTGATAGGAAGAGTCTGATTTGTTAAAATAGAACCACGTGGAAGATTGGCGAAAGATCAAACCATGCTGTCGAATGCATGGGTACTGATTATAATGGAGACGGTCGAAAAGAGGAGAAAGTATGTAAAATTTTCATCCAATAATTTGTAGATAACTAAAGACCATATATAAGCTGACCACGGACTGCAGTTTTCTCTCTTAATAAAACATTATTACGAAGTTAACTAAAATATGAACAAAATTTCATTTGAAGATGATAAAAAGATGGTAAAGCAACTTCAACAACCTCTGTTAAAGTAAAAAAAGATGGTAAAGCAACTTCAACAGGTTCTGCGAAATTCAAGAGATGATAAGGCAACTTCAACAGCTTCTGTGAAATTCAAAAGATGGTAAGCCACAGATAACAACTGACATCTCGGGTAAGCCATAGATAACAACTGATATCTCGGGTAAGCCATAGATAACAACTGATATCTCGGGTAAGCCATAGATAACACCTGATATCTCGGGTAAGCCATAGATAACACCTGATATCTCGGGTAAGCCATAGATAACACCTGATATCTCGGGTAAGCCATAGATAACACCTGATATCTCGGGTAAGCCATAGATAACACCTGATATCTCGGGTAAGCCATAGATAACACGTGACATCTCGGGTAAGCCATAGATAACACCTGATATCTCGGGTAAGCCATAGATAACACGTGACATCTCGGAGGAACACCAACATTAGATGTTATTTATTATCTTCACACATCCTCAGAGAACGCATTTTAGTTTCTTTCTTTTCTGTTTTCACAAAAACTCTTCCAGGCTTAGCACTGTACACTAATACAGTGATATTTTTGTGATGGTTTCAGAATGTCTATATTCACAAAAACTCTTGAGCTAACTGTGCACAACTTTCCGACATCAATGTTCAGATTTTTTAAGAGAAGTCGGCAGTGCAGGGACATCAGAACAGAGAAAACGAGACTTGTGTCATTCATTCATTTGCATGTCCCTTGCAGAACTTTGCCTCCCTAACAGCACTCCTGTAGGCTTCTCGGTTGAGAGCAAGATGGCCTGCTGCTGATCATCAACGATGTCTTGCAGCCATCTTCGCCTTGGTCTTCCTCTCTTTCTTTTTCCATTATGTACCCTTCCAAGATAGTCTTCTCTAGATTATCATGACGTTTAATGTGTCCAAAATATTTAAGTTTTTTTCTCTTTAATCTTCTTTACTAGCCAGCCTTCTTCAATATTAAGTTCTTGTAGTATAGATATATTTGGGTTTTTAAGATAGAGAGACTTGTGTCAAGTATCACAAATCATGTACATCAGTTTGACGTTACAGCAAAGAAGCACACAGTATGTGGGACCAGCAGGCTGTAAGAAAGCAGTGAGACAGTGTAAGCTGTATAGACCGCAGGAAAGTGAGTTGTAGGAGAGCTAGCCATGGACACTGTAGAGATTGTAAGAGAGGGGGACGGTGGATGCTATATAGATAGGCAGAGAGGGGGACGGCGGACGCTGAGTAGATTGAAAGAGAGGAGACAGTGGTCGTTGTATAGATTGTAAGAGAATGGACGGTGTACGCTGTATAGATTGTAAGAGAAGGACACTGGACGCTGTATAGATTGTAAGAGAAGGACAGTGGACGCCGTACAGATTGTAAAAAAGCTGCAGGACAGTGTTGGCTGATGAGACGTAAAAGAAAAAAAAACTGATGGATCAAATTTGTATTAACTCTGGTATTTTTAAACATTTTTATTTTGCGCACAAAAGTGGCCAGAACATGACAGACATTATGTCAGATGATCACTCACCCTCCACCCCTCTCTTTATCTCTCCATCTCTCTCTCTCTCTCTCCCTCCTCTCTTTCTCTCTCTCTCTCTCCCTCTCTCTCTTTCTCTCTCCCACTCTCTCCTCCTCTCTCTCCCCTCTCTCACTCCTTCTCTCTATCTCTTTCTCTCTCCCACTCTCTCTCCCTCTCCCTATCTCTATCTCCCTCTACCTCTCTGCCTAATCAATAAAAACTGAGATCAGTGCATTCACAAGCTTGCCAGATTGGCATATCCTATTCAGGCGCAGGAAAACAAGACCAAATAAAAACACAAAAAAATGCATGTTTTTCCATTCGGAAATACATCATTACGTTTGGCCGATTAATGGCCAGATACTGAAAATAATGTGTTTTTCTCTTTTTAATTTTTCGCTTTTGTTTTTGTCTCGGAGCCACATCAGCTTGTGCAAACTGGCAGATGTTTATGGAAGCGAGGGCTGGAATTTAATAACCCGGCGGGGAGAGTGGAGGGAGAGTGGGGAGAGTGGGGGAGAGTAGGGGGAGAGTGGGGGAGTGCGTCTGGTGAGTGGGTGACCATTTTGTTCTGGAAATTACCAGAAATGTGTGAAAACACCAGCCCCCACCCAGCGCTGTCTTGTAGCACAAAAGCACTGGATTTTAGACGAAGAAGAAGTTAATTCGAAATTCATAGAATAAACTGATGTTCACCGACATTTTTGTCTTGTGTATTCTGACTGCCAAAATGTTTACATCTGCTCACACGTAATTTGATCACATTCTCTCATCTGTTTTTTTTTTTGTGTGTATAGTTTCGTTCCATTTGTGAAAAAGCGGAAATTATCTCCATTTTAAATATTAATATAAAAGCCGGGAGCCATCCAGAGTTTCCCATTAGTCTGTTCTGGCATTGTTGCTGTCAAACCTAGAAGTGCACTGAAGTAAAGTACACGTAGATTGGTGTAAAGTAGGTGTACAAGCAGATTGGTGTAAAGTGTACAAGTAGATTGGTGTAAAATAGGTGTACAAGCAGATTGGTGTAAAGTGTACAAGTAGATTGGTGTAAAGTAGGTGTACAAGCAGATTGGTGTAAAGTTGGTGTACAAGCAGATTGGTGTAAAATAGGTGTACAAGCAGATTGGTGTAAAATAGGTGTACAAGCAGATTGGTGTAAAGTGTACAAGTAGATTGGTGTAAAGTAGGTGTACAAGCAGATTGGTGTAAAGTTGATGTACAAGCAGATTGGTGTAAAGTGTACAAGTAGATTGGTGTAAAGTAGGTGTACAAGCAGATTGGTGTAAAGTTGATGTACAAGCAGATTGGTGTAAAGTGTACAAGTAGATTGGTGTAAAGTAGGCGTACAAGCAGATTGGTGTAAAGTAGGTGAACAAGCAGATTGGCGTAAAGTAAGTGTACAAGCAGATTGGTGTAAAGTGTACAAGTAGATTGATGTAAAGTAGGTGTATATGTAGATTGATGTAAAAGACGTATATAAAAAGACTAATGCAAAGTACAGGTACAACTATACTTTATTTTGAATGTCCACTATCCCAGTACAAACAAATATTAACTGTAACAATTTGCATTAAAACACACATAAAATCTAAACCGAAAGTCAATATTCTAACATTTCCTGGGCATTTATTTGACAGGAACCAGGAATAAAAGAATAAATAATTTGAAGAGTTAAAACAAATAAGAGACAACATCAGCGCCTTCTATCACTACCTTCCAGCACATGTTCAGTTAAACCACCTACTGGCATGAGTAACATTGTGACATGGATAATGACGCGTGCTCTCTCCTCCACTTTTTATCAGACCAGATCATCAAAAATGCATACGCGGAACCGAAGAAATGAACTGATGTTCGAAAACGACCAAAGCTTAACACACCACAATGATGAAGGACTGCAAAACACCAGCAGCCCCGACAGCAGCTTCAAATAATACAATATGAAAATAAATGTGGAGAAGACAGAAACTGGTTATAAGAAGAACCCCCAAGAGAATGTAACATTTATAAAAGTAACAGCAAACTCAAGGAGATTACTGAATTCAGATATCTAGGAAGCATATATATACAGGATGAAAATATAGACAGAGAAATCGAATGCAGAATTAATACAGCAAACAATGTTACCTATCAGCCTGCAGTAACCCTAAGACATCCAGATATCTCGATGAACACACAAGAAAACTTTCACACAATATTCGCCCTGATTCTGTGCTATCAATGCCAAACATGAACACTCGCCACATACCACGGCAGAAAGAAAATGTGAGATGAAACGCTTGAGAAAAATGGTCATCAAGACAAGAAGGGACCAAGTGGGAAATTAAATCATTCGGCAAACTGTGGGAAGAACACATGTCAAGGTCTACATCGAAAACTAGAAAGTTAAGTGTTTCGGGCATTTCATAGGCATGAATCCAGAACAATTAACAACACGAGCATTGAACTCGAAACCACCTGGATACAGTGTGCGAGGTGGACTAAGGAAAAAGTGGATAGATAAGGTGAAAGACACATTGAGGAAACATAACTTGACAGCTACCCAGGCCTCTCATCTTGCTCTGGGGCGATGTCTGAAACTTCCTGAGACGCTAATGGCATGCACAGCAGCAGCAGCAGCAGCAGCAGCAGCAGCAGCAGCAACTGAAGAAGAAGAAACAAATGGAAATAGTACACGTAAAAAAGTTGAAAATCTGAAGTTGAAATCGTCGTGAAAATAAGGGCAGTCACGTTCGAGAAAGTGACAAATATTTATTTTCAGACAAATAACACTCAGAGATGAGGGATGTCGCGTGGTCTGTATGTACCTTCCTCTATGCTGGAGAAACAGGTATTAGATCAGAGAATTAACGAGACAAGTTTAGCTAAAAAAATCGATAGGCAGAAAAATGAAGGAAGTTTCTGGAACAAGGAAGAAATGAAAAAAAAATATGAGAGACAAATAAAGCATTTTTTTCTCTTTTACTGGAAGAAGATAACGATGGCCTAGATCCATGTTTTTTCTCGCGTCATTACATTCACGATATATTCTACAATATTCATAATATTGTCCATCGCATTCATAATGCGATCCAGTAAATTCATTATGTTGTGCAGCAAATTCAGCATAAGCGGTTTAAGCAAATTCATGACACTGTACAGCAAATTCACGATGCTGTCCACCAAACTCATGAAACTATCCAGAAAATTCATGGCACTGTCCAGCAAGGTGATGATACTTGTCCAGCAAATTCACGATACTGTCCAACAAGCTCAGTGAGCGGTTCTGCAAATTCATGATGCTGTCCAGCAAATTCAGGATGTGGTCCAACAAATTCATAATACAGTGCAGCAAAGTCAGGATATGGGAGTCCAGTAAAATCATGATACTGACCTGCAAATTATCAAGACCTGGAAGAGTGTCCCTTGAATCTATCTTTTCTGGGTATTTATGTTAAATGTTACATAACACTATCACTGGCGCCGACTGCATTAGACATTTTAGATGTTCCTTATCCCGTGTCTCTCCACCACCCCCCCCCCCCCACCTTTTTTTGCACATACACACACACACACACACAAAGACGCACAAAGATAGACGCACACCCACACAAAAAGACACACTCACACACAAACACCCACAAATGACCTTCGTTCTCGGCCATCACGCAATCTTGGAGGTACAATCCAAACTACACGGATTCAACACAGATTGATCACTTTGATCTAATGTTTCCTCTGGAAAGATGAAAGGTCTCGTGGCTTCCGTTGAGCGTGTATGGAAATCCTTGATTTTATTACCGATAACGATTTCGTTCCGCTGACGTCATCAGCAGGTCACCCATGAGGACGTCCCAGGAATGAAAAAAAAAAAAAAGAAATATTTTGAAAATTGATGGAGTTTATGGGGAGAACGATTTATCCAGACTTTAGATGAAGCAGAAACTGGACTTTGCTGGGCGTCTCCGTTTGTTTGCTTGAGAGTAAGTTGTCAGAGACTGGGATTATCTGTCTGATGTCTGTCTTTGAACATGGACCCAGTTCTGAGCGTGTCAATATTCCGTGCATAACTTCCATTATTCTTGCAAACATCTTTTTTTTTTAAATTTGAAATTAATCGATTTCTGATCTCTCTCTCCCTCTCTTTATCTGAAGCACTTTTTGTATGCTTCTCTCTCTCTTTCTGTACTTATCTCTCTCTCTCTCTATTTTTGTGCTTGTCTCTCTCTTTTTCCATGCCTCTCTCTCTTTCTATGCTTCTCTCTCTCTCTCTCTCTCTATTTCTGTGTTTATCTCTCTCTGTCTCTCTTTCTGTGCTTATCTCTCTCTTTTTCCATGCCTCTCTCTCCCTCTTTCTGTGCTTATATCTCTCTCTTTCTGTGCTTATCTCTCTCTCTTTTCATGTTTCTCTATCTCTCTTTCTTTGTTGTCTCTCTCTCTCTATTTCTGTGCTGATCTCTCTCTCTCTCTCTCTCTCTCTTTCAGTGCTTCTTTTTCTTTCTTTCTCTTTCTGTATTTATCTCTCTTTCTCTGTTTATCTCTATATATATGCTTATATCTCTCAGTTTTATGTGTTTATCTCTATATCTCTCTTTCAGTGCTTTTCTCTCTCTCTCTCTCTTTCTCTGTTTCCCTCTCTCTTTCTGTGCTTATATCTCTCTGTGTGCCGAACTCTCTATCTTTCTCTGTCTCTGTGCTTATATCTCTCTCTTTCTGTGCTGAACTCTCTCTCTCTCTCTCTCTCGGTCTCTGTGCTTATCTTTCTTTCTGTGCTTATCTCTTTCTGTTCTTATATCTCTCTCTCTCTTTCTGTGCTTATCTCTTTCCCTCTTTCTGTCTTTATCTATCTCTCTTTTTGTGCTTATCTCTCTCTCTCTTTCTGTGCTTATCTCTCTCTCTTTCTGTGTTTATCTCTCTCTCTTTCTGTGCTTATCTTTCTTTCTGTGCTTATCTATCTCTCTTTCTGTGCTTATCTCTCTCTCTCTTTCTGTGCTTATCTCTTTCCCTCTTTCTGTCTTTATCTATCTCTCTTTTTGTGCTTATCTCTCTCTCTCTCTGTGTTTCTCTCTCTCTCTCTCTTTCTGTGCTTATCTCTTTCCCTCTTTCTGTCCTTATCTATCTCTCTTTCTGAGCTTATCTCTCTGTCTTTCTGTGCTTATCTTTCTTTCTGTGCTTATCTCCTTCTGTTCCTCTCTCTCTCTTTCTGTTCTTATATCTCTCTCTCTTTCTGTGCTTATCTCTTTCTCTTTCTGTGCTTATCTCTCTTTTTCTGCGCTTATCTCTCTCTCTCTCTCTCTCTCTTTCTGTGCTTATAATTCTATCTCTCTTTCTTTGCTTATTTCTCTCTCTCTCTCTTTCTGTGCTTATCTCTCTTTTTCTGTGCTTATCTCTCTCTTCTCTTTTTCTGTGCTTATCTCTCTCTTCTCTTTTTCTGTGCTTATCTCTTTCTCTTTTTCTATGCTTATATATATATCTCTTTTTTTCTGAGCTTATCTCTCTCTCTTTTTCTGTGCTTATCTCTTTCCCTTTTTTCTGTGCATAACTCTCTCTCTCTTTTTCTGTGCTTATCTCTCTCTCTTTTTCTGTGCTTATCTCTTTCCCTTTTTCTATGCTTATCTCTCTCTCTCTTTTTCTGTGCTTATCTCTCTCTTTTTCTGTGCTTATCTCTCTCTCTCTTTTTTCTATATTTATCTCTCTCTCTCTCTTTTTCTTTGCTTCTCTTTCTCTTTTTCTGTGCTTATCTCTCTCTCTCTCTTTTCTGTGCTTATCTCTCTCTCTTTTTTCTGTGCTTATCTCTCTCTCTCTTTTTCTGTACTTATCTCTTTCTCTTTTTCTTTGCTTCTCTTTCTCTTTTTCTGTGCTTATCTCTTTTTCTGTGCTTATCTCTTTCTCTTTTTCTTTGCTTCTCTTTCTCTTTTTCTGTGCTTATCTCTTTTTCTGTGCTTATCTCTTTCTCTTTTTATTTGCTTCTCTTTCTCTTTTTCTGTACTTATCTCTTTCCCTTTTTCTGTGCTTATCTCTTTCTTTTTTCTGTGCTTATCTCTCTCTCTCTCTCTGTGTCTTTCTGTGCTTATCTCTTTCTCTTTTTCTGTGCTTATCTCTTTCTCTTTTTCTTTGCTTCTCTCTCTCTTTTTCTGTGCTATCTCTTTCTCTTTTTGTGCTTATCTCTCTTTTTCTGTGCTTATCTCTTTCTCTTTCTGTGCTTATCTCTCTTTTTCTGTGCTTATCTCTTTCTCTTTTTCTGTGCTTATCTCTTTCATTTTTTCTGTGCTTATCTCTCTTTTTCTGTGCTTATCTCTTTCTCTTTTTCTGTGCTTATCTCTCTCTCTTTTTCTTTGCTTATCTCTCTCTCTCTTTTTCTGTGCTTATCTCTCTCTTTTTCTGTGCTTATCTCTCTCTCTCTTTTTCTATATTTATCTCTCTCTCTCTTTTTCTTTGCTTCTCTTTCTCTTTTTCTGTGCTTATCTCTCTCTCTCTCTTTTCTGTGCTTATCTCTCTCTCTTTTTCTGTGCTTATCTCTCTCTCTCTCTTTTTCTGTACTTATCTCTTTCTCTTTTCTTTGCTTCTCTTTCTCTTTTTCTGTGCTTATCTCTTTTTCTGTGCTTATCTCTTTCTCTTTTTCTTTGCTTCTCTTTCTCTTTTTCTGTGCTTATCTCTTTTTCTGTGCTTATCTCTTTCTCTTTTTATTTGCTTCTCTTTCTCTTTTTCTGTACTTATCTCTTTCCCTTTTTCTGTGCTTATCTCTTTCTTTTTTCTGTGCTTATCTCTCTCTCTCTCTCTGTGTCTTTCTGTGCTTATCTCTTTCTCTTTTTCTGTGCTTATCTCTTTCTCTTTTTCTTTGCTTCTCTCTCTCTTTTTCTGTGCTATCTCTTTCTCTTTTTGTGCTTATCTCTCTTTTTCTGTGCTTATCTCTTTCTCTTTCTGTGCTTATCTCTCTTTTTCTGTGCTTATCTCTTTCTCTTTTTCTGTGCTTATCTCTTTCATTTTTTCTGTGCTTATCTCTCTTTTTCTGTGCTTATCTCTTTCTCTTTTTCTGTGCTTATCTCTCTCTCTTTTTCTTTGCTTCTCTTTCTCTTTTTCTGTGCTTATCTCTCTCTCTCTCTCTTTCTGTGCTTATCTCTTTCTCTTTCTGTGCTTATCTCACTTTTTCTGTGCTTATCTCTTTCTCTTTCTGTGCTTATCTCTCTTTTTCTGTGCTTATCTCTTTCTCTTTGTGTGCTTATCTCTCTTTTTCTGTGCTTATCTCTTTCTCTTTCTGTGCTTATCTCTCTTTTTCTGTGCTTATCTCTCTCTCTTTCTGTGCTTATATCTCTGTCTCTCTTTCTATGCTTATTTCTCTCTCTCTCTTTCTGTGCTTATCTCTCTCTCTCTGTGCTTGTCCCTCTCTCTCTCTCTTTATCTGTCGCACTTTTTCTTTGTTGTCTTACTCTCTCCGTTTTCTATCTATCTATCTATCTATCTATCTATCTATCTATCTATCTATCTATCTATCTATCTATCTATCTATCTATCTACACTTTTATTGCACTTCTGTCTTTCTGTCAGACTCTCTCTCTCTTTTTTTCCTCTTTCAATCTTTTACACTTTTTCTGTGTTTCTCTCTCCTCTCTCTGTCTCTCTATCTGTGGCAGTTTTCTGTGTTCTCTATCTGTAGCACTTTTCTGTGTTCTCTTTTTATCTGTGGCACTTTTCTGTGTTCTCTCTCTCTCTCTCTCTCTCTCCAAAAGTAGCACTTTTTGTGAGCTCTCTCTATCTTTGGCACTTTTCTGTATTCTCTCTCTATCTGTGGCACTTTTTAATGCGCTGTCTCTATCTGTAGCATTTTTGTATGCGCCCTCTCTATCTATGGCACTTTCTATGCGCTATCTCTATCTGTGGCACTTTTCTGTGTTCCCACTCTATCTGTGGAATTTTTCTATGCGCGCTCTCTCTACCTATGGCACTTTTATGTGTTCCTTCTCTATCTATGGCACTTTTCTATCCTTCTCTATTTCTCTTTTTTTCTACCTATCTGTTCCTCTCTTCTTTGATCTGCCACACTTTTTCAGTATGTGTCTCTGTCTGTATCTGTGACACTTTTTCAGTATGTGTCTCTGTCCGTATCTGTGACACTTTTTCTGTATGTGTCTCTGTCTGTATCTGTGACACTTTTTCAGTATGTGTCTCTGTCTGTATCTGTGACACTTTTTCTGTATGTGTCTCTGTCTGTATCCGTGACACTTTTTCAGTATGTGTCTCTGTCTGTATCTGTGACACTTTTTCAGTATGTGTCTCTGTCCGTATCTGTGACACTTTTTCTGTATGTGTCTCTGTCTGTATCTGTGACACTTTTTCTGTATGTGTCTCTCTCTGTCGCTCTCTAACTGTCGCGCTGTTCTTGTGCTTCTCTCTCTCTGTATCTGTGACACTTTTTCTGTGGTCCTATCTCTCTCCCTTACTCTTGTTGTCACACTTTTCTGTACCCTACTCCCCTCCTCTCTCTCTCTCTCTCTCTCTCTCTCTATATATATATATATATATATATATATATATATTGCACTTCATGCCTTTCCTTTCCTTTCTAGCTGTCTCAATTTTTCTTTAATCCTATCCATCTCCCTTCCATTCTCTACCGCTCTTTTTCCCGTAGGTCTCTCTCTCTCTCTGTTGTTCTCTCTCTCTCTCTCTCTCTCACACACACACACTCTTTATCTTTCTGTCTTTCTATCCTTCTGTCTCTTTATCTCTCTGTCTATTTATTTGGCAATGAATTTGAACGAAAATATTTCCTGGCCAATTTCTTGAAGTCCGCAGCCAATGGAATGCTACTTGATATCACGTGATTAAATATTTGGCTCTTAAATCTGTATTTGATGTGACATATATGTCAGCATGTCATTATATCGATTGACCTCGCTTCCCCGCTTTGTGGTTATGTCATTTCGAATGTTGACATAAGCTTGTGTCGCATGTGAAATCTTTCTGCGTCATATTCCGTTAAAAGTTTATCTTCATTAGACAGCTTTAGCACTCAAGCTAGGGCCTCAAGTTCCCTGCAGGCAGGCTGTTTACAGCACATGTCAGCTGCTGTTTGTGTTACAGTCAGGCTGTTTAGAGCATGTGTCAAATACTGTTTGTGTCTCAGTCGTCGAGAAATGCAGTAACAACTTTAGAATATGTGCAAATATGAAATGAGCGAGAGTTTGGAAATAATTTCTGAGAAGAAGGTGTACAAAGAATCCTTTCCTGATTGATAAAGAGATAATCACTGGTACAGCGCTGAAAATAGACATAATCCTGTTACAGCACTGAATACATACATAATCCTGGTACAGTGCTGAATATAGACATATTTCTAGTACACTGCTGAGCATAGACATAATCCAGGTACTACTAAACACAAACATAATCCTGGTACACTACTAAACACAGACATAAACCTGGCACACTACTGGATACTGATATAATCTTAGTACACTAATGAGCACAAACATGCATGTTTTCCTAGTACACTATTCAATACAGGTATATTTTTGGGTCATCATCATCATCAGGTGCCGTGCCGACTGGTGTTGGCTATTATACTTCTCCAGAGTACACGATCCTTCATGCAGGCCATCAGCTCAGTTGGTGATCTCCTCTCACATCATCCCGTCAGACTGTCTTGTATCATTTCTCTAGGTCTTCCTCTTGATCTTCTTCCTTATATTTTTCCTTTTGTTATAATATTTTCAATGCCCCCTCTTCTCATTGTATGTCCTATGAAAGTACATTGTTTCTCTCTTATCTTTTTGACAAGGTTTTTTTGTCTCTCCAGCTCTTCTCATACATTCTTCATTAGTTATTTTTGCTGTCCAGGGGATTCACAACATTCTTCTAATAAACCACATTCTGCTGCTTCCAATGATTTTTGTACTTCCATATATTGTGGGTACATTATAAAAAAGAGTAACTTTTATGATGAAGAAAACGATGATAAATTTGTTAGCACAAATTCTTGCGCTGTACTGCAAGAAGAGCAAACTGCAGCTGCCATTCAAATCTGTGGTTGAAGAATACAAGATAGGAAAAATAAGACTTGCAATGATGCTACAAGAATCTACAGATCCGGTGGTACGAGAAGTGCAGCCAGTCTGGATGTTCCGATCATTGGGTCAGAAATTTGTGAGACAAGCAAGTCCAGATAAATATTATTAATAACCATGGAAACGCGTGACATTAGCCCATTTCAGACATTATTCCAGGAGAGCGCCTGAATACCTCTCATTAATGTTGTCGATGAGCGAATCCTGGGGGGGGGGGGGGTCCCAGGGATATCATTTGGGTACCTGACTAATCCTTGAGTTATGACAGGAGTGACGGTCACCACGTGACTCTGACTTTATCATCTTCTAGCGCGAGAACAAGTGACGAAAAATATAGACATTACCAGCACATACCCTATCTACCACAGTGGCATGAAACATATCAAGTAACATATGGGCATTAACACGTATTCTATGGGTGAAGGTGGATGGAGATGTATGGTTCTGTTTTAGAAAAAAATGAAAAGAGTGAGGAATGATCCCAGAAATAAGAATAACAGAGAGTAAGATGAGCACATACAAAAGCAACACAACAGACGAAAAAATAGATGAAAAATATAGATTTCCTTTTTTTTGGTATTCTAATAAGAAAGTAGAACACAAAATGCGTATCTTGCTTATTATTCATAGACATTTTGTCCCCGTCTTTCTGATTATTTATAGACATTTTGTCCCCGTCTTTCTGATTATTTATAGACATTTTGTACCCGTCTTTCTGATTATTTATAGACATTTTGTCCCCGTATTTCTTATTATTCATAGACATTTTGTCCTGTCCTTCTTATTATTCATAGACATTTAGTGCCCGTCTTTCTTATTATTCATAGACTTTTAGTGCCCGTCTTTCTTATTATTCATAGACTTTTAGTGCCCGTCTTTCTTATTATTCATGTAATAAAAAAAAAAAGGCTTTTCCTGAAATATTTGATTATTGTGTATTCTTCACTTTTGTATGCTTACTTGTGTCTTTCTTTCGGCCATTCTCTGCCCACTTTCCTCAATCTTTTTTAAAAGATCTCTTTGTAGAACTGACCCATACACCTCCATCTACTTTCTTTGCTAGGACCATACACCTCCATCTACTTTCTTTGCTAGAACCGTACACCTCCATCTACTTTCTTTGCTAGAACCATACACATCCATCTACTTTCTTTGCTAGAACTATACACCTCCATCTACTTTCTTTTGCTAGAACCATACACCTCCATCTACTTTCTTTGCTAGAACCATACACATCCATCTACTTTCTTTGCTAGAACCAAACACCTCCATCTACTTTCTTTGCTAGAACCATACACATCCATCTACTTTCTTTGCTAGGACCATACACATCCATCTACTTTCTTTGCTAGAACCATACACCTCCATCTACTTTCTTTTGCTAGAACCATACACCTCCATCTACTTTCTTTGCTAGAACCATAAACCTCCATCTACTTTCTTTGCTAGAACCATACACCTCCATCTACTTTCTTTGCTAGAACCATACACCTCCGTCTACTTTATTTGCTAGAACCATACACCTCCATCTAATTTATTTGCTAGAACTGGCTTTACAGTGGCATGGAACAGAACTACTTTTATTGTCAGTTATAAAATTAAAATAACAACCAGAATACAAGGAAGTGAAAAGATAATAAATAAATAAATAACAAAAATAACCCAGGTATAAGTAGGGGTACACAGTGGACTTTCGCTTTAAAACAAAAACTAAAATATCTCTCGGCCTGTAGGGAGCACTCGCACATGAACGCCGCCATAACTGGTACTTACGCTGTTTTGTCAGTTGCTCGCCGGATAATCGTTGGATGCTGTGATGAAAAGACGTTTAGGGAAAGATATCGGGTTTCACTGCCGACTATAACTATATCATATTTCATGGGCTCCAGCTTTAACTAGAGCCCAGGACTGAAAACAAAGAGAAACAGTTCCAGAACGAGACTGTAAACATCAACCATGAAGCGACAACCCTTACAAACAGGGAATCTCGACCAACATATAATTTCAGCCAATCACGCGTCCAATTTTATCCAATTTTATCCAATTTTTAAAAAAAAATTATCTAACCATGATGAAAACGCAGGAAAACGCAGCTGAAGATTCAACATTACGTTTTGAAAACTGATAATGGGATTCACATGCTAATATATGATAATTCATGGGCGATTCAGTTGTCGTAGCTTGTGCTTTGGATGGCAGTTAAGACTTTTATATTTTTAGCATTCTTTCCCCTTGCAGAGTTATTGACCCTTGCATGAAAAAAAAAAGAAAAAGAAAAAACAAATACGTAATAAATTGATTCTAGTCCTTGTTCTATTTAAATCTCTACAGATTTAGGTCGATTTTTTTATGTAAAGTGTATAAATGTATCTATGCAGGCCTTACGCGTTTAAAGATTTCTAAGTGCAGATATCGTTAATGTTTTATCAAATTATCTTGCAAAACATTTTCTTATAAACATTACTTAGACTTTCATAACAAACAAACAAACAAACAAACAAACAAACAAACAAACACACACACACACACACATATATGAACCTTAAGTGTCCAGGGAATATAGGGCTTCCGCAAGGGTTTTCCACAAATGCCTGTCATTTGCCTTTTTTTCTGCGCTTGCGCAGTTGAGCCCTCTATTGCTCAACATCCTTTCTATTGTTCTTCTCCATGTCCCTTTTGGTCTACCCTTACTTCTGTTCCTCTGTGGTGCTATCTTAGTGCTGTTTTTGGTAGTGAGTTGTCAGTTATTTGGAGCACATGTCCCAACCATCGCCAGTGTCTTTCCTCAATAATTGCTGTCAGTGGCTTCATCATATATATATATTACTTCATAGACTTTAAAAAGGCATCTGATAGCATACACACAGATTCATTGTGGAGAATTTTAAGTCTATATGGAATACCATATAAAATTGTCAACATCATTAAGGACCTCTACAATGGGTATGTTTGTGCAGTCAAAACAGAAGAATGGATGAGCGAATGGTTCCAGATTGAAACAGGTGTGAAATAAGGATGTATACTATCTCTTTTGATTTTTGGAATTGCAATAGACTTCATAATGAAAAAATGCTGCGCAGATAACATAGGTATTGATTGGGTACATGGGACCCAACTAGAAGATCTTGATTTTGTTGATGACATAACTCTTATCAGTAACAATGTGAATTCCATGCAAGAAAAAACAGATATCCTGTCTTCAATGGCTAGTAAAATAGGATTTTAAAGTAACAAGGACAACAACAAAAAATAATAAAACTTCCCATTAATCAAAATAGAAAAATACAAGTAGAAGGGACAGCTGTTGAAGAAGTCAATCAATTTGCATACCTTGGCAAGTACATACATCAGGATTGTGACATCAGAAAGGAAGTTAGAATTAGAATTGCAAAAGTAGCATTGACCTTCAAGAATCTTGAGAACATATGGCATTCAAAGGTTATAAGCACAAAAACCAAGTTAAGACTATTCAATTAAAATGTAATATCCACCCTCATTTATGTACGTGAAAGCTGGAAAACAACTAAAGAAATAGAAAAGAAATTAGACTCTTTTGAAAACAAATGCATAAGGAAAATACTCAGCATCATGTGGAACGAATTCAAGAACAATGCAGAGATAAGCTAAGACTGAACAACAACCAGTCTCATGGGTGATCAGGAGAAGGAGATGGACATATGTTGGTCACGTGTTGAGAAGAAACGATCAGAGAATCCCAAAACAAGCTATCAAGTGGAACACAACAGGCTGAAGAAAAAGAGGCAGACCACATGAAACTTTAAAGAGGACATTGTTAAGAGAGGCCAAATTAATAGGCATAAAATCCTTTAATGAGGTTGTAAAGCTCACAGAAAACAGGAAAAATTGGCGAACTAACTTGCAAGCCCTATGTGACGTTTAACGGCACGAGAATGATTATATATATATATATATATATGTGTGTGTGTATATATATATATATACATATATATATATATATATATAAACAGACGATAAACAAGTCGCCATTTTGTTGACCTAGTTAGAGGTGCATTGTCACGTAATCAGCATGGAGCAGAAAGCTAAATTTTGTTTAAAACTCGGAAAAAATTGCGTTGCGACAGTTGAAGTGATGTGATTGTTTATGGGGATAAATGTTTATATCATGCATAGATATTCAGATGATATTCACGATTCAAAAGTGGTGTGGAAACGATTACAAATGCAACTAAATATGGACGCCTAATTTCTGTTCATAATGAGAAACTCATTGCAAAATTCGGAGAACGTTGTTTGACTGTGAGTATGATGGCAGATGAATTTGGTGTTAACCGAGAGGCTAGTCGTAAAATTTTGGTGGAAGATTTGGGCAAGAAAAAGTTACTTGCCGGTTTGTACCACATTCGTTGTCTGATGACCAAAAACATCAGCCTGTTGAGTACGCAAAAGACATCATCAAAACGTGTCGCAGAAATAAGAAAAAAACATTTCTTAAATTTGATTGTTGCAGAGGATGCAACATGTATTTTCCCACAATTAAACGTCAAAGTGCCCAGTGGAAGTCATCATCATCACCAAAAGGAAAAAAAATTCGTCTTCAAAAGGAGAATTTATTCCAGAGGGACAGACTGTCACTGCCAAAGTTTATTTAAGTATTTTGAAACACCTATTGAAAAGGATTCTCCGAGTCCGACCCGAGTATTCAACAGCTGGCAGTTTTTTCCTTCTTCATGATAATGCACCAGCTCACCGGGCAGTAGTTGTACAGGAATTTTTGGGCCAAAAAAAGTGCATTCTCAGCCATCTACCCTGTTCCCCAGATTTGCCTCCCAGTGATTATGTTCCATTCCCAAAATTAAAGTTACCATTGAAAGGACGCTTCATATACTGATGACTTCCAAAGTAACATGGACTTTAAGGGCCATACTAACAGAAGAACTTCAAAGGTCGTTCCAGTGTTTGTTAGATCGTGCCACTCGCTGTATCGATGCACAAGGGGCTTACTTTGAATAAAATACAGGTTATATCTTTAACTGTTGTTTATTTTATTTTTTTATGGAATTGGTCTCATTACTTAATTGTCGATCCTTGTAAATATATATATTTTTAAATGGTTAATTTAGTTACTTGAATCACATATATGAAAAGAAATGTCCCAGTTGAAAGATTGCTGAATTAAAAAAAAATATCCCAATAAAAAGACTGTCCATATTTTTAAAAAAATGTCCAGCACAAATACTGCCTACAGGTTACTTTTTCATTTATTCATTTCATAAATGGAATCTCTGACACTTCTCCCATATAGATCTTGTTTTCTCTCTCTCTCTCTCTTTATTTCTCTCGCTTTCTTTACTTCTATCTTTCTTTGTTTCTCTCTCTCTCTCCTTCACACTCTCTCTCCATGATCCGGCTATGACATAGATCTATTATCGTCTGGGGATATTTACATTTTTTCTGATAAAATTTACCCACAAAATCACAGATTTAGCCTCAGGATCCTATAAACCCGAATCTCTCTTTCTCTCTCTCTCTCTCTCTCTCTCTCTCTCTCGATGTAATTTAGTTTTGTTTTTCTCAACTTCTTGAACTGTTTTCAAAGATCTGTAAATTTTTTTTGTCATTTATCTAAAGATAAATCTCTTTATTACCGGAAATAAAAAAAGTGCTGCGTTTCTGTTATGTTCTGGCATTTTCTCTGACATTTTTTGCCGCCTAAGGTTGTGAGGTCCAAGGAGAAAGGTCATTTCTGAACCATCAGCACTTCCTGTTCCTGTCGCAGCCAGCAACCTCTGTGGTTTCATACTGTAGCCAAGATTAAGTAACTGTAACTAGCAGCAAAAATGCTGTAAATGTGACAGTAAGCACTTTTTTTCCCAAGATAATCATAACTATCAAGGAAGTACAACGTGAGACCTTGACCTGGTGCACTGTTAAGTGTGGCGAGCTCATTCATTCACAGTTCCTTTCCTTTCTCGCTGAGTTTCCAGTGAGTTCAGTGTACGAAATCATTTTTTTAACTTTGAGAGGAAAAAATTAATGTACACGATGTACACTTGTACATGCATGACTAAAAACATGTTAAAATTTGAAACTAATGAAACCTTTTCACGTGCCTTTGAACATTTTAACGAGCGATTTCGGAACAGCCATATACATATCACTTAGAGAAAAATAAAACTATATTCATCTATTTTCGTTCATTTAGATTCCCACAGAAATGTGGTTTATTAGAAGAATGTTGCGAATCCCCTGGACAGCAAAAATAACTAATGAAGAATGTATGAGAAGAGCTGGAGAGACAAAAAAATTCTTGTCAAAAAGATAAGAGAGAGACAATGTACTTTCATAGGACATTCAGTGAGAAGAGGGGGCATTGAAAATATAACAACAGGAAAAATATAAGGAAGAAGATCAAGAGGAAGACCTAGAGAAATGATACAAGACAGTCTGACGGGACGATATGAGAGGAGATCACCAACTGAGCTGATGGCCTGCATGAAGGATCGTGTACTCTGGAGAAGCATAATAGCCAACGCCAGTCGGCACGGCACCTGATGATGATGATGAGATTCCCGAGCAATTGTGGCTCAATGCTGCAGACAATACTTGTCCCAATTCCTCTCATCTCTGTTCCTAGTCTTCTCCTGCCAGCTGTCTCCATTCCTCTCTATTCCTAGTCTTCTCCTGCCAGTTGTCTCCATTCCTCTCTATTTCTCTATGTTCTTAGTCTTCTCCTGCCAGTTATCTCTATTCCTCTCTGTTCCTAGTCTTCTCCTGCTAGTTGTCTCTATTCCTCTCTGTTCCTAGTCTTCTCCTGCTAGTTGTCTCTATTCCTCTCTGTTCCTAGTCTTCTCCTGCTAGTTGTCTCTATTCCTCTCTGTTCCTAGTCTTCTCCTGCTAGTTGTCTCTATTCCTCTCTGTTCCTAGTCTTCTCCTGCTAGTTGTCTCTATTCCTCTCTGTTCCTAGTCTTCTCCTGCTAGTTGTCTCTATTCCTCTATGTTCTTAGTCTTCTCCTGCCAGTTGTCTCTATTCCTCTATGTTCTTAGTCTTCTCCTGCCAGTTATCTCTATTCCTCTCTGTTCTTAGTCTTCTCCTGCCAGTTATCTCTATTCCTCTCTGTTCCTAGTCTTCTCCTGCCAGTTATTTCTATTCCTCTCTGTTCCTAGTCTTCTCCTGCCAGTTATCTCTATTCCTCTCTGTTCCTAGTCTTCTCCTGCAAGTTATCTCTATTCCTCTCTGTTCTTAGTCTTCTCCTGCCAGTTATCTCTATTCCTCTCTGTTCCTAGTCTTCTCCTGCCAGTTGTCCACTCCGATGGCTTGTATGTCTTCTCCCACCTTGCCACGCTGTCGTTGTCTTAGCCTGTCTCTTGGTCTTGTCTTAGCCTGTCTCTTGGTCGTGTCTTAGACTGTCTCTTGGTCTTGTCTTAGTCTGTCTCTTGGTCTTGTCTTAGTCTGTCTCTTGGTCTTGTCTTAGTCTGTCTCTTGGTCTTGTCTTAGTCTGTCTCTTGGTCTTGTCTTAGTCTGTCTCTTGGTCTTGTCTCCGTTAATCACTTCTGTATAAGATTTTTTTTATGTCTGTCTATTCTCGTCCATCCTCTCCAAGTGTCCTGGCCATCTTAGTCTGCTGTTTTTCATAATGCTAGTTTTAATGGATATTGGAATAGTGCGTGTATTTTTGCTATTTCTAATTTTCCATTCTTGTGATAGAGGATCTCTAAGTGCTATATTCATCTATATCAGAATAAAATGAATTACGTGGAGTGTTAGTACTTTCACATTTTTAAGCCACAGCACTAAGAGCTAGGGAGGCCAAGACTTTCCCTTGCGGTCTGTACTTAAAGATTCACCAAACAAAAAGTAAGGCACGTTGATAAGTTGAACATTCCGGTGATAACTTGACCCTCGCGAAATGGTTATAAACCAGCAACTTGCAGACTTCTCAGAGTCATTCAGTCTCGCGAAGTGGTTATAAACTAGCAACTTGCAGACTTCTCAGAGTCATTCAGTCTCGCGAAGTGGTTATAGACAAGCAACTTGCAGACTTCTCAGAGTCATTCAGTCTCGCGAACTGGTTATAAACCAGCAACTTGCAGACTTCTCAGAGTCATTCAGTCTCGCGAAGTGGTTATAAACTAGCAACTTGCAGACTTCTCAGAGTCATTCAGTCTCGCGAAGTGGTTATAGACAAGCAACTTGCAGACTTCTCAGAGTCATTCAGTCTCGCGAAGTGGTTATAGACAAGCAACTTGCAGACTTCTCAGAGTCATTCAGTCTCGCGAAGTGGTTATAAACCAGCAACTTGCAGACTTCTCAGAGTCATTCAGTCTCGCGAAGTGGTTATAAAACAGCAAGGTAGACCCCTCAGAGTCATAACCCCGAGGGACCCACCCCTCTTCAAGCGCCAGAATAAAGGCCGGAAACTCTTGTTGATCCGAAAGGGGGAGGCAACTCTCCGACGATCTGATAGGCTGAGTTGTTGTCTCGTTTTCTAGGGCGGTTTCATTCAAGAGAACTCCTCGAGTACACATTTTCTTGACCCTGGATCCATTTTGGTGCAGGTCAGTCCGAGACAATCCCCCCTCCCCCCAACTACCAGTTGGGACTCGAACTAGGGGCCTTCTGGTCAGTTTCCATCCAGAAATTCTCTCATCAAGCCATGAAGACAATTATTTGTATCATCACTAAAGTAATTGAATAGATCACCAAGCCATGAATATAATTATGTGTATCATCACTATCATCACTAAGGTAACTGAACAGATAATCAAGCCATGAAGATAATTATGTGTATCATCACTAAAGTAATTGAATAGATCATCAAACCATGAAGTGTATCATAACTAAAGGATTTGAATAAATCATCAAGCCATGAAGTTATGTGTATCATCACTAAAGTAATTGAATAGATCATCAAGCCATGAATTGGACCATCACTAGAGTAATTGAATAGATCATCAAGCCATGAATTGGACCATCACTAGAGTAATTGAATAGATCATCAAGCCATGAATTGGACCATCACTAGAGTAATTAAATAGATCATCAAGCCATGAATTGGACCATCACTAGAGTAACTGAATAGATCATCAAGCCATGAATTGGACCATCACTAGAGTAATTGAATAGATCATCAAGCCATGAATTGGACCATCACTAGAGTAATTAAATAAATCATCAAGCCATGAATTGGACCATCACTAGAGTAATTGAATAGATCATCAAGCCATGAATTGGACCATCACTAAAGTACTCAGATCATTCAAACACTGGCAGATAAAGATAAAAAGAATGCCACCGCAACAGAAATTAGACTCTGAACAATAAAACTAGATGTAGCACAGAGAGCGAGTCCGCCAAAGAAGGAGATGTATAGATGGCTGGAGTAACAAACATCTTCGCTTATGTCAAGCAACAGATCAAGCTTTATCAAGAAATCTCTTTTCTGTTTATTTTCTCGATACGAGATGCTTGAGGAAGGGAACAAGACAAAACAAGACAAGACAGGACAAGACAAGACACGACAGGAAAAGACAAGACAAGACAAGGCAGGACAAGACAAGACAAGACAAGACAAGACAGAACAAGACAGGACAAGACAAGACAGGACAAGACACAACAAGACAAGACAGGACATGACAAGATAAGACAGAACAAGACAAAAGAGAAAAAGACAAGACAAGACGAGACAGAACAAGAGAGAATAGGACAAGACAAGACAGGACAGGAGAAGACAAGACAAGACAAGATTATTTAGAAATGACACTCTTTTCTTCTAATAACCCTAATAATTTGTCAGTTCAGTCCTGACGCGATGAAAGGAATAAAACATGTTTCTCTTGTTATAAAGCATTGTTCTTTTATTTATTTTTTCTGGATTTAGAATAACATTCTTATGTTCATCCGGTTTTAAAATGTCACTCTTATGTTCTTGTGAGTGTGGATTCCACATCAATTTCGCAGGGCAGTATATCACAATGTGATTTTTGCTATACTGATTTTTACTATACACAGTTCACACATTTTACGTGGAGCAAAACAAGCAATGTAACTACTTCACACTTGCTAGTTTTTCCTACATATCCATTTTTGCTGATTGTAACAAGACAATTTCTTCTTAACTTATAAACACGTCATCTCTGTGTTCTATAATTTCTTCTTAACTTATAAACACGCCATCTCTGTGTTCTATAATTTCTTCTTAACTTATAAACACGCCATCTCTGTGTTCTATTATTTCTTCTTAACTTATAAACACGCCATCTCTGTGTTCTATAATTTCTTCTTAACTTATAAACACGCCATCTCTGTGTTCTATAATTTCTTCTTAACAGTGGCAAATCAAATAATCCCGACTGTAGGGGAAGAGCCAGTGAAGAGCCTTGGCAGAGTATATGATGCATCCATGAAGGACTCAAGTGCTGTGAAGCAGGTTATAGAAATGGCGCAGAACGGACTGAGCATCATAGACGAAAGCAAGCTACTGGGTAAGTTCAAAATATGGTGCCTCCAGTTCATGCTGATTCCAAAGCTGATGTGGCCACTACTCATTTACGAAGTAAGTACTAGCACAGTAGAGGCAGTCGAAAGAAAGATAAATAAAGCCATAAGAAAGTGGTTAGGTGTACCACCAGGATTAACTGATGTAGCGCTGTACTGCAAAAAGAGCAAACTGCAGCTGCCATTCAAATCTGTGGTTGAAGAATACAAGATAGGAAAAATAAGACTTGCAATGATGCTACAAGAATCTACAGATCCGGTGGTACGAGAAGTGCAGCCAACACTTAAAACTGGACGAAAATGGAAAGTAGGTGAGGAAGTGACCACAGCCAGGGAAACGCAGGAGCTGAAAGAAGTAATAGGGTACACCCAGACCAACAGAAGGGGGTTTGGTCATGGCGAAATCAAATGGTGGTCAAAGGCCTCCTGCAAGGAAAGAAGGGATATGATCATCAGTGAAGTAAGGAATTCAGAGGATGCCAAGCGGGTCCAGAAGGCAGTCCAACAATCACAACAAGGGCAACGGACAACATGGGAGGAAGTCCTGCAGAGATCACTAACATGGAATGACATCTGGAAAATGGCACCCTTGAGGCTCAGCTTCATCATCAGAGCTACTTATGACCTTCTGCCTACAGGCTCCAACCTATACAAATGGGGTGTATCAGAAGATACAAAGTGCCCTCTCTGCAACGAAAGGCAAACATTGGAACATGTGCTGTCAGCATGTAGAGTGTCTTTAGGGCAAGGACGGTACACCTGGCGGCACAACAGAGTGCTGCAGGAACTAGTAGCCATCGTAGACAGGGCAAACGATAAAGCAAATAACAGCAAAAGAGTTGAGGTCCCACCTAAATACTTCACAGGTGCTGGTACGACATCGAATATTTAAATCAGGGACACTCCCTTACCATCACTGCTAGATGGTACAAATGACTGGGATGTGATAGCAGACCTACCAGGAAGAAGAGAATACCCAACTGCTATCAAAAACACAGGAATGCGACCGGACATTATAGTGTACTCCACAGAAAAACAGGAGTTAATAATGATCGAGCTTACGGTCCCATACGAAACTAAAATAGAGGAACAGCATTTATTCAAATGTGAGAAGTACAATGATCTGGTCAAGCAACTGAGGCAGGGGGCAGGAATCAGGGCAAAAGTGATAGCTGTAGAAGTGGGAGCAAGAGGATTCGTACCAACATCAGCATATGACCTGTGTAAGCAACTGGGCATAAAGGGACAAGCAAGAACAAGGGCATTGAGAAGCCTTTCAGAAACAGCAGAAAAGGCCTCATGCTGGCTGTGGAGTATGCGAAACAAGCATTGGGAACAGAAATAATTTCATTTGCCACAACCAGTACCAGTCCTCCGTGGCTAAATCGCTAAAGATGCACTGTAAAAGTGCAGTGGAAACTGGAAGATCATGAGCTCAATCCCGGGACTGGAAAAAGAAAAAAAAGCAACAACTCACAAGACCTCTGGGAGTCATGACTCAGAGGGGCCCACCCCCCCTTAGAGTGTCAGGAGTTTAAAGGGCCGAAACACTTGTCTGAGGGGGGGGGGGGGTACTTCCTCTGATAATCTGAAGGAGTTGTGTTGTTGTTCCGCTCTCTACAGTAGAGAGTTTCCTGCATATATCTTCTTAACTTATAAACACGCCATCTCTGTGTTCTATAATTTCTTCTTAACTTATAAACACGCCATCTCTGTGTTCTATAATTTCTTCTTAACTTATAAACACGCCATCTCTGTGTTCTAGTTTCACGATTTTTGCCAAAATAAGAAACATTAAAGCGGTTAGAGGTCTGCGTTGTGCTAAACATTCACGAGAATGATATAGAAATAATAGAAATAATAGTGAAAATCCGTCCCATGGTTTAGGGGTCCAGCTGTAAAATTATATGTACCTGGCACATCATGTAAGGAAGAATGTCCACTACTTTGAACACTGTCTGCTTACACTTGGGGAATGCCAGCCTACACTTGGGAAATGTCTACATACACTTTGGTGTTTCATTACACTGAGGGTAATGTATTCCTACATTAGGATAATTTCAGCCTACACTTGGACATTGCTTTCCTACACTTACATACTATCTCGTCTGCGCCTGTATAATGTCTTGATTCCACTTGGGTAATGTGAACGTACTCTTGGATAATGTCTGCCTGCACTTGGATAATGTCTGCCTGCACTTGGATATTGTTTGCCTACATTTGCTTGGATAACGTCTGTCTACATTTCGATGTCTCTTTACATTTGAATAGGGTCTACTTTCACTTATATGTCTGCCTACTCTTGGATAACGTGTGCTTAAATCTGGATAATATCTGCCTACACGTGAATGTTTGATTAAGCTTGGTGAATGTCTACCTACAAGTTGATGCCTAAAACAGAATTCTTTCTTCGTGTACTGTGTACTGTACTTGCTTGTATTACTGAACATTAAACACGTATTGCACACACTCTGTTCTGTACTGTGTCTATTACGTTTTAACATGAGCATTAGGCCCAGTGACACAACAGACGTTACATTGGTATACTCTGTGTAACAAGACAACCCAGATAACAATAACTTCAACTACACATTAATACACGACATGACCAGTTATATGTAATCAACTAACTCAACACCACAGTTGACACTTAACAAGAATCCAATAACCACAGGATTCAGCAGACACAAATCTGTAAATGTTTAATGATGAAATCCCATTTGTTCGATGTGTGTTGCAATGATGTGGAGTGTAAACTTGATGAGAATAATTACAAATGATCATACAAAAAAAAATATGCCCGGGCGACTAACATCGCCATGAGACCAAATCAGACATTCAACCTTGACAAAACATGCCAACTTAAAAATTCCACATGACTTTTAATCTGACATTACTACCTTGTCCAAAACAGGGACAAATCAAACACATAATGTACATGACTACTACAACATTCGTCCTAAAAAGAACAATCCATCACCTACAACACTTTGTCCTAAAAAGAACAATCCATCAACTACAAAAAATTTGTACTAAAAAGGACAGCCCATCTAACTTACATACTGAACAAAAGAATCTCTACATCCCTTTCTAGAATTAAAACACCACAACCTGTCACTACAACATTCTGGCCCAAACTGTTCCCTCAAACTCGTTCATACATCCCGCCTATCAGAATCCACGTGACTCAGTTCTCCCTCGGAACACGAGATACTTTCTCCGTGCTTAGCATAAACAGATGAGTTGTGCTCTATTAGACCACAACAACAGGATTTCTCACTAAACAATCTGTACAGAGTAACATTCAGTTACATGAGCACCAGAACATATAGTACAGACTATCAGTAAAGAAACGATATAATCGCCGCCTTATATACCACAGATAAAAACAGATACAAGAATTTTAAAATAACTTCACATAACAAAAACACATTCTGTCTTTTTCCTGTTTTCCATCCTCACTTGGCGACGTGTTGTGACATCTATTGTTTTCGTCACATCTCCATGTTTGCGGTTACATGTGAAAATATCGGCACATCAATGTTTTGGTCATCATTTGTTACAGAATTTGTCCCGCCTCTTGTATCTCACCCGAGGATGTCGCGAGCGGTAGCTTACATTTTTTTGCTGAAAGAATTTGTAGCGTTAGTTTCTTCTGATGTTAGTGTCTTTTGTCAGACAAAGATTAGTCGTAACCAGAATTGTTCTGTTTTATCACGTTTTCATGCTTATAAATTCCAATACAGGACACATACGTGCATTTACGGGGTTTAGAAAAAAGGTAAAATCCCATTTCCATGCCGTTAGGGCATATTGCTTAGACCCATATTTCCAAGATCACAGGTACATGAAAGTGTTATATGGTCAGTATCATATCGATTTATATTTCTCTTGCCATATTTCTCTGGTACCCACTTTTAGAGGCTGGGTGTACCCTGGGGCCTTTTTGGTGCGCTGGTACAGGAAAAATATCCCCGCTGCAGGGACTCGAACCCGGTACCAACAGATTACTAGACCAACTGTCTAACAGCTCAGCCAACCAGGCCGCCTATACATTGAGAGGTAAGAAGAAAGAATGGAAGTTTTCATCATCGCTGCCATCCAAAATAATGAATATCAAACGGCAAGACACAGCAACAACTCCGAGGTTCTGCAAGAAGCCAACCAGCCATCTGCAAAGACGACTCAGCAGGAAAAATATGTAAGATGGTCAGGGGGCGATAACCAACTATTTCATGTGAAAGAAACAGGCGATAATGAAGTTCATTCCTGCTACTTCAAACAGCTTGTTCTTGAGCGAAGATACAGGACTAAAGATGGAGGAAAGATTCAGGACTAAAAATGGAGGAAAGGTACAGGATTAAAGTTGGAGGAAAGATATAGGACTAAAGTTGGAGGAAACATACAGGACTAAAGTTGGGAGAAAGATACAGGAGTAAAGTTGGAGGAAAGATACAGGACTAAAGTTGGAGGAAAGATATAGGACTAAAGTTGGAGGAAAAATGAAGGACTAAAGTTGGGAGAAAGAGTCCTGAGTTATTCGAGAAATTTTTGTTTCAGTTTTTCGTTCATTCCGATAAGCTCACCACATCAATTAATCGATGTTGTGCGATCACCGTCGATACCACGTGAGTTACCACTTAACGAGTTTCCAAGCGATTACAACCAAGGAATGTTCTGAAGACTCATCTGAGCAGACAGGACAGGAATTGTATGTGCTTAGACTCCGAAGAAGAAGAAACGACAGAAAGTTTTAAACACAGAAATTATCACGAAACTCAAACGTTGAAGATATTTCACGTAACACACTCCGTTAATTGATGTAAATATTAGTTAAACACTTCTCGTGCGTTTGGTCGATATATCGACTCTTCCGGTATACCCGGTGCGTGCGAATGGTCATTATAGTGATCATTGGTGTGTTTCATTAAAACAAACGGTGTAACATTTAGATTGTACATATTTCGTCCGCGATTCCGGTGACATTTTTCAAAATGGCGAAAGACTGCCTAGTTACGAGCGATGCCGAGCGAGAAAAAGGAAGAGAAAGACCGAAACTTAAAAATTTTTGATGATGTAGATAGGGGTATGGACATGGCCTGTGACCACCCCACTGCTCTTGAATGTATCCCAAGTAGATCTAGACGTATTTAAACGACTGGAGAAGTAGTTAGGAGTTATTTCAAACATTAATTTAGCGAGAATGCAACATAGAATCAGAATATGAGATCGACAAGTAGATCTACACATCTCAGATGGTAAGTAGTGTAGATCTAGACCTAGCCGATGGTGAGCTGGCCACAATCAGTGTCTAAAAACATCACATTACTTCTTTTTTCCTAAAAAACTGCATTTATGAAATTTTAATTCATTTAGCTATACTTTGAAACATATTAAGAATACGGAAGTACATGTAAATACTGTTTTCCATTCCATTTTACAACTAGACCCCCTTACAGACCAAGACCCGCGTTTTTAGTCCAGTTCGTACCCATACGTCCGCTTTTCGTCCTCCAGCACGGGAGGAGTCGATTCCGTGCCGATAAGCAAACAACTTGGAAAACTTTGTACTCGAATATTAAGCTAATCCACACGATACCAGTTAACAAATAGAAAGACTTCTAAAAAAAAAAAAAATAGAAATTCAGTAATGGATTACATTTTTGTACAGCTTCGGCTTGTGTCTTATTTATTTAAAAAATATAGTTGTGAAAGAAGTACAAAAATAAGAGGTTCAAATGTACATTTACGTTGAAAGTAGTGGGAAAAATAGAAAAAAAATAAGAGAAGGTCTAAATTTACACGTATGTTGTATGCAGTGGAAAAGTAGAAAAAAAAATAAGAGAAGGTCCAAGTTTACGTGTATGTTGTATGCCATACAGTGTACAGTTATGTTTCTGTGATGCTCTTAAAACTGGCAGCTGCAGCGCTTGATGTGAGATTAGCAGCGGGCTAACATATGTTAAAACTAAAGAATACGTGTATCTCTTTTCATCATCATCATCATCATCGTCATCGTCGTCATCATCATCATCATCATCATCATCATCATCATCATCATCATCGTCGTCGTCGTCGTCATCATCATCATGTTCTTGCTTTACACTAAACAACGGCTGCACAGGATTTAAATCACATTTTTGCTTCACCATAGAGGCACATATGGATCATATGTGCTATATAAGCTTTAAATTTTAGGCATATTTTTGTCAGTATGCGCTTCCGTGTACACCAAGTTACTCATTAGGCACTATGTGTTACTGTTATCTGAACATATACTTTGTGTGTCTTCATATGTTTTAAAACCTCAGGCATTACCATTTACAACAGATATTTATAAAGATTCTTAACATGTAATCAGTTGGTCTTCCATACACAGTTATATAAATCCGTTTCCCCGATCTCTTCTTATCCCCTGTTGACAACATAGAACTATGCTTCACGTCTTTTCCCACTTTGGGTTTTCTATCTCCCAATATAGTTAAAATGTCTGCGCTGGGTTTTTTTACTGTAAAACCTCTCATAAGACATCATTATATTTTCAGCATCCTCGTCTCTGCTTCTGTTGTGTTGTCGGATGTTTGGTAGACTTACAGTCCTAGTCGATAGTTACGAGAGCAGCCTGGATTGTCTTGGCTTATCTGAATTTTATTTTAAATCAATTTGTTCAGTGCTATTAGCTGCATTCTAACAGTTCAGTGTTATTAACTGTATGCTAAGAGTTCAGTGCTATTAACTGTATGCTAAGAGTTCAGTGCTATAGTAGAAGCCAGCGTCCAACGTTCAAGGTTTCGTAGTAAACAAGTGCACGGTGCTCAGATCTCTTCAAAGCTTTGTAGTAAACAAGTGCACGGTGCTCAGATCTCTTCAAAGCTTTGTAGTGAACAAGTGCATGGAGATCAGATCTCTTCAAAGCTTTGTAGTAAACAAGTGCACGGTGCTCAGATCTCTTCAAAGCTTTGTAGTAAATAAGTGCACGGTGCTCAGATCTCTTCAAAGCTTTGTAGTGAACAAGTGCATGGAGATCAGATCTCTTCAAAGCTTTGTAGTGAACAAGTGCATGGAGATCAGATCTCTTCAAAGCTTTGTAGTAAACAAGTGCACGGAGATCAGATCTCTTCAAAGCTTTGTAGTAAACAAGTGCACGGTGCTCAGATCTCCTTCAGAGCGAGGGTCTGGACCAGGTTCATGAGCTCCCCGAGATAGGATGAGGAACCTGGCGATTAAGAGAAGAGACCTTAACAGCGGGGAACGAACCCACGATCCTCGGTCTCAGTAGCCGAGATGATATCAAATCGGTTTTCCTGTCTCTTCTCTGTCTGTCTGTATGCTTGCCTATCTGTCTGTCTATTTGTTTACTCTCTGTTTGTCTGCGTGTATTTCTGTTTGTCTGCTTGATTGTTTGTCTGTCTGTCTGTTCGCTTGTTTGTCTGTCTATCTGTTTATCATTCTGTCTGACTGCTGCACTGTCTGTCTGTCTGCTTGTATGTGAGTTTGTCAGTTTATCTTACTGTTTGCCTGCTTGTCTGTCTGCTTGTTTTTCTGTCTGTCTGTCCGCCTGTCTGTCTGAAGGTCTGTCCGCTTATCTGTGTACTCGTCAACCTGCCTGCTTATCAGATCTATCCTGGTATCTGTCTACTGTCTATTTGTCTGCCTGTATATGTGTTAGTCTGTTTGTCCGTCCATCTGTCGGTATTCTTATTTGTCTGTCTGTTATCAGTCATATTTGTCTGTCTGTTATCAGTCATATTTGTCTGTCTGTTATCAGTCATATTTCGATACTAAGACACCATTCTCAGCATGCTTAGTAATGAACCAGATCTATTAAGACTCATGACCTCACAAGAAATCCATATATTCATAACCTCACAAGAAATCCACATATTCATGAGCTCACAAGAAATCCACATATTAATGACCTCACAAGAAATCCACATATTAATGACCTCACAAGAAATCCACATATTCGTGACCTCACAAGAAATCCACATATTCATGACCTCACAAGAAATCCCCATATTCATGATCTCACAAGAAATCTACATTAGAACAAAACATCTTACATCCTTCCCGTGCCGCTAAACGTCACATAGGGCCCATAATTCCTCAAGATTTCCTGTCTTCGGTGAATTTTTCAATGTCACCAAGGGATGTTATGCCCACTGAACTGGCCTCTCTTAACAATTTCCTCTTTAGAGTTTCATGTAGTCAACCTCTTTTTCTTCGGCCTGTTGTGTTCCACTTAAAGCATATTTTTCCTTCACCATACAGCATATGTGGATCATATGTGCTATATAATCTTTGAATTTTACACATATTCTTGTCAGTATGCGCTTCTGTGTACACCAAGTTACTTATTAGGCACTATGTGTTACCGTTATCTGAACATATACTTTATATGTCTTCATATGTTTTAAAACTTCAGATATTGCCACTTACAACAAATATTTATAGAAATTCTTAACATTTGATCAGTCGGTTTTCCATACACAGTTATGTAAATCCTTTCTCCGATCTCGTCTTATCCCATTAATTCTCATTAACTGAAATGTTCGGGGATCCTCTGATTGTTTCTTCTCATCACATGACCGACATATGTTCATCTTCCTTTTCTAATTACACATGAGATAGGTTATTGTTTGCTCATCTGTCTTATCTCTGCGTTGTTCTTGAATTCGTTCCACTTTATACCGAGTAGGCATTTGTTTTTGAAAAGAGTCTAATTTTTTATATTTCTTTTTTAGTTGTTTTCCAGCTTTTGCATGCATAGACGACGAATTACATTTGAATTGAATAATCTTAACTTGTTTTTTTTTGTTTGCTTATAACTTCTTTTGAATGCCATATGTTCTCCAGATTCTTGAAAGTTAATGCTGCTTTTGCAATTCGAATTCTAACTTCTTTTCTGGTGTCACCATCCTGGTCTATGTCGCTGCCGAAATATGCAGAATGGTTTACTTCTTCAACAGTTCTTCCTTCTACGTATGTTTGTTCTTTGTGGTAAATGAGAAGTTTCATTATTTTTGTTTTGTCCTTCTTAATTTCAGGTCATATTTTGCTAGCCACGGAAGACAGGGTATCTGTTTTTTCTTGCACTGATTTCACATTGTCACTGACAAGAGTTATGTCATCAGCAAAGTCAAGATCTTCCAGTTGGGTCTCATGTATCCAATCAATGCCAGTTTTACCTGTGCAGCATTTTTTTCATTATGGAGTCTACGGCATTCTAAAACGCAAGGGAGATAATGTACATCCTTGTTTCACACCTGTTTCAATCTGTAACCATTCGCTCATTCCTTCTTCTGTATTGACTGCACAAACATATCCTTTGTAGAGGTCACTAATGATGTTGACAATCTTAGATATCATTCCACATATTCTTAAAATTTTCCACAATGAATCTCTGTGTATGCTATCAAATGCCGTTTTAAAGTCTATGAAGTTCAGGATTAATGGTCTTTGCTTTTCAATATGTTCTTCAAGTATTATTCTGAGAGTAAAGATCTGGTCGAGATAGCTTCTCCCTTTTCGAAATCTGCTTGTTCTTCTCTCATTGCAGCATTCACTATATCTTGAATTCTATTCAGAATAACTTTGCAAAAATACTTTTGACACAACTGATAGTAAGGTTACACCTCTACAGTTATTGCAATCGCTAAGGTTGGCTTTTTTTCGGTATTTTAACAACGATTCTTTTTTTTTCTATTTAGAGGGGACCTTTTCTTCTTTCCAAACTTTATTAAACATTCCCTGTTCATGTTGTCTATATTAATAGCTTTAACATTTCGGCTGTTATTTCATCTTCAGCTGCAGCTTTGTTGTTAGGTATTAGATTCAATGCTGTTTGAACTTCATGCAATGTAATTTCATCTAGGCTGACATTTAGTTGTGGGAATTGTGAGTCATTTTCAAGGTCGGTCAAGTCTTTTGTGTGTGGTCGATTAAGTAATTCTTGGAAGTGTTCGGCCCATCTTTGATTTTGGTCTTTACTTGAAGTTAAAAGTGTGCCAGTTTTGCTAAGGACTGGCCTTTCTTTGGTTACAATAGTATCTGTTAGCCTGTTTTATATATAATATAGCCTTTTGCTGTCTCCTGTTTTTGCTGCCTTCTCTGTTTCTTTCGCCATGTTGTCCATATATTCTTTTTTATCCCTTCTAGATGAACTTTTGACTTTATTGTCTAGTTCTTTGTATGCTGCTTTTGCCAAATCTCTTCCAAGATCTGTCTTTACATTCAACATGGCTAATTTGGCTGCTTGTCTTTCATGTATGGATTTCAATGTGTTATCTGATATCCATGCTTTTCTATTTGTTGTTTGCAGTCCAGCACTTGTTTTAGCTGATGTAATTATGGCTGTGCTGTAAGAATGCCCACAAGTCATCTATATCTGTCTCCTCTACCTCACTGAATGCAACGAAATGTTTGGTAAGTTCCAGATTAAAATTACTCTTAGTATTTTCATCCTGTAGACTTTGACTGTTTATCTTTCTGAGTATTGCTTTCTTGTGTTGGCTTTTCAGTTTTAGTCTTATTTTCCCTATACACAGATTGTGATCACTGTTGACATCTGCACGCCTATATACTCTTACATCTGTTCTGAATTGCTTTCTAATATAAAATGATCTGCCTGATTTCTGGTTCTATCATCTGGAGACTACCATGTTGTTTTATGTATCTCTTTGTGTGGAAATATTGTTTCACCAATAACCATGCCCTCTGTTAAACATAATTTCAATTAATCTTTTCCATTCTGATTTTAACGCATTAATCCCGTCTATTCCCATTACGTTTTCGACGTCGGAGTTATCTTTTCCTACCTTGGCGTTGAAGTCTCCCATGACAACTAAGATGTTGTGTTTAGGGACTTCGTTAATGAGTTGTTGTAGTTGGTGATAAAAATTGTCTTTTATTTCATCATCTGACTCGTTCGTGGGTGCATAGAACAATAAAGGCCACCACTAATAAGAAAGCCACAGCATAACAGGAAATCATCGTAGATCAAGGAAACCACCAAAATACCAGACAGCCACAATATAACAAGAAGGCCACCACAAAACAAGAAAGTAACCACAAGACCAGAATTCACCATAAAACAAGAAACTCATTACAAAACAGACAAGAAAGCCACTACAAGACAAGAAAACCACCACAAGACAAGAATCCACCATGAAATAAGAAAGCCACCACAAGACAAGAATCCACCACATAACAAGAAAGCAACCGTAATACAAGAAAGCGACCACAGAACAAGAAAGCCACCACAAGACAAGAATGCACAATGAAACACGAAAGCTACTACAAGATATGAAAGCCACCACAAGACAAGAATCCACAACGAAACAAGAAAGTAAGAACATTACAAGAAAGCCACCACACCACATGAACCCAACATGAAACTAGAAAGCCACCATAAGACAATAATCCATCTTGAAAAAATAAAGCCACCAGGAGACAAGAATCCACCGAGAAAGAGGAATGCCACCACAAGACAAGAAAGACACCACCAGACAAAAATCCACCATGAAACATAAAAACAACCATATGACAAGAATCCATCATGAAACAAGAAAGCCACCACAAGAGAAGAATCCTCCATGAAAGAAGAAAGCCACTACACAACAAGAATCTACCATGAAAAATAAGCTACTATAATACAAGAAATCCATCGTAATACAAGAAAGCCACCACAAGACAAGAAAGCCACCATAATAGAAAATAACCACCACAAAAAAAAGAATCCATCATGAAACAAAAAAAGCCACCACAAGAAAAGAAAGCCTCCACAAGACAGGAAAGCCACCACAAAACAAGAAATACACCGCAAAACCAGAAAGCTTCACAAAAAGAAAGGCACCACGAGACAAGAAAGCCACCACAAGACAAAATAGCCATCGTAATACAAGAAAGCCGCCACAAGACAAGAAAACCACCATAGGGCAAGAATCCACTTTGAAACAAGAAAGTCATAACAAGACAATAATCTACAACGAAACAAGAAAGTCACCACAAGAGAAGAATTCACCATGAAACAAGAAAGCCACCACAAGACAAGAATCCATCATGAAATAAGAAAGTCACCACAAGACAAGAAAGCCATCACAAGACAAGAATCTAACATGAAACATAAAAACAACCATATGACAAGAATCCATCATGAAACAAGAAAGCCACCACAAGAGAAGAATCCTCCATGAAAGAAGAAAGCCACTACACAACAAGAATCTACCATGAAAAATAAGCTACTATAATACAAGAAATCCATCGTAATACAAGAAAGCCACCACAAGACAAGAAAGCCACCATAATAGAAAATAACCACCACAAAAAAAAGAATCCATCATGAAACAAAAAAAGCCACCACAAGAAAAGAAAGCCTCCACAAGACAGGAAAGCCACCACAAAACAAGAAATACACCGCAAAACCAGAAAGCTTCACAAAAAGAAAGGCACCACGAGACAAGAAAGCCACCACAAGACAAAATAGCCATCGTAATACAAGAAAGCCGCCACAAGACAAGAAAACCACCATAGGGCAAGAATCCACTTTGAAACAAGAAAGTCATAACAAGACAATAATCTACAACGAAACAAGAAAGTCACCACAAGAGAAGAATTCACCATGAAACAAGAAAGCCACCACAAGACAAGAATCCATCATGACATAAGAAACCCATCACAAGACAAGAAAAACACCACAAGAGAAGACTCCATCATGAAACAAGGAAATTCACCACAAAAGAAGAAAACCACGGTCAAAAAGATGACCATCAAGTAAGAAGGAAACCAAAGTGAAAAGAAAATAACATGTAAGATGTGATTTCTAATTAGACAATATGGCGATTTGAAACGACAGAAACGTCAAAACTATTAGCAGAAATAGCATCTATTTTAGTGGAGAACAAAAGAAACCTTTATCTGAGGATTTGAACAAGGCGATCAATAAAAAAAATCCTCATAATCTTTCTCCTGCAACGATCAGAGGCAAAAGAAATAACAAATCATTGTAGTCAAGTACTTGATAACAATTATGATCCTTTCTTTCACAACGATTGATAAGATGAAGGTAACAAGCGGTAGTGGAGCAGACTGAGAAAGCTGGCAAACATTTGAGAGTGGATATAAGTATCTTGAATCATCTCCGGCTATCATGCACAAAATACAAGAACTTTAGGTCAAAATTTTTAAAAAAAGGCTTCAGCGCCAGATTGAGTGACTCATGTGAGGGTAAGCTTGTGTTAGGAACAGCGCCAGACTGAGTGACTCATATGAGGGTACGCTTGTGTTAGGAACAGCGCCAGACTGAGTGACTCATGTGAGGGTACGCTTGTGTTAGGAACAGAGCCAGATTGAGTGACTCATGTGAGGGTACGCTTGTGTTAGGAACAGCGCCAGACTGAGTGACCCATGTGAGGGTACGCTTGTGTTAGGAACAGCGCCAGACTGAGTGACTCATGTGAGGGTACGCTTGTGTTAGGAACAGCGCCAGACTGAGTGACTCATGTGATGGTATGCCTGTGTTAGGAACAGCGCCAGACTGAGTGACTCATGTGATGGTATGCCTGTGTTAGGAACAGCGCCAGACTGAGTGACTCATGTGAGGGTACGCTTGTGTTAGGAACAGCGCCAGATTGAGTGACTCATGTGAGGGTACGCTTGTGTTAGGAACAGCGCCAGATTGAGTGACTCATGTGAGGGTACGCTTGTGTTAGGAACAGCGCCAGACTGAGTGACTCATGTGAGGGTACGCTTGTGTTAGGAACAGCGCCAGACTGAGTGACTCATGTGATGGTACGCTTGTGTTAGGAACAGCGCCAGACTGAGTGACTCATGTGAAGGTAAGCTTGTGTTAGGAACAGCGCCAGAAAGAGTGACTCATGTGAGGGTAAGCTTGTGTTAGGAACAGCGCCAGACTGAGTGACTCATGTGAGGGTAAGCTTGTGTTAGGAACAGCGCCAGACTGAGTGACTCATGTGAGGGTACGCTTGTGTTAGGAACAGCGCCAGACTGAGTGACTCATGTGAGGGTACGCTTGTGTTAGGAACAGCGCCAGACTGAGTGACTCATGTGAGGGTACGCTTGTGTTAGGAACAGCGCCAGACTGAGTGACTCATGTGAGGGTACGCTTGTGTTAGGAACAGCGCCAGACTGAGTGACTCATGTGAGGGTACGCTTGTGTTAGGAACAGCGCCAGACTGAGTGACTCATGTGATGGTATGCCTGTGTAAGGAACAGCGCCAGACTGAGTAACTCATGTGAGGGTACGCTTGTGTTAGGAACAGCGCCAGATTGAGTGACTCATGTGAGGGTACGCTTGTGTTAGGAACAGCGCCAGACTGAGTGACTTATGTGAGGGTACGCTTGTGTTAGGAACAGCGCCAGACTGAGTGACTCATGTGAGGATACGCTTGTGTTAGGAACAGCGCCAGACTGAGTGACTCATGTGAGGGTACGCCTGTGTTAGGAACAGCGCCAGACTGAGTGACTCATGTGAAAGTCGCGATGACTTCTTCATACATGTCACTGTTGTTCAGGAAGGACTTGAAGATAAGTTCACAATTCTTGACCTTTTTGTTTTATTTTGTCATTTTCTTCTTAAAAAGTAATCAATGGGTTGAAGACGCTGTCGGATTTAGCAATTAGCGATCCGTAAATGACAGCCTGGCGTCACGGCTTGCCAGCCATAGCTGACCAAAACTCTTTTCCTCTTTTCCGTTGGTACCCGCAGCAACAGGTCTAGCCTAGCTAACGGGGCAGGGATCGCCACAGTCCTCATGGTGGTGGAGTCTGCAAAATAAGTACTGCATACCACCTGCTTATTAGCTCCATTCTGGGACTGAAAAAAAAAGCTGTCATGTCCCGCTCTCAATCCGACGCCATGCTGTACTTCAATATCTCCACCGCATGTGCTGCAAAGAGCACCAGGGATATCCCAGGGAGTTCCATGGAGATTTCAAGAAGAGAAGAAAATTATTCCAATTTTTTTGTTTTTTATAATTCACTTGTTTTGCTCAGTAATTCACATGATGTGGTTCAGATATTAGATTCGTGCTAACTATACCAGCGTAACCAGTCGAGTATTCTCCCCAACACGTTTTATCTGTGTTTCTCCTGAACTAGATAACTGTATATTCTGTCTACCTGTGCTGTGATACAGACACCCCACCCCCACAACCACTACCTTATTAGCATAGCCTAAAGCAACTGAAAGGATAGATCATCACTAAATCAAAATAGATAAACATTAGACAAATACTCTCCTAGATTAATGTAATCACTTTAATCCAGGAGGGGGAAAAATGTAACACTGAACTATTTTTATTCTCATAAATTACTACGCCAATATCACAGACATTGCTATGACGACCAGCCCGTGTCATCCGGCAAAGTTCTAAGTGTCCTTCAAGAACTCAGAAAACTTTCCGCCACAGTAACCAGCGCAGGGAAGAAAAATTATTGATTTCACTTTCTCTGAGATAAATCCAGGTTTCTAGAACTTGAACTTGTGGAGGGAGGAGAAAAGTCAAAGCAGAACAAAATACATTTAATTTAGATTACGGGTTCTTAATCTTTTTACCATTACAGAATCCCCCTCCTTCTAAATAGATTGCCCAATACAGCTCCATACTCCCATTCTCAGAACATCATCATCATCATCACGAATCCTGTTTGGTACCAGTGTGGCTTTATTATACAGATAACTAGAAGCAGAATAGCTGAAGGTACCTCAATCATTTTGTTCCAGTACCTTATAACCTCTCTCTCTCCAGAGATTATGGATGCCCTCGTTTAAGAGCTCCTGATTTCGACTCCTCCACTTCAAAAACAGATCACTGGTGCAGAAAATGGCCGCTGCTCTTTACATTTCCTGTTTCCAAAAACGACCGGAAGTTAAGGGAATTTCCTAGATTGCCAGATTTTATATCCCAGGGCGGTAATTGCTTGTATAAAATCTAACAGAGACATGGACATTCTTGTGTTGGTATCAATAATGTTACAAATGTTGTAGTTGAAGGAACGAACTAACAAAATTTAGTTAAAAAGATGGGAAAATGGCCAGCAGGCCTTTCTGGCATTCTACCTTTCATCTTTCAACTTTCATTGCAACACAGTCGCTGTAAATATCATTTAAAAAACTAGTATCACAAACATATAGAGAACAGTACCAACATGGAATATAAAAAAAACCTTTCCACATTCTACACCTGACAGTTTTCCTTGGGTGCATCAGAAAGTATAACACATCAGTAAAGTAAACATTCCTTGTTTAGCTGTTTTCTAAACATTTTAAACAGAGAGTAACCAACATTTTTTTCACTGCATTTGAGGATGGTATATCTTGTTTACATCTCACATAGGCTAAGTTAAAGATCTTTCATTTCTCTCATATAGGCTGTAAGGTCTCCCACATAAACTAAGGTAAAGATTTTTCATTTCTCTCACATATACTAAATTAAAGATCTTTCATTTCTCTCACATACCCTAAGTTGAAGATTTTTCATTTCTCTCACATATACTAAATTAAAGATCTTTCATTTCTCTCACTTAGACTAAGTTAAAGATCTTTCATTTCTCTCACATAGACTAAGTAAAGATCTTTCATTTCTTTCACATACCCTAAGTTAAAGATTTTTTATTTCTCTCACATATACTATCTTAAAGATATTTCATTTCTCTCACATAGACTAAGTTAAAGATCTTTCATTTCTCTCACACAGACTAAGTAAGGATCTTTCATTTCTCCCAATGTCACATCACAGATCATACCTTCATTAATAAACAAAAACATAAAAAGTGATGCAAAATGAGCACCATACAACACGGTCTTCTGCCAGACTCTGTGCTGTTAGTGTCAAATACTGACATTAACAGCTAAACAAATAAAAGGCAGAAATGAGATGATGAATACTAAATCTAATAGGAAGTAGCAAAATCATAAATAACGTCATCAGAAAAAGTGATGAAATGACACAAGTATTACACTACAAACTGCAGCAGCAAATTCACGTTCAACGACAATCGTCGGACAAACTATAGAAAAAGGGACGGACACATTAAATGGCTGCCCAAGCAGGAGATGAATGGAGGGAACATAAGAAAACTTAAATACCCCCGTACTCGAAGCAAATGGCGGAGCCATGTCTATTTACCTGGCTCGACACCGCATGGTTGGTGAGAAAAGAGACAAGACAAGACAAATCTTATATACATGGGCATACAAGAATATCAGACAGTGTGTAAGAGCTGTATCTTTCTAAATCTTTCTATTCTGCTGAATAAAAAGGAACATGTAAGAAAGATAATTCATCCTCATTTCTTCAGGGACGTGTACCACAAACTGACAGAGGGATATAGAAAACACATTCTACAGGCCTTGTTTTGCTCTCTACAACACATACCCGACGAGTATCTCTTGCAAATCCTTGACTTCACTACCTCTTGGTTAGACTATAGATACTACAGTAACCGAAGGGAGTTAAGTAAACATATTTAGTAGAACTTACCCAGTAGAAGCATATGAGGACTGCAGTAAGAGTTGTCTACCAGTGTGTAATACAACTGTACCATACTTCGTTTCGCAATGGAAGACCGCGGGTCGAACCTAGAAAGAAAAAAAAGATCTTTGACATATTAATAAATGTCAAGATAATATCGTGAAATATATGGACAAACTTCTGACATTTATATTACATAACAAAGAGAAGTTTCCTCCACATGTTTCAAGTTCGCCATGTCCGCACTGCTGTAGCTGTACCAACAGGGTCACCATCACCACCTGGTCCATGTAAAAGTTTTCCGTTTTTTTTTATCTAACTCCGAAGCCTGATCTTATCTGTTAGAGAACTGAAACAGTCAATAAACAGGAAACATCCGCAGTCAGAAAACATGCTGCTGGGCCTGCCTGTATTTGTACTTGTCAAAGTGTGTTCACATTCTGCGATCAAAGATTGGACGCCATCTCCACAAACAAAAAACCAAATTTGTGGATTCAGTGCTTGAACTACTTTATCTGATGTGTTCGAGAGTATTTCATTTGTGCGATGTTTCCATCAATATAATGTAACAGTTGTTACAGCCACTAAATTAGACATAACACAGTGCTTGATACATTACATTAGAATGAAACTTGATAGGGTGGCTGATAAACTTGATGCTGAGTCACAACAAAATGATTGATAATAAAGGCGCCGAGCTATTATAAGATGATTTATAATCAAGACATCGAGACAAGATTATTGATAATTACGTCAGTGAGTCATTACAAGATAAAATGATAGACTAGACGTCAAGTTCTGACAGTGTGCTATATAGACTAGACAAATGGCCATGTCAGATACGCTATGTGTTTTGCTGGTTGAATTTAATGGCAATCGGCAGATGCTTCAGTAAGAAATAAACTGCTACAAAGTGCATTAGTATGTCTTGTCTTTTGTTCTTTTACTTGCTACATCGTGTTCTGCTGCTGTCGGGTGGAGGGGGGTGGGGTTGATGGAAAGATAGTTTGCCTCATCTTACAAAGCTCTTCTAAAGGCTCTGACGAAAGGCTTTGTTACTTATAATTTTGTTACGTATAACTGCACATTCTTATGGTAGACGTACGACCTTCACTCACATTCTCTGTCTTATCTCGCATTATTTTTAAATGACTGACTGATTGACTGACTGACTTACTGCATTATGGATGTTTTAAAATGTGATCCTGCATTTCTGTAGTGTTGTAAACTTAGCGTGGTGCTAAGTTTACAACTGGGAACAATCTGGGGAAGGGACATGAAACAAAACCCAGCTGAAACCAAGAAATAATCCAGGGCCCAATGTACTATCGTGCTGGGGTGGCCATGTATAAAACCAACTCTGTAACCCAAGATTCCCCTCCTAGGATACTGTATGCCAGTCACGCATCATGTTATATACATCCACATATCACATAAATATAAATTACATATTACCAAGTCAGCAAATCAATTTACATCCATTTATTTAACACTCTCTACATGTATCATAGTGACACCACCACAGACATTACATACACAGGAAATCAACATGTATCATCATGATAATAACAAGCATGACATGTATCATCAGTGCAACATATTCAAGTATGACATTTATCATCAATGTAATATATTAAAAAATTACATGTCAACAATGTAACATATACACTCTCAAAGGATACGCTAAAATATTTATGTGCCTGATGCTGGCCTGGGCTCCCCTGCCCCCCCCCCCCCCCCCATAAGCAATTTCACAAATATTCATCTAGCTGTGCCGTCGCACTTATCTAGCCCTGCCTACTGCTGCTCTTATGAAACTCTCATCTCACTGGATCGCGATGTGCTACTGCACTTCTGCACTTGTAGCAAACTGCTACCATACTCCCCATGCTAAACATGATTTTCTGTTGTGCTAACGCATTGAAATACCACTACACATAATCTTCTGGTGTGTGCTAACGCACTGAAATAATCACTCCATCTCCCCACTTCACGAATTCCATGTGCTAATCACATCATTGATTGCAGATGCTGCAGCCAGGTTACGTATCTCCAGAATACCATGTCGACCTATGTGTATATTAGACATGCGAACCAAGGCACGGATGGACCTAGATATGTGGCCATCCAATTGTGACGATGATCCATGAATCTGATAGAATCTCTTCATGCTACGAGAAGGACAAATAATCTGCAGCACATTGATTTTACAACACATTAAATCAAAACAGTGTGAGAAGGCTGGGGCATAAGTATATCACGTAATCATGGCTAGACGAAACGAACTTAGCCCCGCCTTAGACTCTAGATTGTCTTCCCTTTAGCACGCTATTTCTCGCTATATATATATATATATATATATATATATAAAATTGGCGAACTACTTTGCGAGCCCTATGTGACGTCTAACGGCACGGGAAGGATATAAGATATAAGAGATATATATATATATATATATATATATATATATATATATATATATATATATATGGTCATTCCGCCCCCGGATTTACATGAGCGGCCAAGCTCCGCCCACAACGTACAACCAATGGCCGGTCACAGTGTGCTCACGTTCTGGTCATGTAGGGAGCAGCCTGAGACCGTGAGAGATGGAAGCGCTGGAGAAAAGGAGAAAAATCCAGAAAAAACAGGCTTTGGTTTCGACGTATCATATTTCCAATGTGTCACATTTCCGACGTATCAACTCGTGAACAGAGACTGATGTTCAAATGTGTGAATTCGTAGTGTTTACTTTCGTTTACAACAAGGAGACACAGTTTGAGATAGACCAAAAATAACAGTAACAATAATGATACACTGTATTAATAATGGCAAACCAGATTTATTTTTAAATCATATTCATTTTTTAATAAAGGCATTTTGTGGAATATATGTCCAGTATGGCACATTAGTGACCCATAACTCGTCAGGGTTGGCGAATCATAGCTCGTCAGGGTTGGCGAATCATAGCTTGTCAGGGTTGGCGAATCATCGTTCGTCAGGGCTGGCGAATCATAGCTTGTCAGGGTTGGCGAATCATAGCTTGTCAGGGTTGGCGAATCATAGCTTGTCAGGGTTGGCGAATCATAGCTTGTCAGGGTTGGCGAATCATAGCTAGTCAGGGTTGGCGAATCATAGCTCGTCAGGGTTGGCGAATCATAGCTTGTCAGGGCTAGCGAATCATAGCTTGTCAGGGCTGGCGAATCATAGCTTGTCAGGGTTGGCGAATCATAGCTTGTCAGGGTTGGCGAATCATAGCTTGTCAGGGTTGGCGAATCATAGCTTGTCAGGGTTGGCGAATCATAGCTTGTCAGGGTTGGCGAATCATAGCTTGTCAGGGTTGGCGAATCATAGCTTGTCAGGGCTGGCGAATCATAGCTTGTCAGGGTTGGCGAATCATAGCTTGTCAGGGTTGGCGAATCATAGCTTGTCAGGGTTGGCGAATCATAGCTTGTCAGGGTTGGCGAATCATAGCTTGTCAGGGTTGGCGAATCATAGCTTGTCAGGGTTGGCGAATCATAGCTTGTCAGGGTTGGCGAATCATAGCTTGTCAGGGTTGGCGAATCATCGTTCGTCAGGGCTGGCGAATCATAGCTTGTCAGGGCTAGCGAATCATAGGTGATTAAGACTGTTCCACTTCTGCGTTGGTAACCCGCCCCATCCAGGTCTAGCCTGGCTAGCAGGACAGGAAAGTCATAGTCCTCGTAGTGGTGGAGTCTGCTTAAGAAGTACTGCACACACTCTGCTTTCTATCTCCACTCAGAGACTGGAAACATAACAGGCGCAGCCCACTCTCAGTCCGACACGACGTGCGCCTAAACATCTTCACCACATCAGATACATAAAATACAAGGAGGTAGAATAAGAAGAAGAATAAGAAGAAGAAGAAGAATTCAGTTTCTCCATGTTTTCCTTTCCTTTCTTTACTTCCCCTGGCCAGTTTTTCACCTCCTGCGTAATGGACGCTATAAATAATTTATGCATATTTGTTTAATAAACCCATACATTGCCCAAACATTTTAATTTTATATTTATTAATCAGATTTGTATCTGTTTATGAAGTTCTTGACATCGGAGAGCCAAGATTATTTCTTCTAAAAATGTCTAACCAAACACAAGAAAGATTAATTTACAACCTGGTATCCATGACAACATTAACAAAGCTCTTTCCACACACCACTGTGACCTGACTGGCTATATCCAAAATAGGGACAATCTTAAATCTGCCATTACACTTTCTGGATCAATTTCTTTTTATTATTTCCACAAATTTCTTCTTTTTATTTTTCGCTTTCCTCCCCATGTCTCCAGACGACCGACCAACGTTATTCGCGTGGCATAAAATTATGGCCAGCACCACGCCAACCTGGCAAGTCAGATCCACAAATTTGGCCGTAAAATTATTTGTCCAGGGAATGGATTCTAGACTGCTTTATCTGGCACATAAATGTATTGTCACGTGCTGCTGGTATACCTGACAGACACAGTAAACCAGCTGTACCTGATTAGTTGTCATATTCCTTGACACAGAAGTGAAGCTGACATTCATTATACCCTTAGACTGATCGGGCGATCGCATTCTAAAATTCTGGGGGGAGAAAGGGGGAGGGAGCTCACAAAAAGTGGTTGACTGCAGTAAATAGGGGACGGGGAAGGTAGACACGGCAGTTTGAACTTTCTGTACGTTGTACAAGTTTATGTCCACTGAAACTGGACCCACGCTCGTAATTATGCAAATTTTTTTTTTGGGGGGGGGTTAGTGGCTCAGTCTTTCTTTCTTTCTTTCTTTCAAGAGCAGAATCTCATACGGGCATGTGCGCATGTAAAACAAGGTTTCTTCATTCTTTCCTAGGTTTTCAATCATCTGTCTGTCTGTCTGTCTCTGTCTGTCTGCCTGCCTGTCTGCCTGCCTGCCTGCCTGTCTGTCTGTCTGCCTGTCTGTCTTCCTGCCTGCTCGCCTGCCTGTCTGTCTGTCTGCCTGCCTGCCTTCCTTCCTGCCTCCCAGTCTGTTTGCCTGCTTTTCTGTCTGTCTGTCTGCCTGTCTTTTTTCTCTCATTAACTCAAACCTGAAAAGCACTTTTGCTGGCACGATCACTATTGGCATTCACTAGCTTCGTTTATGACACGTCACATGACACGTCACATGGCACGTCACATGACACAACATAAAACAATGCAGGCAGCACTTGTTTAAGCTGGGCCCTCTAGTAAAATGTACCGCTCTGATTAATTTAAATACAAGGTCACGTGATATTACAGATTCTCTTCTTTTTCCTGCCTGTTGCTGGTGCACAAATGCGATGTAACTGCATCAAAATGTCGACAAATTGACTACCAGATTCACTGTAAATAAATAACGGAGTTAATCGATTGTTCTCCAAATCTAAACTCAGTTATTACAGACCACCTTATTATTACAGGCTGCTTTATCATTTTCGGTGCATTCGCGGCAAATTTAAGCACGATATACGCTTTTATTGAGATTATTCTTGTCGTAAGTTTAAGCGTCAGTTGTTTGTTAAGCTAAATCCTGGTATACCTTGGTTTCTTCGTGTGCTAAAACATTCGGGTGCAGTTATTGTAGGTCATTACAAGGAAATTAAGTCAGCTTGAATATTCAAGTAAACAAGTCTACCTACCTACCTACCTAAGGTATCCATCTATCTATCTATCTATCTATCTATCTATCTATCTATCTATCTATCTATCTATCTATCTATCTATCTATCTATCTATCTATCTGTCTGTCTCTGATGTTCAGACACCAAGGAGAGTGAAAAGTGACTAAAGTTCTTGTGATCATTTCTTCTTCATACGCACTTTTAGGTCATAGTGACATCTTTGTTCTTAAACTCGTTTAGAATTTGTTTTACATTTTATTTTTGCACCTTATTTTGCCCCTCTTTTTCTTTCTTCTTGACCTAGTATGTGAGTTATATCTGTTGATATGTGAGAACTGTAGGCTTAATTATTTCATCTGTTAGCAAATTCTCATATTTGAAGGTTTAATTGTTAGTAGCTTGGCGTGTTTTTCTCTTCCTCTAATTATTTCAGCTGGTGAATTGTGTACCAGTTGAAAGTTTAACATACAGAGTGGACTTGTGTGTAGTAGCTAGTAGTAGGTGTAATAAAAGGAAATATTTTCAAACAAGTAACAGTAGACAATAATACAAAATGACCCCACTTACCGAAAAATGGCTACATAAAGAAGGACTTCGAATAGGCCACTTGAAAGTATATCACATATTAGGTAAAATTCCTGAAGTAACACATATATTAAATCAAAATTTCCACATTTTTGGCTTATCCGAAAGCCGTTTAAATCGGTACATAACCGATGAAGATATTAGAATTAATGGTTTTAACCTGATCGGGCGTGACCCAACAATAAAACTAGAAACAGGTCTAGTAATGTATGTCTCCACAACTATCGAGTTTAGTCATAGAGAAGACTTCGAATCATCGGAGCTAGAGTTTATGTGGGTGGAAGTTAAACTGCCAAACCAGAGTAAAGTAGTTATTGACTTTTGTACCGTAATCCACGTGCATCATTCCTGTGGTATGATCACTTCACGACTATGATGGATGAGGTTTCAACCTTTAAGTTCAAAGATATTATCATTCTTGGAGATTTCAGCATAGATCTAACACAATCAGATCCAACTTGGAGCAATATTATATTATAATACAATTGTTCCAAAATTGTCACCAAACCTACAGAAGTATCATCCACATTATTAGATCATATATATGTAGCCCACCCAGAAAACATCATTGAATGTAACATCCCTCATACTTCGTTAAGTGATCATTACCCAGTTTGCTGTACGTGGACAGGAAAGGGGTATAAACTTCCTAAACACAATCACACCAGTATGAAATTTAGAAGCTTCAGAAAATTTAACCTAGAATTATTCCTTAATGATTTGCAAGCATCTTCACTTACACGCATGTACCAACTAACTGACCCTGATGAGGCAATAGAATATTGGCTAAAGATCTTCAGAGATATATTAGACAAACATGTCCCCAATGAAAGAGGTGAGAGTAAAACACCAGACGAAGTCACATTGGATAACACCTGAAATATTACAATCCATGAGAAAACGTGACCGACCGGGTGCGCAAAATCAAGGACTTTAGGACCTACCGTTCATTAGAATCGAATTTCAATACTTAATAAGACAGAAAAAAGATTACTTTAGGAATCTAGTACAGAATAAATCAGACAGTAAATCAATTTGGAAGGACATAAATACCCTATCAAATAAAAGGAGGGAATTTGACTTTCAAGCCAGCAATCATGCATCCACTAGCGCACATATCAGTATACATTTCAGAGAAGAAATCAACATTCTTAAATCATCAGTATCAGCTCCTGTATGCGACTTACATGAACTACAAATATTTCTGGACAACAGATGTATTGAGTTTAAGCAGTTACACATTCCATTCTTAAAAGTCAGTGAAGTTCACAGTTATCTTTTATCATTAAAAAATAATACAGCTGGATTTGATGATATTAGTAATAAGATCTTACGTTATGCTGCACCTGTCACTTCACATACACTAACACACATTTACAACCAGTGCATTGCAAATGTTATTTCCCGGAGGCTTTTAAAACTGCTAAAATGTATCCTCTCTTTAAATCCGGCTCATCCAGCGATCTTACCAACTATAGACCAGTATCCATACTATCATCATTATCAAATCCACTAAAAAAACACATACACAAAATAATTCTACGACAAATGCAAGAGAACAATCAACTCATAGACAGTCAGTCGGGCTTTAGACCCAATCATTTCTGCCATACATCTCTCACAAAAGGACAGAAAATTGGTTAGCAGGCATAAATGACGAGAGACTATGTGGAGCCATCTTTGTCGACTTTAAAAAGACATTTGACATGACTGACCACGATATTCTTGTAAAAAAAATAATAAAGACCTATAGACTGCACCCTGACCTAATAAAACTAATTGCATCATTTCTTTCAGGCAAGCACCAGGTAGTACTCTTCAACAATTCTCTATCAAATTCTGCTAAAGTTGACACTGGTGTTCTGCAAGGTTCTATTCTTGGCCCGTTGCTCTTTGTTATCTATATCAATGATCTTCCACTTCATCTTAAACACTCTTCTTGTGACCTTTTTGCCGATGATTACACAGTCTACACCAGTGAATACGACTGTATTAATCTAGAATCAACTCTTCGGATCGAGTTAAACAATATAATTAAATGGAGCAACAACAATGACATGATTATAAACACCGATAAAACAAAATCAATGTTCATACGCTGGTACCAACAAGGCAGAAACTACAAAACGCGACAAAAACAAAACTTCACCTCCGCACTGAAACATCACAGATAGAAAACGTTAGCGAGCACAAAACACTAGGTCTTATTATTGACCAACATCTGACCTGGAACTCTCATGTGCAAGGCCTAACAAAACTCATTGCCCAAAAAGTATACCAATTAGCCAAAATTAAACACTTCATCGATCAAGACACAAGGAAGACATACTACATATCACATATACAAACATATTTAGACTATTGCTCAGCAATCTGGGATGGTTGCTCAGTATCAAATACAAAGAGGCTTCGCTCACTCCAGAAAGCGAGCAGTAAATCTTATTAGTGACAAAGATCAAGCACAAACGCAAGCAACTAATCAGCACAAACGTATCAAAATACTGTCTCATAAGAACAGATTCCTCTTCAACAAAGCCAAAATGGTACATCAAATTCTTTCACAGCATGCTCTGCCTTATCTATAGAACTTGTTTAGATTTAGCTCAAAGTGTAGCCAACGCTTAAACAACATATGTCTTCCAAAACCCAGATTTGATCTTTATATGAAAACCTTTACTTATTCTGCTGCTCATCTTTGAAATGCCCTCCCATCCTATATAAAAAATATAAACTATACTCTTTCCAACAAAATGCAAACTCTTCCAATATATGTTTGATGTCGATTACATGCCTCCATGATTCACAAAAGTTATTTTAGACTACTCTTACAGACACCGAACTTCGTCAGTTGTTTATTATGAATATTACCAAAATTCTGTTTGATAGTCATTTATATATGTATGTAGATACCTTATGTAGTCATTTATATATGTATGCGTATGTAGTTACTTTCTGTAGTCATTTATTTATGTACGTAGTTACTTTCTGTAGTCATTTATATATGTATGTAGTTACTTTCTGTAGTCATTTATATATGTATGTAGTTACTTTCTGTAGTCATTTATATATGTATGTAGTTACTTTCTGTAGTCATTTATATATGTATGTAGTTACTTTCTGTAGTCATTTATATAAGTATGTAGTTACTTTCTGTAGTTATTTATATATGTATGAAGTTACTTTCTCTAGTCATTTATATATGTATGAAGTTACTTTCTGTAGTCATTTATATATATATGTAGTTACTTTCTGTAGTCATTTATATATGTATGAAGTTACTTTCTCTAGTCATTTATATATGTATGAAGTTACTTTCTGTTGTCATTTATATATGTATGTAGTTACTTTCTGTAGTCATTTATATATGTACATAGTTACTTTCTGTAGTCATTTATATATGTATGAAGTTACTTTCTGTAGTCATTTATATATGTATGAAGTTACTTTCTGTAGTCATTTATATATGTATGAAGTTACTTTCTGTAGTCATTTATATATGTATGAAGCTACTTTCTGTAGTCATTTATATATGTATGAAGTTACTTTCTGTAGTCATTTATATATGTATGTAGTTACTTTCTGTAGTCATTTATATATGTATGAAGTTACTTTCTGTAGTCATTTATATATGTATGAAGTTACTTTCTGTAGTCATTTATATATGTATGAAGTTACTTTCTGTAGTCATTTATATATGTATGTAGTTACTTTCTGTATTGAGTGCATGGATAAGGGTGAAATGTGAATGTTATAATTTTATTTTATATCTCTCAGCTTTCCAATGTTAGTTATGTTGGTTATATGAGTAAAATATTTTTAGAATATCTGGAACAGAGTGAAAGTTGTATGATAAAGTGCAGAATGTCAGACGGGCCTGCGTACCTAATTCTTACCCTTTTGGAAATAAAGATCAATCAATCAATCAATTACTATCTCTGTCTGTCTCTCTGTGTGCCTGCCTGCATGCCTGTTTGCCTGCTTGCCTGTCTAACAAACACACACACACACGAACATACAAATTGTAACATACTTCTAAGTTCAGCTTGCGTTTACCCTGAATAATCAGAAATTACACTTCATCATGTGTGATAAGCGCGTGTGCTGTCAGTAAATGAAATCAGCGCACTTTCATGTGTCTAGCACGTGTCAAGCTGACAAATAATGGGAGACGACGAGTTACAGACATAGGACAACATTATAGTGGAGGTGAAGTGAAAGAAAAGGCAAATAAGAATGTGTTAAAGTCTCGCAGATATAGAATATCTACATGAGAAGGTGATAAAATATGGAGGGACTACTTTCTTACGTTGGATAAAGTTAATGAGAAACCGTGCGTTTTAAAATCTGGTTTCGAAAATGAGGACCTAAGTGGTGCCATGAGACATTTTGTGCAACAACATATTTTTACGTGATATTTTTAAAATGTCTATTAAATTGAAATTGTAATAACAAAATTTTTGTATGTTAATGCACGCCGAATATAGATCATATTAAAACAAGGGATTTTGTGTGGGATTTTGTGTGGGATTTCGTGAGAACTGCGTGGTTTCCACATCAAGTCCACTAGCCCCCCCCCCCCCCCCTACGAAGGTTTGATGATGTAGCTATGTGTCGGCTGTGTGGGCTGTGTGGGCTGTGTGGGCTGAACTATGCAAGGACATTTATTTTTGTATAATATTGTAATTTACAGGTGGCCTAGTAATCTGCATCGATCAGTTCTTAGCCACTAAAGGACTGGTGTCTTAGTAGCTGGTGTCTTAGTACCTGGTATCTTCCTAGCTGATGTCTTGGTAGCTGGTGTCTTAGTACCTGGTATCTTCCTAGCTGATGTCTTGGTAGCTGGTGTCTTAGTACCTGGTATCTTCCTAGCTGATGTCTTGGCAGCTGGTGTCTTAGTACCTGGTATCTTCCTAGCTGATGTCTTGGCAGCTGGTGTCTTGGCAGCTGTCTTCCTAGATAGTATCTTGGCAATTGGTGCCTTGGTAGCTAGCTTTCTTCCTAGCTGGTAAGTTGGTATTTGATATCATTTACAACTATCGAGCTAGATTTTTTATTCATGGTTTAGTAAAGGTTACATGGGCGCTAAAATAATCTAAATTAGCTTCTTGAAATCGTAAATTAGTTTTAAAAAAAAATTAAATTAGTCAAAACCAAGGGTAAAGGAGTTTTGATGGTCGTATTCATTGCTTTAGATCAGGTCTGTGACAATGTGGAGAATATATTCTATCTAAACATGTGGTGAATATATTATATCTGATAATATGGAGAATATATTCTATCTGACAATGTGGAGAATATATTCTATCTGATAATATTTAGAATATATTCTATCTGATAATGTGGAGAATATATTGTATCTGATAATATGAAGAATATATTCTATCTGACAATGTGGAGAATATATTCTATCTGATAATATTTAGAATATATTCTATCTGATAATGTGGAGAATATATTATATCTGATAATGTGGAGAATATGTTCTGTCTGATAATGTGGAGAATATATTATATCTGATAATGTGGAGAATATGTTCTGTCTGATAATATGGAGAATATATTCTATCTGATAATGTGGAGAATATATTCTATCTGATAATGTGGAGAATATGTTCTGTCTGATAATGTGGAGAATATATTCTATCTGATAATGTTGAGAATATGTTCTGTCTGATAATGTGGAGAATATATTCCACAGGGTAAGGCCCGACAGATTAAACTGTTAAATCTATGATGTTGGTTTCCGGTGCTTCTGTAATTGTGTCAAGTTGTTACAACGTGCTTCAAAGAAACAAGAAATCTTTTTTTTTTACTCTTTTCTAGGTAAAGACAGAGAAGCCTTTTTAAAAACTCTTTTCTATGTAAAGACAGAGAAGCCTTTTTTTTTACTCCTTTCTAGGTAAAGACAGAGAGGAACCTTTTTAAAAACTCTTTTCTAGGTAAAGACAGAGAGGAACCTTTTTAAAAACTCTTTTCTAGGTAAAGACAGAGAAGCTTTTTTTTTTTACTCCTTTCTAGGTAAAGACAGAGAGGAACCTTTTTAAAAACTCTTTTCTAGGTAAAGACAGAGAGGAACCTTTTTAAAAACTCTTTTCTAGGTAAAGACAGAGAAGCCTTTTTTTTTTTTACTCCTTGCTAGGTAAAGACAGAGAAGCCTTTCTATTGTTTGCTAGACTCAAGGTCTTGCAGTTTATTAGATTCTCAGTTACCCATGCAAGTCAGAGTAGAAAGCTATATTGGCAGAACCAGATATTCTGTTCATGTTTTTAGCCATTTCTTTGCGTAGATTCCTGTCCTGAACTTCATTTGTGTGATCGGTATTTGGTACATCTGAATGTCTTCTCTTGTTGTGTGATCGGTATTTGGTACATCTGAATGTCTTCTCTTGTTGTGTGATCGGTATTTGGTACATCTGAATGTCTTCTCTTGTTGTGTGATCGGTATTTGGTACATCTGAATGTCTTCTCTTGTTGTGTGATCGGTATTTGGTACATCTGAATGTCTTCTCTTGTTGTGTGATCGGTATTTGGTACATCTGAATGTCTTCTCTTGTTGTGTGATCGGTATTTGGTACATCTGAATATCTTCTCTTGTTGTGTGATCGGTATTTGGTACATCTGAATGTCTTCTCTTGTTGTGTGATCGGTATTTGGTACAACAGGAGTTTTTTTTTCGGACCGACCAGTACTTGGTTCACCCAGCCTCAAAATATGGGTACCAGGAAGACAAAGGTAGCGAGGTCAGCTGCTGGCATCCCTTCCTCGAATGTTGTAGTAGCCTAGAAATGTGAAGGTACTAACACTTCACATTCCTACGCCATGCAAATGCTATGGGACACAGATTTTTTTTTAGATCTTGCTCTCCGCTACTCTGAACGAAGCGAGACATTGTCTTCTACTAGATCAATTTACCTTGACAACCTAGGAGTTTTCTTCTACTAGATTAATTTACCTTGACATCCCAGCAATTTTCTTCTACTAGATCAATTTACCTTGACATCTTAGGAGTTTTCTTCTACTAGATTAATTTACCTTGACATCCCAGCAATTTTCTTCTACTAGATCAATTTACCTTGACATCTTAGGAGTTTTCTTCTACTAGATCAATTTACCTTGACATCCTAGGAATTTTCTTCGCCTGGACAATGATGGTGAAGGAATTTTAGAAACTTTGATGATCAATAATTGCCGCGAGCTGAGAAAGTGTTAACATAATATTAAATTGTTTTCTTTCCTGTGCTGTTTCCTTCCTTTCATCACAACAGCCATCAGTTTTTGTACAACATTGCATTCAATTGAAATTTGTTTAAATTAATATTTCCAATGATTTTCTGAATATTTTTCCAGCACAGCTGTTCTGATTTCAGCCAATATTTATTTCCATTTTATCTTCAAGTCTTTTGATGAGTTATGTTCATATCTTTGTGCCACTTTCTGAACTTATGTTTATATCTTTGTGCCACTTTCTGAACTTATGTTCATATCTTTGTGCCACTTTCTGAACTTATGTTTATATCTTTGTGCCACTTTCTGAACTTATATTCATATCTTTGTGCCACTTTCTGAACTCATGTTCATATCTTTGTGCCACTTTCTGAACTCATGTTCATATCTTTGTGCCACTTTCTGAACTATATCTTTGTGCCATTTTCTGAACTCATGTTCATATCTTTGTGCCACTTTCTGAACCTATGTTCATATCTTTGTGCCACTTTCTGAACCTATGTTCATATCTTTGTGCCACTTTCTGAACCTATGTTCATATCTTTGTGCCACTTTCTGAACCTATGGTCATATCTTTGTGCCACTTTCTGAACCTATGTTCATATCTTTGTGGCACTTTCGCGTCCAGACTGCTTTCAGAAGTTAAAATGGGAAAATACAGAAAATTAATTTCCGTTTTCTATGTAGGGCAGTATTTCCTAGCTTCTTCAGTTCAAGTAATCCCGCAGCCAGTGATAAGCCACCAGGGCCCATCTACACACTGGCCCACTTGGCATTACATTAAAACATTTTGCATATGTTTTGTATTCCACCTAATGCATACTTGCCACGTCAGCCTAGTATGATTCCGCGGATCACCAGGCATGTGCAGACCTCAGGTTGGAAACTACATTTATCTCCGTCACTGACTTGACTGCTTCAGTTACATCACTCTCTTCACGACTAGCGATCCAAGATGGTCGATGCTATGTCTCTAAACTGTTTTTTTTAAACAATAGGCTGTGGTCACACTACAGTCTGCCTGCTTGCCCAGGTTGGAAGTGACGTGTTACACAGAGTGGTGGAGCATGCAGAAAAACCGATCTCTCATATTCGCTGTAGGAAGAAAATAACGCTATAACATGCCCACTCCACATCCAACCCCGCCTGATTTGTCCAAGCATGACCACAGCATCAAGATATTAGTAATTTCAAGGAGGTTCAACAATATCCTCAACACCATCTTCAACAACATCCTCAACAACATCCTCAACAACATCTTCAACAACATCCTCAACAACATCTTCAACAGTATCCTCAACAACATCTTCAACAACATCCTCAACAACATCCTCAACAACATCCTCAACAACATCTTCAACAACATCCTTAAAAACATCCTCAACAGCATCCTCAACAACATCCACAACAACATCCTTAACAACATCTTCAACAACATCCTCAACAACATCCTCAACAGCATCCTCAACAACATCCTCAACAGTATCCTCAACAACATCTTCAACAACATCCTCAACAACATCTTCAACAGCCTCCTTAACAACATCCTCAACAGCATCCTCAACAACATCCTCAACAGTATCCTCAACAACATCTTCAACAGTATCCTCAACAACATCCACAACAGTATCCTCAACAACATCCTCAACAACATCCTCAACAGCATCCTCAACAACGTTTAAAAAAACATTAGCATAACGTCAACAACATCACCAACATGTATACACCCATCTCCAAATTATTAACATACAAAAACCAACATTATTGGGAAGATGTGAGAGTAAAGAAGGTATTATTAGATCCAAAATTATTAATGACCACATGGAGGTCATAAGCAGAAAAGCTGTAAAGTAATGACCGAGAAAAGAACCCTTAGCTGCAGTAGCAGAGCAGCCGCCCAGCCAGGGGAGGGCCTTCCTAGGCCGAAATCAGAGGCCCTGGATTCTCATATATTTCAGACAAGAAACTGAACTTCTCATATTTTCTTATCGTTTGCAGCCAAGAAATTCAATTCAAGCGCCGGCCGCATGGCGTAGGCGATCATTTCTCTCCACAGTTCCCTGTCTTTTGACTTGATTATGAGATCCGCCGGTGACTTTCTTCCTAGCCACACTGACAGCCCATCCAGTAGCTTCTTCTCTCAATTTTTCCACTTGCCACAGTTTGTTTCAATTTTCCTCTTCTCAGGAAATGTCCTATAAATCTCGCTTGTCTGCCTCTGATCTTTGCTGTAATTTGCAATTTAACTTCAGCCTCTCTTAAGACTTCTTCATTGGTTTTCTTGGCTGTCTATGGTATCTTCATCATCCTTCTTATAAACCACATCTCCATGGCCTCCATTTTCCCCTGTGCTCTCTTATTCATAGACCATGCTTCACATCTATAAAACAAAATTGGCTCAATGTAACATTTAAGTACTCGGAATCTTGTTTCCATTGATATAGATCTGTTGCACCAGATGTTTCTCATTTTCTGGAATGCTGACTTAGCCTGAGCACGCCTGCTTTTTATTTCGTTGTGACATTTCCCATCAGATGTTATAATTGTTCTTAAGTACTTGAATATATCAGCTTGCTTCAGTTCTGTACCATCGATGGTAATGCTACATTTTGGTGGTATTCTTGTCTTTGAGATGACCATCACCTCAGTCTTCTTTTTGCTTTTTATTTTTACTTTCATGAACCACGATGTCCAGAAGAGCCTGTAGCTCCCCTTCACTTTTAGCAATCAGAACTGTATCGTCTGCATGTCTTAAGTTGTTAAGGTTGTACCCGCCACGTGATATTCCTGGTATGTTCTCTATATTCCTCATTATGTTTTCGCTGTACTAGAAGAAGAGTTCAGGAGATAAAACACATCTTTGCCTCACTCCCAACTGTATGTCTTGGAATGCTCCTATTTGATTCTCAACCCTCATTGCTACCAGTATATGTTTTTGATGAGTTTCAGATAGTTCCCATCTATGTTGATGTCTTCCAACATTCTTATAATTCCTGTGTGTCTCACTTTATCAAATTCTTTACAGTATGCAGCCAAGAAAGATAACTCTAACAAAATTTCAGTTGAGAAATAAAATTATTCAAATGTTTGGTATTCTCTAGATTAACTCATTACATACTCTGTGTACACTTTCTCTAGATTAACTCATTACATACTTTGTGCACTTTCTCTAGATAACTCATTACATACTCTGCGTGCACTTTTATGCCAATTATTTCATGCTGAAAATTAAAAAAAAAACGTGTGCCAAAATCTGTCTAAATTAACGCAAGAAGTTGTGTTATGGTTTTATTAAATAAGGTAGATAGAGGTGTATGGTGCAGTTTTACAAAGTGAGGGAGGGAGTGAGTAAGGTGAGAAAAAACAAATAGAAAGTATGAGAATGTATAAATGAAAAACATACAACATCCGATATTTCGGCGTGAGCCTTATTCGAGGATACATACAAAACAAGACAAAAACATGAAGAACTTATCTGAAATGTCTTCCTCCGAGTCAGGACAGAAAAGTGTGTAGTAGAAGAGAGAAGGAAAGACCACGCTGCCTCTGAACAAAAGATGCCCGATAGAGCCAATCGTGAAGAAGAGGTGGAGAGAGGGGAGGAGAACAAGTGGGAGAAAGGGGTGGGGGGAAGGCAATAGAAACATGATGGCCGCTAGAGGTGTCGGGGGGGAGGAGGGGGGAGGGAAAAGGGGACGCGGGGAGATAGTGAATGAAGAATATAAACACCTGCAGGGAGAAAATGTGAAACTGGTAAATAGGACAAGACCCTAAAGACACCAATATGTTGGCGGAGAAGAAAATAGGGTGGTGGTAGGGAGGGGTAGCATGGAGAAAGAAAATAGAGTTTAAAAAAAAGGCCAGTGGAAAATAAAGAACTTACAGAAAGCTGAAGACATTGTTAATTCCAGCTGGGTGGAGACAGCCAGTCTGGAAAATAAGGCTGTGTTCTAGGATCCTCCGAGATCGTACATCAGCAGAACAAGAGCGGATCGCACTGACAGAAATGTCCTGTTTACCCCTGTGGTTGCTAAGGCAAAAATGTTTAGCCACAGGTGTCCAGGCCCTCTTAGAAATATCATTGAGATGCTGGCGAAATCGATCTCCTAACCGTAAGCCAGTCTCCCCTATGTACTTCAAACCGCAACGTTTGCACATGATAGCATAAATAACATTCCGTGAAGTACAGGTGAAACCCTCCTGATCTGACAACGTGGACTTAGGGAAGGAGATCTGGCTAGCCTCGACAACAAACGGACAAGTGTTACATCTACGGCGTCCGCAACGTCTGGTACCGTAAAACGTGTCATCTGTCTTAAGATGACTACGAATTAAAAGGTCCCTGAGGTTCTTGTCCCGTCTGTAGGCCACCAATGGGGGTTCCCCAAAAGGTTCACGTGTCTCAGGCTCGGTCTGGAGGAGGTGGAGATGGCGAAACAGTATGTTTTTAACTGCCAAGCTATGGGGGTGGTACGTGAGTACTAGTTTCACCCTGTCCGAGCTACAGTGCGGTTTAGGGGTGAGGGCTTGTTGCCGCGATATATGGCTAATGCGGTTCCAAGATGACGAGAGAACGTGTTCTGGATAGCCGCCTTGACGGAAGAAATCTAGCATTTTATAGCCTTGATCTTGGAAATCCAAATCCTCAGTACACAAACGTCGCAACCTAAGAAGCTGGGAAAAAGGAATAGAGTCCTTACACGATCTGGGATGGGAAGAAGAGTACAGGAGGTAGCTGTGAGAGTCTGTAGGTTTATAGTGGATAGAAGTAGTGAACCCAGAAGGGCCGATAGAGACGGCAATGTCAAGAAAGTTAGCGGAAGTAGCAGAGACATGGGAGGTGAACGAAATGACAGGATTGTACTCCTTAACAAAACTGATAAAGTTGTTAAGGTCTTCCTCTGGCATTGATGTGACCCCAATGCCGTCATTTATGTTGCGTCTATAGAAGGCGGGAAAAGGGCCTCTGAAGGCTCTCAGAACCTTGTGTTCGAAGTGGCCCATGAACAGACACGCGTAGCTGGGGCCCATCTTGGTACCCATGGCTACACCGCTAATCTGGTCGAAGTAAAGGCCATTTAATTCAAAAGAATTGAGTTGGAGGACAAGTCATGCAAGGCGCAGAATAGTAGATGTAGGAATAGAGGGATTGCGTCTTTGGTTCAGAAAGAACTTGACTGCCTGAAGTCCCTGATCATGCGGGATGGATGTGTATAAGGACACTACATCATGGGTGAAGATACGGTAGGTGTGACCAGGCAGGAGTGTAAGGGTCTCAAAAGCAGTGAGAGCATGATCGGTGTCCTTGAGATAAGTGGGCAGACTAGTGACCAGAGGTTGAAAGATGCTGTCAAGAAAGTCAGAGATTTGTTCCATAGGGCAGGAACAAGCAGACACTATGGGCCTTCCTGGGTTGCCTGGTTTGTGAATCTTGGGGAGTAGATAAAAGGATGGCTTCCCTAAGCAGCTGTCGCGGATGTGAAGATGTGTAGCCGAGGGAGAAAGACCAGACTTGGTCTTTTGGATGAGTTCGTTGATCGTGTCACGAACATGGTGGTTGTTGGCCAGAGTCGGATCTTGAGGGCGAGAGGCATAAAATTTTGTGTTGCTCAGCTGGCCCATGGCCTCCTGGTTGTACAATTATTTCTTCCAACAAACAATGGCCCCGCCCTTGTCTGCACTCTTGATCACGATATCTCGCCTGCGCTGGAGTTGAGAAAGTGCGCGCTGCTCCCCGGGGTCAGGTTAGAGTGTCGCACACGGGGAAGGCGAAGCTTGCGGATTTCGTGAAGAGTGTGATCAATGTAGAGGTCCAAGGCACGAGACGCTCCTGCTGAAGGTGTCCAGGTGGATGGTTGTTTGGAGAAGCGAGAGAAAAGGTCATCATCGGAGGTGTTTTATCTGTCACATTCCCCCCCCCCCCTCCTTTTTATGGTTTTATTATCGTTTTTATGCACACAAATATACTAGACATACACGCGTTTACTAGCACATATATGGCCAAAAGTACATACGTGACTAGGAGACAGACGGAGTCTAACACATGAATAATTAGTGTGTCAGTATGTAACACTAAGTATATAACTATACAAAGCCACATAGTTCAGAACCTCCACAAAGCATCAGATTACAAGCCCTCTACCCCAACTATAATTACCTTTTTCACCTTCTTCCTGGATGATTATTATTTACTTCGACGTGATCCTACTAGAATACATAGACAATATGGCGAAAGAGGCAGAAAAAGCGGCAAAACAGAGGACAGCAAAACTTTATATAACATACAACAGAGGCTAACAGGTACTATTACATCTAAAGAAAGACCAATCCTTAGCAAAACTGGAACACTATTAACATCAAATAAAGACTAAAAGCAAAGATGGGCTGAACACTTCCAAGAAATACTCAATCGACCACACCCAAAAGAATTGTTAAACCTTGAAACTGACTTACCAGCCCCACAACTAAATGTCAACCTAGATGAAATTAAATTGCATGAAATTGAAACAGCTGTGAATTTAATGGCTAACAACAAAGCTGCAGGTGAAGATGAAATAACAGCCGAAATGCTAAAAGCTATCAATAGTGACAACATGAGACAACTACAGAGAATGTTTAACAAGATTTGGAAAGAATAAAAGGTCCCTTCTAATTGGAAGAAAGGAATCATTGTTAAAATACCAAAAAAGGGCAACCTTAGTGACTGTAACAACTGGAGAGGAGTAACCTTAATATCAGTTGTGTCAAAAGTATTTTGCAGAGTCATTTTGAATAGACTCAAAGATATAGTGGATACTGCAATGAGAGAAGAACAAGCAGGATTTCGAAAAGGGAGAAGCTGTCTCGACCAGATCTTTACTCTAAGAATAATACTTGAAGAACATATTGAAAAGCAGAAACCATTAATACTGAACTTCATAGATTTTAAAAAGGCATTTGATAGCATACACAGAGATTCATTATGGAGAATTTTATTTCTATATGGAATACCATCTAAAATTTTCAACATCATTAAGGACTTTACAGTGGATATGTTTGTGCAGTCAAGACAGAAGAAGGGGTGAGTGATTGGTTCCAGATTGACACAGGTGTGAAACAAGGATGTATACTGTCTCCTTTACTTTTTGGAATTACAATAGACTTCATAATGAAAGAAAATGCTGCACAGGTAACACAGGTATTGACTGGACCCAACTAGAAGATCTTGATTTTGCTGATGACATAACTCTTATCAGTAATAATGTTAACTCCATTCAAGAAAAAACAGATACCCTGTCTTCACTGGCTAGCAAAATAGGACTTGAAATTAACAAGGACAAAACAAAAATAATGAAAATTCCCATCAATCAAAATGGAAAAATACACATAGAAGGGACAGATATTGAAGAAGTCAATCAATTTGCATACCTTGGCAGCTACATAGACCAGGATGGTGACACTAGAAAGGAAGTTAGGATCAGAATTACAAAAGCAGCATCAATCTTCAAGAATCTTGAGAACATATGGAATTCAAAAGTTATAAGCACAAAAACCAAGTTAAGACTATTCAATTCAAATGTCATATCCACCCTCATTTATGCATGCGAAAGCTAGAAAACAACTAAAGAAATAGAAAAGAAATTAGACTCTTTTGAAAACAAATGCCTAAGGAAAATACTCAGCATCAAGTGGAACGAACTTACGAACAATGCAGAGATAAGACAGATAACTGAACAACAACCAGTCTCATGGGTGATCAGGAATAGGAGATGGACATATGTTGGTCACTTGATGTGAAGAAATGATCAGAGAATCCCAAAACAAGCTATCAAGTGGAACACAACATGCCGAAGAAAAAGAGGCAGACCGCGTGGAACTCTGAAGAGGACATTATTAAGAGAGGCCAAATTAACAGGCATAAAATCCTTTGATAAGGTTGAAAGACTCGCCGAAGACAGGAAAAATTGGCGAACTACTTTGCGAGCCCTATGTGACGTTTAACGGCACGGGAAGGATATAAGATAAGATCCTACTAAGAAGATTGAGACAGGATTAGTTGTATATGTTACCACTACCATACACTCTTGTCATAGAACAGACCTTGAGACACCAGATATTAAATGCATAATGTTGGAAATCAAACTTCCAAACCAAAGCCCAAATTTAATCGGATTTCTGTATCGTAATCCAAATGCAACAGCATCATGGTATGATCACTTTACAAATATGATGGATTATACTTTTTTGTCTTTTAATTTAAAGGATATAATTGTTCTGGGTGATTTCAACATTAACTACAAACAAACAGATGCTACATGGAATGATATTGTTTTATCATACAAATTATCACTAAACCTACCAGAGTAACTGAAACATCATCCACATTAATAGATCACATTTATGTAGCTCATCCAAAAAACATTATAGAATGTAAAGTCCCTCACACATCACTGAGTGATCACTATCCGGTTTGTTGCACATGGACACGACATGGCTTGAAAATTCCAAAAAAAAAAAATACCAGTTTTAAATTTAGAAGTTTAAGAAAATTCAGCTTAGAATCATTTTTTAAGAAAATTCAGCTTAGAATCATTTCTGAAAGTTACAATCAGCACCTCTAGATCACGTGTACCAACTAACTGACCCTGATAAGGATCTGGAATGCTGGATAAAAACCTTCAGGGATATATTTGACAAGCATGTTCCTATTAAAGAGGTAAGAGTTGAACATCAGGTGAAGTCCCCCTGGATAACACCTGAGATATTGCAAGTCAAGAGGGAAAGGGATCAGGCCCACAAAAATAAGGAATCCATTAGCTACCGATTACTTAGAAATAAAGTTCAATACCTAGTTAGGCAAGAAAAGAGAAATTACACTACGAACCTAGTTCAGAATAAATCAGACAGTAGGTCTGTCTGGAAAGCAATTAACATTCTAGCACATAAGATAAAACAGTCTGACTTGCAGAGTTATAATCATGTCACCACTTGTGAAGAGTTCAGCAATCACTTCAAAGGAGAAGAAGTCAATATCTTAAAATCTTCACTACCAACCCCTACTTTTGACTTAAGCGAATTAAATAAATTTATAGGTAGCAAATGTGCAAATCTAAAGCAGCCATGTATTCCTTTCGTGTCAGTTAGTGAAGCTGATAATTCTCTTTCATCTTTAGAGAACAACAACACAGCAGAACGTGATGAAATCAGCAACAAGATATTTCACTACTCAGCCCCAGTAATTACAGATACACTAACATACATTTACAATCAGTGCATTGCACATTGTCATTTTCCTCAGGCTTTTAAAACTGCAAATAGATCACCTTTTTTAAATCTGGTTCAGAGAAAAATCCCTCAAGCTATAGACCAATTTCCACTCTATCGACTTTGTCAAAACCACTAGAAAAACACATACAAAAAACAACCTTACAACACATGCAAGAAAATGATTTGATTGTTGACTGTCAGTCAGGTTTTAGGCTGAAACATTCCTGCCACACAGCTCTCACAAAAATGACAGAATATTGGTTATCTAATATAAACGATGATAAATTATGTGGTGCTGTCTTTGTTGACTTTAAAAAATAATTTGACATGACTGATCATGAAATCCTAGTTAGAAAGCTTGAGACTTATAGATTACACCTTGACTAGACAAAATTTATTACATCTTTTCTTTCCAACAGACACCAGGTAGTTTGGCTCAAAAACTCTAAGTCAAGTTCATCTGTGGTTGATAATTATGTTCCACAAGGATCTACACTTGGTCTTATCCTGTTTACCATCTATATCAATGATATTCCACTTCATCTCAAAAAAATCATCTTGTGACCTCTTTGCTGATGACTGCATAGTTTACACTAGTGACAATGTAAATTAATCTTGAGTCAGCTCTTCAAGTTGAAATAAACAGTCTAATTAACTGAAGCAACAACAACAGAATGCTCATAAACACCAGCAAAACAAAATCCATGCTCATTACAACAAGACAGAAATTAACAAATTCACCAACAACAACACTACAGCTCCATGCTGGAACTTTACAGATAGAGAATGTTAGTGAACATAAAACTCTAGGTCTCATGACTGACCACCACCTCAGCTGGAATCATCATGTAGACAATCTAACCAAACTCAGTGCACAAAAAGTTTACCAATTTACTAAAATTAAATATTTTCTTGACATAGACACCAGAAGAATATACTACATATCACAGATACAAATACATTTGGACTACTTTTCTATAGTCTGGGATGGGTATTCCATGTCAAACATGAAAAGACTTTACTCAGTTAAAAACGAGCAATAAAGCTTATAGATGACAAACATGCAGCATGTATTGCAAATAAGGACAAACATCTTGATATTATACCCCTCAAGAAGAGATACCCTATCTGTGGTCGTTGTTCAAATCCAACCAAAACCACAATCAACGCTTAAGCAATTGTATTCTTCCAAAAACCAAGGCTTGACATGTTTAAAAAAAAGCTTCTCTTACTCAGCTGCCCACCTTTGGAATGCCCTACCAATTCGTGTAAAACTTATAAGTAATATTCGTTGTTATAACTTCAAAATTTGTTAACACCTGTTTGATATGGACTATATGCCTCCCTAAGCATAGCCTAAAGTAGTTTAAAGTATAGCTTGAATGTTGTAATTTTTTATACTGCTTTTCTATAAATGTATTAGTTTTGAATGAATCTAAGAATACAAGTTTATTTCATGTTGTTGCAGAAATCAGAGTGCAGAGTGTATGGACATGAGATAAGTTTACTATTTATTTATGTAATCATTTAATTGTGTCTTCATGATTATTATGCTCATTAACAAACGCTGAATGACTGTGACTGAGTGAAAGCTGTATAATGAAGGGCAGAATGTTAGACTGGCGTGCGTGCCCAATTGAAAATAAAGAATGTTCGGTCTTTCGTTCGTTCGTTCGTTCTCCCAGCTAGATTACCATTGTATCACTCTCTCCCTTTTCCATGCGCCCCCCCCCCTTCTTACGACCCACCTATCACACATCACAAGTCTTCTTTTAAATATTCTCCACACTTCATCACGCGCACTTCTGAACACAGTCAAGCCACAGCTTCTGACAAGTCACAGCTTCTTACAAGTCACAGCTAAGTGCTCCATTCATTTTATTCTACTTTTTCCAATGCTATTTGTTTACATATCATTCACGTGAATTTATATTTTATCTTCTCTCTCTGTTTCTTCGCCCTGTGTGTGTGTGTTTGTATGATAAAAGTCACAATTGTGTGCTCGTTAAGTAATAAAGCTGTTCCTACTTTTTTCCATAGTTTATACATTTTGAAGCCTAACAGAGAACATGAAACTGTCAGAAGACAGATGCCTTTAGTCACTTGCCTGACTCCCAAGTGGGCATCCTGATCTCCAAGTGCCCCTTGTGTCCAGTCTGTCAGGACAGATTCGCGATACGGTTTTTGCAAAGAAAAGGTTATAGATAAAGGTAACCCTGTCATGCCTTAGAGGCACATAGGGATATGGTGCTAGTGTCCATATTTTCCTTGACCTGTCAGCACACTAGAGGGTGATATGGTCAGTATCACGCAAAGCCGCCTTTCTCTTCCAAACTTCATAGGAAGTCGGGTACTCATTTATACAGCTAAGAGACTAGGGCACTTCTGGCCGGACTCGAATGCCCGACCATCTCCATGAGAGACTAGTGCCTAACCACTCCACCACTCAGGCCCAAGAAATACATTCTTTTTAGCTTGTGGTGAAAACGTGTTCTATCTGTGACTTGAAATAAATGTTTCAAGCTATCTGTGACTTGAAATAAATGTTTCAAGCTATCTGTGTCGTGAAATAAATGTCTCAAGCTATCTGTGTCTTGAAATAAATGTTTCAAGCTATCTGTGACTTGAAATAAATGTCTCAAGCTATCTGTGTCTTGAAATAAATGTTTCAAGCTATCTGTGTCTTGAAATAAATGTCTCAAGCTATCTGTGACTTGAAATAAATGTCTCAAGCTATCTGTGTCTTGAAATAAATGTTTCAAGCTATCTGTGACTTGAAATAAATGTCTCAAGCTATCTGTGTCTTTAAATAAATGTTTCAAGCTATCTGTGACTTGAAATAAATGTCTCGAATTATCTGTGACTTTAAATAAATGTCTCAAGCTAAAATTCCAGCACACAATCTGAAATCAAGTAAAGATGTTTCCATTGTCTTGTTTCTATTTAAGTGCTACTTTTGATAGCGAGACCAGATTTGGTACATTTCAATGTGTTCTTTAGCTTAAAATAGAATCTATATTTTTTTCAGAATCTTAGACCTCGATTCTTGACGTCACTTTACATATAGAGTTCAGATTATCTGAAGTCTATTTATCGAGCCAATATTCTGCATTTTCTGGAAGGAATAGAGTGCAAACGCTTCTTAATACATTTTCGTTTTTTTTTTCTTTATACCACATTTGATCTTTTTCTCACTCTAAGCCGCTTCAGTTGAAAGACGAAGGTAGACATGTTGGAATTAATCCTATTTTATATTCTCCACACTGATGGCGACAAGGTGAGGTACTTTTCTCGAGTCCTGGTTTATCTATAATCTAGACAAATAATTAAAACTGCAAACAGGTCCACTCTCTGTCTCTCTAAGCGGTAACCTCATCAGTATTGACCACACGGACAGAACGCGACAGTGCAAAAGTTCGATTCTGTGATATGAGACAATGCGTGGGTTTTGTGTTCGTTGTTTCGGCTCTGCTAAAACTTTTGTTAGTACAGTAACCAATGGGAGGTGATACACAACATCCAGTCACAACATTAGACTATAGGATGGTACACAACATCTAGTCACAATAATAAACTACAGAATGGTATACAACATCAAGTAAACACAGTAAACTACAGAATGGTACACAACATCAAGTAAACACAGTAAACTACAGGATGGTACACAACATCTAGTCACAATAATAAACTACAGAATGGTACACAACATCAAGTAAACACAGTAAACTACAGAATAGTACACAACATCCAGTAAACACAATACACTACAGGATGATACACAACATCTAGTCATCACAGTAGACTAAAAAATGCATACAATATCCATTTACTATAGCAAACACAAATACAGAGATGATACACAGCAAGCAATCAATATAATAAGAAAAAAAACTAGATGATACACATGAAATAATAAACATTTCCAGACAATATACGCAATCCAGAGTCCACTGTGTACGCAAATAATATTTAATCGTATGTTTCAATCTACTCAACTTAAAAATTGTTTGAAACAGTAAATTACTCAACCTAAAAACTGTTTGAAACAGCACTTCACGTACTTTTCCTGGAGACCTTTCTCATGGATGAGCACTTTCTGATAAGGAAATGTCAGTCACACGGAAAGGAAATAGAGCTGTCACGTGATAAAGTCTGTGAAACATGACAGACCTTGCTGACAGATAACAGACCATGGGATGGCGCGTGTGTGATATACTGTCATATCAACACGCCGGAAAGAAAGATGCATGGCTCATTCATGAACAAAACGTGACTGAAATTCTGAATTACATTTTGAAATACTATATAGATTATCCACCTGAAGAAATACGGCAGGAGCAGAAAACAAGTGAAGAAGACAAAGAGAAGAGAGTATAGAAGAGGAGGAAAGGATGCAGTTGGCTTAGATGAATTAGGGCGCAGAGAAGGCGCTAGAAGAGATTTGAGAGTGATGAATATTTCCAGTTTCAAGCGCCCGGATGAGAGCAAGGGGAGATTATTCCCCACAAGGAAGAGTCTGAGTGGTCGTTACTGAATATTTTCAGTAATTGAGAAATCAATATCCGTCGACAAAACGGGGACTTTACGATCTCTGAGTATGAAATAATAAAGAGAATCGATATGGTCTTGTAGTGCGATCAGTCTCTCTCCCTCCCTCCCTCCCTCTCTCCCCTCTCACTCTCCTGATAGTACCCTGAGTGACTCAAAAATGCCTGTATCGTCGAGTAGCAAGAAATCTGGATGCCAGACAGACAACTCTGATGGAATTTTCGTGTATGTACATCGTTATCTCCCTTTGCAAGCTTGGAACGCCCATAAAACACTTCAAAACTGGAGAACATATTTATCTCTCTCTCTCTCTCTCTCTCTCTCTCTCTCTCTCTCTCTCTCTCATAATCAGGATCTGGTGATTTCATGTTAAAAAATGCTTGTAAATTTGCAAAAAGACAAGAAAATCTTGTTCAGCCACGTCGGCACAAATGAAACCGAGCAGCCTATCTTGGGACATGAAAGTTAAGAAAAGCCCACACATGAACAAGAAAACAGCCTACACGAAGACAAGACACTGGAAGTAAAGAAAAGCCCACACATGAACAAGAAAACAGCCTACACAAAAAGACAAGACACTGGAAGTAAAGAAAAGCCCACACATGAACAAGAAAACAGCCTACACAAAGAAAAGACACTGAAAGTAAAGAAAAGCCCACATATGAACAAGAAAACAGCCTACACGAAGACAAGACACTGAAAGTAAAGAAAAGCCCACACATGACAAGAGAACAGTTATACGAAGATAAGGCAATGTAAGTAAAGAAAAGCCCACATATGAACAAGAAAACAGCCTACACAAAGACAAGACACTAGAAATAAAGAAAAGCCCACACACTACACGAGAACAGCCTGCACAAGACACTAGAAATAAAGAAAAGCCCACACACTACACGAGAACAGCCTGCACAAGACACTAGAAATAAAGAAAAGCCCACACACTACACGAGAACAGCCTGCACAAGACACTAGAAATAAAGAAAAGCCCACACAGAACAGGAGCACATGTACAAACTTAAAACTACTCGCTCTGACAAACAGCCAGAAATAACGTGACGACCGGAAATAGCAGACAATCTGGCGCGCCCTGCCCCATGGCTGCAAGGACAAGATAAATGATGACTACACCGGGAGCACAGCATTGTCAGCAGAGCTGTGGAATCATAGCTAGCCAAGATTACAAAATGTAATGTTTCTTCTAACACGTTTGGTGATACACAGACCACACTATGGCGTACTTTTGATGTGATGAACGTATTTGCACAATGGTCTTCTAGGAAACTAAAGTGACTGGCTCTTCATTACGTACGTCACTTGCGTGGTTTTATCACAGCACAAACATGAAGACTGTCATTGACTAGTGACAGCTCACATTCACCCTGTTTAATAAATATTCAGTTACCCGGCGATGTCCGGGTACCTGTTTGCTTCCAGTTTAATTCGTTCACTTTCCATGTTTGCGAAACACTGAAACAGTTTCAAAGTATAAGACTTATTATTATCAATATTAGTAAATATTATTATTATTATTAAATTACATAGTTGTGATATTCTACGAGGAAAATTATGAAGGATTTATCACACTCTAATATTATCATCTAAAAGTGAATAAAACAGTATAGGAAAGGAGGAAAAAGAAGCAGTCGAATTATAAATATTGGGCTGTGAGAAAGTAGTAGAAGGGTTAGGTGAATGAAAGTGTACTTATTTATTTCACTGGAGAATTTTAAGCTGTTTACTATAAGAATTGTATAAATTGTTATGACATCGTAATATTCTTTGTCTACATCTTCTTTAACATTCCTCAGTATACCGAAAATATAATGAGAAATGTTAGAGAAGATGTAGACAAAGAATATTACGATACCATAACAATTGGAGGTTATGAAATACCAGAGATTAGATATGCTGATAACACAGTATTACTGCCCACAACACAAAAAGGAATGGAAAAACTAATTATGTCAGTCCATAAGAACAGCGAAGAGCAAAACCTCTATCTTAATGCAAATAAAACTAAACTGATGACAACTGACAAAACAAACAAGGCAGCTGAAATATGTATCAATGAGAAAAAACTGGAAGAAGTGGAGAGTTTTTAATATCTTGGATCACTGCTAACTAATAATGGAGATACAACGAGGGAAATTAAAAAGAGGACATCTATCGCTCTTCAGAAAGTAAAATAACTAAAGAATCTGTGGAGATGAACAGACAGAACTACAAAAATAAGACTTTTAAGGGCATGCATCTTTCCCATCGCAACATATGCCTGTGAGACCTGGACACTTAACAAAACAGCTGAGAAACACATAAATGCCTTTGAATGTAAATGCTACAGAAGAGTTCTTCAAATATCATGGACACAAAAAACAACAAATATATCCATACGACAAAAATTTAATATTGAAGAAGGCTGGCTAGTGATTGGGATTAAACAGAGAAAACTTAAATATTTTGGGCACATTAAACGTCATTATAATCTAGAGAAGACCGTCTTGGAAGGGTACATAATGGGAAAAAGAAAAAGAGGAAGACCTAGGCGAAGATGGCTGCAAGACATCGTTGATGATCTGCAAATGGATGCATGAGAAACAGGCCATCTTATTCACAACCGAGAGGCCTACAGGAGTGCTGTTAGGGAGGCAAAGTTCCGCAAGGGATATGCAAATGAATGAATTACTATAAGTTATTCCACTTCATATGCAATAGACGTGCTTCAAATACAATACACGTTTACAAGGAAGTAAAAAAAAAACAGCGTATCAGATGAAACATGACACAGAAAGGCTGATAAAAGACTCTACGGAAATAAAACAACCGTAGTCAAAACAATAAGTCGTGTGATACGTAAGCTTGGGAGAGCATGTTTAATGAAGTCATTTTGTCGTGAATAAATTATAAGGACTCAGTAATAACCATAACGGGGGGCCGGGGGGGGGGTACCATGACTAATGAGTAAAGCAATATATATAACCGGAGACTGTAACCAAGACCCCTCCACTGACAGGCAGCTTTGGCTCCTATGCCATAACTCACGTTGTAATTGCCTCATAGCACATTACTCTCCCTAATAATCACAAAGGTTAGAAATCATGATAATTATTCCTAGTGACTCCTACTTTCTGGCAGAAAATTATCGCTGGGGTAAGGTTTTATGAATTTTGTGCTAACAAAGGGGGCACAATGTTTTTGGTTTTTTTTAAAGTAGAATGAAGGCGTTTCCCGTTCCAAAAAGAACATTAAAACATTACAAAACATTATAAACATTACACAACATTACAAACAATAAAAAATATGTAATATTGCTGAGTCGATTAAAATACAGGTTTTTACTTCAATAACTATTACATTTCATTTACTCTTTACAGAGGTATCACTCCAGTTATTAAATTTGGTTTTCTTTTCATGGAGTAATCTCTCCAATTCTGACCAACTACTACCACATTCATTCATTCATTTGCATGTCCCTTGCGGAACTTTGCCTCCCTATCAACTCTCCTGTAGGCCTCTCGGCTGTGAACAAGATGGCCTGCTTCTGATGCATCCATTTGCAGATCATAAACGATGACTTGCAGCCATCTTCGCCTTGGTCTTCCTCTCTTTCTTTTTTCCCATTATGTACCCTTCCTAGACGGTCTTCCCTAGATTATCACGATATTTAATGTGTCCAAAATATTTCAGTTTTCCATATTTTAATCCTCTTTACTAGCCAGCCTTCTTCATTATTAATATATTTGTTGTTTTTTGTGTCCATGATATTTGAAGAACTCTTCTGTAGCATTTATATTCAAAGCCATTTATGTGTTTCTCAGCTGTTTTTTAAGTGTCCAGTTCTCACAGGCATATGTTGCGATGGGAAAGATGCATGCCCTTAAAAATCTTATTTTTGTAATTCTGTCTGTTCATCTCCACAGATTCTTTAGTTGTTTTACTTTCTGAAGAGCGATAGATGTCCTTTTAATTTCCCTCATTGTATCTCCATTATTGTTAGTAGTGATCCAAGATATTCAAAACTCTCCACTTCTTACAGTTTTTTCTCATTGATACATATATCAGCTGCCTTGTTACTACCACAGGACTGGCCAAATGAAAAAGAAAAACTGACACAATCAGCAGACAGATGTAGAGTAATTATAAAGTGACGTAATTAGCAGATTACCAGGTCACCGTTTGCCTACCTGGAGGAAACTCTGGTTGCCAAGTGAGACAAGATCAATATCATAAAAGAAATCAACCACAAAGGAAGTTCCTTGTATTTTCTCTGAACCTGGCATCAATGTAAATTATAGCAAGCCACAACAGCCCAATCAATGGCCCTGGTGTATGGAGTAAAAGGTCTTGGTTTTATGAATGTCATGAATGTTTTATTAAGCCTCTTGATAGTATCTTTTCTTTCGTCATTTCCCAAAGTTGCCACAAGCCAAAACAAACACAAAAAAAAGGAAGAGATTGTGACATCGATCTCTTTTTTTTGTGTGACGTCAGCAATCACAAACACAATTTTCACACTTACACTATCATCACGATAAAACTGGTTGTGACATAGCAAGACAAAACCGACTGTCACATAACAAGACAAAACCGTCTGTCACATAACAAGACAAAACTGACTGTCACACAACACGACAAAACTGACTGTCACATAACAAGACAAAACTGACTGTCACACAACACGACAAAACTGACTGTCACACAAAACGACAAAACTGACTGTCACACAACACGACAAAACTGATTGTGCCATCAACAAATGATTTCTATATCTATCACAGTTACCACGACAACCATTAAAATATTTCAGTTTTGTCTTGTGGTAGGATTGGAAATGGAGACAATATAAAAATGATTCAATTATTTCTTGCGATGCGCATTGCATTGGCTAATTTCTGTCACATAAAAATGATGATGGTAATGAAGATACTTGTACGAACTCCCTGTAACTGGGAGCTGTTTGCAGCAGATGCTGTAGAGATGTTGAGGCACAGCATCGTATCAGCGTGGGAGCGGGTTATGGCGGCTACTTTTTCAGTCCCGGAGTACAGCTAAAAAGCAAAGGGTGTGCAGCGCTTCTTTAGCAGACTCTACCACCATGGGGACTATGGCGATCCCTGCCCCCTTAGCCAGGCTATGCCTGTTACTGGGGGTACCACGGAGAGGTGGGGCAGGGTCCTGGTCAGCTATGGGTCACTAGCCCTCACTTTGGCATATCAGCTATGGGTCGCTGATTATCTTATCTGGCGTCTTCACCCCCGGTGATGACGATGATAATAATAATAATAATTTAATAATAATAATAACATTCTCATTACTATAATCTTTTTCGCCCACAAAGCTATCTCTCTCTCTCTCTCTCTCCTTGAGATTGTTGTAATTTTTTAAAATACTGCTTTTCTATAAATTTGTTAGTTTTGAATGAATGTAAGAATGCAAGCTTATTTCATGTTGCTGCATAAATTAGAGTGTAGAGTGTATGAACATGAGATAAGTTTATTATTTATTTATGTAATCATTTAATGTGTCTTCATGATTATTATGCTCATTAACAAATGCTGAATGACTGTGACTGAGTGAAAGCTGTATGATGAAGGGCAGAATGTCAGACGGGCCTGCGTGCCCAATTCTTAACCTTTTCAAAATAAAGTATGTTCGTTGGTTCTCTCTCATATTCAACAAAGCCAAACTAGTTCACGGAATTCTGTCTAAAACTAGCTCACCTTTTTTTTTTGGTCATTGTTAAAATATAATTCAGAAGATAGCCATCCTCTAAACAACCGATTTCTCCCAAAACCTAGGAGTGACTTGTCAAAAAAGCCTTGCTTACTCTGCTTCTTACCTCTGGAATACTCTTCCATCCCACCTAAAACTCACAATCTATTTTCCTTCTTTTTTTATTTCAAACCTTTTTCAATACTTCATTGATTTTGATTATAAGTCTCTCTTAAGAAATCTACATTTAATTATAGCTTTACTTACCTATCAATCAATGCATACTTAGAAAGAATTCTTGTACGTGATTTATTTATCATCTTGGTTCTGATTAATGCGCAAGAATGTGAAATAACTTTATGATATATTTTTTCCTTTTTTTTTGTATATATTCTTGAATGTGTAAGTAAGAGGTTACGTGTAATAGTTTTAAACTCATATTTACTATTACTTTTATGTGTTTGTAATGCTGGTACTAAACTGACGGTGAATGACATGTGTTCATATGAAAACTTGGGAGATGAAGGGAACAAAGTTAAATGATCCTCTGTGCCCGGTTCTACACCCTTTAAAAATAAAGCTTGTTATCTTCGTCTCTTCTCTCTCTCTCTCTCTCTCTCTCTCTCTCTCTCCCTCACACACACACAAGCACACACACGCACATCCATACAATGGTTCATCTGGATTTGGGGTTTCATGCCAACCTCTTTCAAATTATTCGGGTCATTGATAGAAACGTTTGACTGACCAACATTTTGGCTGCGGTTTTTTTTTTTTTGTGGTAAAGTCTGCAGAACATTTCAGACTTTTAAAATATCTAGAGTTTTTTTTTTTAAGAGATCTCTTCCCCCCCCCCCCCCCCCCCAATTCTTTTTGTTATTTACTTCTTAATTTTGTTTTTCTAAAAAAAAAACATTAATTCTTCGTTTTACTTTGAGTTGGTGAAATAATATCCATTTTTCTTATTGAGAAACAGAACAAATACGAGAAAAATGCTCGCTTAAGCAAACAGTCCATTACATTAATCTTTGCCTAAACACAAACCACTGTTTCACATTTCTACGCACAAATACTACCAGGAAATCACTTAACAAGCAAACAATTACCTAAAAATCTGTTTGCACACTCATCTATCCTGTTTATCAACATAATCTCTTCTGTTTATCACCTAAACACATTACTCTTTATCGACGCTGACTAGTGTAGCTCGTGGACTTGTAGTTTCTAAAATGGATTCTTCACTGGTGACACACCATCAAGGACTCATGTTCGATGAACATTCTGTGTGGTATTCACTGGTATAGGTGGTGGAGCGATTATGGAAGTATCTCGTTCGCTATGATACTGAGAACCTAATACAGAACAGAACAGAATATCACTACAAGATAGATTTTGTGAGTGTAATTTAATATCACACAAATTAGGACCACGGCCACGTCATCAAGTCCACATTGTCTACGACATGTTGCTGTTGACACAGACACTTGTCCATTTTATGCTGTTACATAAATAGGCGAGAAGCTTACGTCTTTATCCTGTCGCTCACACATAAATCTAGGTCGCGCTGATAACTGGCCAGACTCTCCTGTTAACTTAGGCACTAGCTGCCAGGTCACTTACTTTCAGCACCGCCTTTCACTGACCTACAAACTCAGAAATGTAACTTAAGTTCTGCACTGATTTCTGAACTTTTGGATAAACTAGTAGAGAGAAGGAGAAGAAAATCGACTGGTAGAATAATTTAATTTTTAGACACCATCAAAAACATGTGATCGTTATAACACCATTGGACCAAAATTTTTAGACACCATCAAAAACTTGTGATCATTATAACAACCTTGGACAAAAATTTTTAGACACCATCAAAAACTTGAGATCATTATAACAACCTTGGACAAAAATTTTTAGACACCATCAAAAACTTGAGATCATTATAACAACCTTGGACAAAAATTTTTAGACACCATCAAAAACTTGTGATCATTATAACAACCTTGGACAAAAATCAAGCGGCCAGAAGTGTTTTTTTTTTTTTCAAAGTCAGGGGACCGGCTAGCGTAGTGGTTAGAGCACTCGTCTAGCAACCGAAAGGTCGAAGGTTCGAACTGTTTGTTTTACATTTTTCTGTGGTCATCTCATTACTTTTTTTCCAATTCCTTCTCTCCTTTTTTTAAACTACACCACACATCTCTGACTACCTCTACTCTGCTAGAACTAGTAAAACTACACCACATATCTATGACTATCTCTACTCTACTAGAACTAGTAAAACTACAACACACATCTCTGACTACCTCTACTCTGCTAGAACTAGTAAAACTACACCACACATCTCTGACTACCTCTACTCTGCTAGAACTAGTAAAACTACACCACACATCTCTGACTATCTCTACTCTGCTAGAACTAGTAAAACTACAACACACATCTCTGACTACCTCTACTCTGCTAGAACTAGTAAAACTACACAACACATATCTGACTATCTCTACTCTGCTAGAACTCGTAAAACTACACCAGACATCTCTGACTACCTCTACTCTGCTAGAACTAGTAAAACTACACAACACATATCTGACTATCTCTACTCTGCTAGAACTCGTAAAACTACACCACACATCTCTGACTACCTCTACTCTGCTAGAACTAGTAAAACTACACCACACATCTCTGACTACCTCTACTCCGCTAGAACCACTTCATCGCAATCATCAGCTCACCTTTCTTCTGCTGCTCTACTAAAACACGAAACATTTCTTCGTCAGTGAAGTTTCAACTCACATGAAGCTCCGAGAAGTTCACCTGATCTATGATATAATCATCCAATTATCTTTCACTGCTAGAAACATGTCACTGTGAGGTTGATGCACGTCCACTTATCAGAAGTTACTGACGGCTAGTTTTCAGCTGTCCAGATACAGACGAAATCAGTATACAAGGCGTTCATCTGTCAGGTTTATCCACGGCTTTAATCTTTCAGGCTTATCTAAGGCGTTAATCTGTCAGGTTTATCCAAGGCGTTAATCTGTCAGGTTTATCTAAGGCGTTAATCTGTCAGGCTTATCCAAGGCGTTAATCTGTCAGGTTTATCTAAGGCGTTAATCTGTCAGGCTTATCCAAGGCGTTAATCTGTCAGGTTTATCCAAGGCGTTAATCTGTCAGTTTTATCCACGGCATTAATCTGTCAGGTTTATCTAAGGCGTTAATCTGTCAGGCTTATCCAAGACGTTCATCTCTCTGGTTTTTTTTTCAGGACTCATCTGTCAGGTTTATCCACGACTTTCATCTGTCAGGTTTATCCAAGACGTTCATCTGTCAGGTTTATCCACGACTTTCATCTGTCAGGTTTATCCACGACTTTCATCTGTCATGTATGTTACACGTAGATGTTTTCATGTAAAATCTTCCAGTGTAAAGGTCTTTGTCAAGCTTAAGTGTAAGCTCACCCAGAATTAAGCTGACTAGAAGTAAGTTGAGACAGAGGTAAGCTCACCCAGAATTAAGCTGACTAGAAGTAAGTTGAGACAGAGGTAAGCTAACCCAGAGCAGAGATAAAATTAAACTATAAGTAAACTAATCTAGAAGTAAGTTAACCTAGAGATAAGCTAAACAGGAAGTAAGCTAAACTAGATATAAGCTAACCTAGAGGTAAGCTAACTGAGAAGTAAGATAACTATGAAGTAAGGCAACTAGAAGTTAGCTAAACTAACAGTAAGCTAACTCAGAAATATCTAGAAATAAGCTAACCCAGAACTAAGCTTATTTAGAAGTAACTAAACTACAACTAAGCTAACTCAGAAGTAAATTAACTCGGAAGTAAGCTAACTCAGAAGTAAATTAACTCAGAAACAAGGTAACTCAGATGTAAGATAACTCCAAAGTAAGATAACTCAGAAGAAAGTTAACCTAGGAAGAGGAATAATACAGTGAAAAAATGTTGAGCAGAAAAATGGAAAACAACATTACATGCATAACACATGAGCTGATGAACAGAAAGAATGATATTGAAAGAGACTGTGTTAGAGAGTGAGTGAGAACGAAAGGAAGAGAGAGTGGAAGAGAGAGTTTGAGAGAGAGCGAGAGAGAGTGTATGTGCGTTTGAGAGAGATGAGTAATCAAATTATGTCGTTTGTTGGGAGTGAGGACCCTGTTTGATCCATCTGGCAGTCGACGACCCGTAGCAGACATGCTAGAGTCAAGGTCAGCGAGAGTGAGAGAGAGTGAGTGAGAGAGAGAGATTATAGGAGGTAACAAGTATCCAGAAATTACAGCTACAAAAGTCATAGTAACACTACAGAAACGCTGTTTTTCCTAACAAAACCTCACACAAACAAACCGACCAGTATATTCAAAGATGGCCGACCGGAGTAAGCGCTGATAATAACGGGTTACAGAAACAACAGTCACCAGAATATCGATTTCTCAAACAATGACAATTGCATAAACAGCTTAATGCTACGACATAATACAAATATATCATTATAGGTTGTTTCTTGCAGGAATAATTTGCTGGAAATGTCAAGCAAGCTTATCAGGAAAGTGAATTTTCAAAGATCACTGGTTTCTGTGTTGTTTGTTTCAAGTCTGTCGCAAGCGGAGATAGCAACACAAACGCTATCAGCGGCAAGCAGAAAACATTGTAAACAGACTCACAAGAAATTGTGGAAGATTTTCTAGAATTTGGCTTAAATTATCTTCAGAATCTTCTCTAAACAAAGGATTTCTTCGTGTATGAATACCGACGATTACCAATTTCCACCATCACTAAGTTTTCCATGAAGTAAAGAACAATGAGATTCTGCTGTACAGTTTTACAGAAGAGATAAGGATAGCAGATAAGAAAAAAGGGTAAAGGTAAAACTTCCCATTTTCATGGTATGTTGGGAATATGGCCCGTAAGAACCTTTGGCACATGGAAGTGTGATGTAGTATCACGTCTGGTCGCATTTACCTTCCTAGATTTCTGTCAGGCAGGACATGTAGACTTGGGTACCTTGGCAGCCACATGTAGACTTGGGTACCTTGGCAGCCACATGTAGACTTGGGTACCTTGGCAGCCACATGTAGACTTGGGTACCTTGGCAGCCACATGTAGACTTGGGTACCTTGGCAGCCACATGTAGACTTGAGTACCTTGGCAGCCACATGTAGACTTGAGTACCTTGGCAGCCACATGTAGACTTGGGTACCTTGGCAGCCACATGTAGACTTGGGTACCTTGGCAGCCACATGTAGACTTGAGTACCTTGGCAGCCACATGTAGACTTGAGTACCTTGGCAGCCACATGTAGACTTGGGTACCTTGGCAGCCACATGTAGACTTGGGTACCTTGGCAGCCACATGTAGACTTGAGTACCTTGGCAGCCACATGTAGACTTGAGTACCTTGGCAGCCACATGTAGACTTGAGTACCTTGGCAGCCACATGTAGACTTGGGTACCTTGGCAGCCACATGTAGACTTGAGTACCTTGGCAGCCACATGTAGACTTGGGTACCTTGGCAGCCACATGTAGACTTGAGTACCTTGGCAGCCACATGTAGACTTGAGTACCTTGGCAGCCACATGTAGACTTGGGTACCTTGGCAGCCACATGTAGACTTGAGTACCTTGGCAGCCACATGTAGACTTGAGTACCTTGGCAGCCACATGTAGACTTGAGTACCTTGGCAGCCACATGTAGACTTGAGTACCTTGGCAGCCACATGTAGACTTGAGTACCTTGGCAGCCACATGTAGACTTGAGTACCTGGCAGCCACATATAGACGTGGGTACCTGGGCAGCCACATGTAGACTGGGTACCTGGCAGCCACATATAGACGTGGGTACCTTGGCAGCCACATGTAGACTTGGGTACCTTGGCAGCCACATATAGACTTGGGTACCTTGGCAGCCACATATAGACTTGAGTACCTTGGCAGCCACATATAGACTTGGGTACCTTGGCAGCCACATGTAGACTTGGGTACCTTGGCAGCCACATATAGACGTGGGTACCTTGGCAGCCACATGTAGACTTGGGTACCTTGGCAGCCACATATAGACGTGGGTACCTGGGCAGCCACATGTAGACTTGAGTACCTTGGCAGCCACATGTAGACTTGAGTACCTTGGCAGCCACATGTAGATTTCTTACGAGGCTAAGGGAGGAAATGCGGCCAGGTATGATCTTGACTTTACGCGCTAGCCTGCCAGGTATGATCCTGACTTGACGCATTAACCTGCCAGGTATGATCTTGACTTGACGCGCTAGCCTACAGGTATGATCCTGACTTGACGCGCTAGCCTACAGGTATGATCCTGACTTGACGCGTTAGCTTGTCCACCCACTCAGTCAGTCAGTCATTTGCATGTCCCTTTCGGAACATTGCCTCCCTAACAGCTCTCCTGTAGGCCTCTCAAGATGCTCTACTGCTGATGCGTCCATTCGAAGATTATCAACGGTGTCTTGCAGCCGTCTTCGACTTGGTCTTCCTCTTTCTTTTCTCCATTATGTACCGTTCCAAGATGGTATTCTCTAAATTTTCATGACATGTTGCTGTTTGGGTTTCTTGGTATATTTCCAGAAGGTATTTTACCATCGCTTTTCTTCCGGTCAGTGACTGTACTAGTCAGTGATCGTAGCCTGCCCCTAGATTAAGCCTTTATTCTTCTGTCATCACGTTAGTGAGCTTGCCCATTCATTCATTTGCATGTCCCTTGCGGAACTTTGCCTCTCTAACAGCACTCCTGTAGGCCTCTCAGTTGTGAGCAAGATGCCCTGCTGCTGATGCATCCTTTTTGCAGATCATCAACGATGTCTTGCAGCCATCTTCGACTTGGTCTTCCTCTTTTCATTTTCCCATTATGTACCCTTCCAAGACTGTCTTTTCTAGATTATCATGACGTTTAATGTGTCCAAAATATTTAAGTTTTCTGTCTTTTATCCTCTTTACTAGCCAGAGTTCTTCAATATTAAGCTCTTGTAGTATAGATATATTTGTTGTTTTTTGTGTCCATGATATTTGAAGAACTCTTCTGTATCATTTACATTCAAAGGCATTTATGTGTTTCTCATTTGTTTTGTTAAGTGTCCAGGTCTCACAGGCATATGTTGTGATGGGAAAGATGCATGCCCTTAAAAATCTTATTTTTTTAATTCTGTCTGTTCCTCTCCACAGATTCTTTAGTTGTTTTACTTTCTGAAGAGCGATAGATGTCCTCTGTTTAATTTCCCTCATTGTATCTCCATTATTAGTTAGTAGTGATCCAAGATATTCAAAACTCTCCACTTCTTCCAGTTTTTCCTCATTGATATATATTTCAACTGCCTTGTTTGTTTTGTCAGTTGTCATCAATTTAGTTTTCCTCGCATTAAGATAGAGTTTTTGCTCTTCATTATTCTTACGGACTGACATAATTAGTTTTTCCATTCCTTTTTGTGTTGTGGACAGTAATAATGTGTCATCAGCATATGTAATCTCTGGTATTTCATAACCTATAGTTGTTATGGTATCGTAATATTCTTTGCCTACATCTTCTCTAATATTCCTCATTATATTTTCAATATACAGTTAAATAAGTAAGGTGACAATATGCACCCCTGACGGACCCCTTGTTTTATGTCAAACCAAGTTGTTGTTTCACCATTTATTCTTACTGCCGCCTGTTGGTCTAGATACAGCAGTGATGTTAATTGTATCAAATGTTTTGGAAATCCCCTCGCAATATATATATATACATACATACATACATACATACATACATACATACATTGCCCACTAAAAAAAGAAAAATGTAGCCACTAATATCAGCATATTCCCCAGGCAAGTTAACCCAGAGGTAAGCTAACCTAGGAAAGTTAACCCAGAGGTAAGCTAACCTAGGAAAGTTAACCCAGGGGTAAGCTAACCTAGGAAAGTTAACCTAGAGGTAAGCTAACCTAGGCAAGTTAACCTAGAGGTAAGCTAACCTAGGCAAGTTAACCTAGAGGTAAGCTAACCTAGGCAAGTTAACCTAGAGGTAAGCTAACTAGGCAAGGTAACCTAGAGGCAAGCTAACCTAAGCTGGCAGATTCCGAGTATTTAAATGTTACAATTTTGTTTTATGGACGTGAAGCATTGTCTATGAATAAAGACGGTACAGCGAGAAATGGAGGTCATGGAAATGTGGTTCATAAGAAGTATATTGAAGGTACCATGGACAGCTGAGAAAATCAACGAAGAAGTCTTAAGAGAGGCTGGAATTAAAAGGCAAATTACAGCAAAGATCAGAGACAGACAAGCGAGATTTGTAGGACATTTTCTGAGAAGAGGAAAATTGGAACACTTTGTGGCAGTGATCGTAGCCTGCCCCTAGATTAAGCCTTTATTCTTCTGTCATCACGTTAGTGAGCTTGCCCATTCATTCATTTGCATGTCCCTTGCGGAACTTTGCCTCTCTAACAGCACTCCTGTAGGCCTCTCAGTTGTGAGCAAGATGCCCTGCTGCTGATGCATCCTTTTTGCAGATCATCAACGATGTCTTGCAGCCATCTTCGACTTGGTCTTCCTCTTTTCATTTTCCCATTATGTACCCTTCCAAGACTGTCTTTTCTAGATTATCATGACGTTTAATGTGTCCAAAATATTTAAGTTTTCTGTCTTTTATCCTCTTTACTAGCCAGAGTTCTTCAATATTAAGCTCTTGTAGTATAGATATATTTGTTGTTTTTTGTGTCCATGATATTTGAAGAACTCTTCTGTATCATTTACATTCAAAGGCATTTATGTGTTTCTCATTTGTTTTGTTAAGTGTCCAGGTCTCACAGGCATATGTTGTGATGGGAAAGATGCATGCCCTTAAAAATCTTATTTTTTTAATTCTGTCTGTTCCTCTCCACAGATTCTTTAGTTGTTTTACTTTCTGAAGAGCGATAGATGTCCTCTGTTTAATTTCCCTCATTGTATCTCCATTATTAGTTAGTAGTGATCCAAGATATTCAAAACTCTCCACTTCTTCCAGTTTTTCCTCATTGATATATATTTCAACTGCCTTGTTTGTTTTGTCAGTTGTCATCAATTTAGTTTTCCTCGCATTAAGATAGAGTTTTTGCTCTTCATTATTCTTACGGACTGACATAATTAGTTTTTCCATTCCTTTTTGTGTTGTGGACAGTAATAATGTGTCATCAGCATATGTAATCTCTGGTATTTCATAACCTATAGTTGTTATGGTATCGTAATATTCTTTGCCTACATCTTCTCTAATATTCCTCATTATATTTTCAATATACAGTTAAATAAGTAAGGTGACAATATGCACCCCTGACGGACCCCTTGTTTTATGTCAAACCAAGTTGTTGTTTCACCATTTATTCTTACTGCCGCCTGTTGGTCTAGATACAGCAGTGATGTTAATTGTATCAAATGTTTTGGAAATCCCCTCGCAATATATATATATACATACATACATACATACATACATACATACATACATTGCCCACTAAAAAAAGAAAAATGTAGCCACTAATATCAGCATATTCCCCAGGCAAGTTAACCCAGAGGTAAGCTAACCTAGGAAAGTTAACCCAGAGGTAAGCTAACCTAGGAAAGTTAACCCAGGGGTAAGCTAACCTAGGAAAGTTAACCTAGAGGTAAGCTAACCTAGGCAAGTTAACCTAGAGGTAAGCTAACCTAGGCAAGTTAACCTAGAGGTAAGCTAACCTAGGCAAGTTAACCTAGAGGTAAGCTAACTAGGCAAGGTAACCTAGAGGCAAGCTAACCTAAGCTGGCAGATTCCGAGTATTTAAATGTTACAATTTTGTTTTATGGACGTGAAGCATTGTCTATGAATAAAGACGGTACAGCGAGAAATGGAGGTCATGGAAATGTGGTTCATAAGAAGTATATTGAAGGTACCATGGACAGCTGAGAAAATCAACGAAGAAGTCTTAAGAGAGGCTGGAATTAAAAGGCAAATTACAGCAAAGATCAGAGACAGACAAGCGAGATTTGTAGGACATTTTCTGAGAAGAGGAAAATTGGAACACTTTGTGGCAACTGGAAAAATTGAGGGAAGAAGAGACAGAGGAAGACACAGAGAGAGAAGTTACTGGATGGGCTGTCAGTGTGGCTAGGAAGGAAGTCACTGGCGGATCTCATAATCAAGTCTAAAGACAGGTAATTGTGGAGAGAAATGATCGCCTACGCCACGCGGCACGGCACTTGATTGATTGATTGAAGCTAACTTAGGCAAGTTAACCTAGTGGTAAGCTAACCTAGGCAAGTTAACCTAGAGGTAAGCTAACCTAGGCAAGTTAACCTAGAGGTAAGCTAACCTAGGCAAATTAACCTAGAGGTAAGCTAACCTAGGCAAGTTAACCCAGAGGTAAGCTAACCTAGAGGTAAGCTAACCTAGGCAAGTTAACCTAGAGGTAAGCTAACCTAGGCAAGTTAACCTAGAGGTAAGCTAACCTAGGCAAGTTAACCTAGAGGTAAGCTAACCTAGGCAAGTTAACCTAGAGGTAAGCTAACCTAGGCAAGTTAACCTAGAGGTAAGCTAACCTAGGTAAGCTAACCTAGAGGTAAGCTAACCTAGGCAAGTTAACCTAGAGGTAAGCTAACCTAGGCAAGTTAACCTAGAGGTAAGCTAACCTAGAGGTAAGCTAACCTAGGTAAGCTAACCTAGAGGTAAGCTAACCTAGGTAAGTTAACCTAGAGGTAAGCTAACCTAGGTAAGCTAACCTAGAGGTAAGCTAACCTAGGTAAGCTAACCTAGAGGTAAGCTAACCTAGGTAAGCTAACCTAGAGGTAAGCTAACCTAGAGGTAAGCTAACCTAGAGGTAAGCTAACCTAGGTAAGCTAACCTAGAGGTAAGCTAACCTAGGCAAGTTAACCTAGAGGTAAGCTAACCTAGAGGTAAGCTAACCTAGGTAAGCTAACCTAGAGGTAAGCTAACCTAGGTAAGCTAACCTAGAGGTAAGCTAACCTAGGTAAGCTAACCTAGAGGTAAGCTAACCTAGGTAAGCTAACCTAGAGGTAAGCTAACCTAGGTAAGTTAACCTAGAGGTAAGCTAACCTAGGCAAGTTAACCTAGAGGTAAGCTAACCTAGAGGTAAGCTAACCTAGGTAAGCTAACCTAGAGGTAAGCTAACCTAGGCAAGTTAACCTAGAGGTAAGCTAACTGAGAAGTACATATATCCACGGCATTGTGCTGCTGCATTCATATTTACTTTGATAGACCAAGTAATCTAACTTGTATTTATGCTAAAATAGGCAACAATATCCTATAAATTGTGTTATTCTCTGTGAGACTGTCACGTGGAAGGAGATAAATGATGAAAGACGGGGGAAAATTGCCTGAAATGTGGCTATTTTTGCGTAAAATACATCTTCATTTAAAAAATGACGGCATATACTTGTATTTCTTACTGCGATTTGCACGCTAAATAAAGACACAATCAACATGACGAAAGATGCAAGTTGCACCCTGAACAGTTTGAGCGTTGTGCTGTAGAGTTGATGGCAATATATATATATATAATTATAATGATTGTATAATTGTAGACTGTTGTTAATTGACACTTGCTATGATTGATTTAGTTATGAATGCACTTGAATGATACTAATATCATTTTCGTTCTTCTCTACCTCCACTGTAATGCTGTACTTTGGTAGAATGTGTTGTATATATTTACAGGCATTCGATCGTCACTACTCCATGGTACTTCAGACGTGTGGGCCATTCGTACATAACACCTTTAACTGATTCCCCACTTTAAAATCAATATTCTTTCGACAATAACGTTAAATCAATTGACTGTGTGCATCCACATATTTGTACTTAGACAAATATTAGAACAGGCAAATGAGTGGCATAGCACAACATATGCATTATTCATAGATTTTGAGAAAGCCTTTGACAGTGTCAACAGAGATGGACTGTGGAAAATCCTAAGATGGCATGGCCTCCCCCATAAAATAGTTAATGTAATCAAAGCCCTATACGAGGGTTTTCAGTGCAAAGTTATCTGTGGAGAACATACCTCCAGCAGCTTTAGGGTACAAACAGGAGTGAAACAGGGATGTGTACTATCACCAACATTATTTATCTTGGCACTAGACTGGTTAATGAAGGAGGCAACATCAGACAAACGCAGAGGATTACAATGGACCCTTGACACAGTGCTGGAGGACCTTGACTTTGCGGACGACATTTGTCTATTATCAAGCAGTCACAAAGATATGCAAGATAAAATAAACAAGCTAACTCAGAATGCAAACAACATAGGACTAAAGATCAATGTAGGAAAGACAAAGTTAATGAAGTAAAATGTGAACAACAGAAATGTACTCAGAGTAGATAACAAGTTAGTGGAGGAGGTCAACGAATTTGTATACCTTGGCAGCAGAGTAGTAGAAAATGGAGACAGCACAGAGGACATCAACAGCAGACTTACTAGAGCAAACCAGGCTTTTGCAATGCTGCAGACTCTATGGAAATCAAAAAAACTAAGCATAAATATGAAAATCAGGATATTTAAGAGTAATGTTCTAAGTGTACTACTCTATGGAAGTGAATGCTGGAAAATCACCAAAACCATAGAAAACAAGTTGAATTCTTTCCAGACTAAATGTTTAAGAAGAATTAGAAAAATATTTTGGCCAAACACCATAAGAAATAACATCTTATTAGCAGAAATGCAGATGAAACCACTGACAACAATTATTGAAGAAAGACGCTGGCGATGGTTGGGACATGTGCTACGAATGACTGACAACTCACTACCAAAAATAGCACTAAGATGGACACCACAGGGGAACAGAAGTAAGGGTAGACCAAAAGAAACATGGAGAAGAACAACAGAAAGGATGTTGAGCAATAGAGGGCTCACCTGGGCAAGAGCAGAAAAAAAGGCGAAGGACAGGCATTTGTGGAAAACCCTTGCGGAAGCCCCATGTGCCCTGGGCACTTAAGATTCAGAGAGAGAGAGAGAGAGAGAGAGAGAGAGAGAGAGAGAGAGAGAGAGAGAGAGAGAGATGTGCATCCAGCGTCAATCTCAAAACATTTAATTAACGACACATGATGATGCTGTTGGTCGATGAATTCATGTTAGTGAAAATATATCATGCCGTACCTCAAACTGATCAGCAAACAAGAACAAGAAAATCCAGACGGTTTGCACCTCAACATAAGACAGATGCCACAGGATACTAAATGATATACCACACTACTCCCAACAAGAATAATCTTGATTACAAACATTCTAACTACACTGACAATCACTAGTTATACAGTTACATTACTAACAAACAAAAACATACGTCATGACAGCGAAAACTAACTCTCTTCTGATCAAAATTTAACCACCTGTCTAACATTCCCACGGACTGAACCTTCTAGAAAAAACATGAGCTGACCGCATGGTTCATGCGGAATTTTATCGACTGTATAATCATTAGTACTCAAGGGGGAAAAGGAAATTTAACTCAGAAGATTTACATGAGTCACATCTCTTTAACCATGAGCAACATTGCAACGTTGCTGTTATAAGTGAGAGTTAGTGCACAAGACGGTCTTGAAAATGTCAAGAAATTCTGAAGAATTTGATTACCCTACACAATGGCTCTCTTGATCTTTGTTAGAATCCCATGTTGGGAAGTAATTCGAGTACGCTGAGAGAGATTAACGGACTGGATCGAACTAGAAGAGACAGGAGGACACCATGACTTGACCAGATACTACACGCGGCAGGCCGATAGCATATTCCAGCTTTACGTGAGTTGATGCATTCCTTCAGCCTCACCTACATGTAGCGGTCAATGTAACCTTCATGGAGACCGAGTCTTCTAACAGCCCCCAGCCATTGCTTCATTTCAGGTTTCAAGAAATTCACTATAGCCAAGAAGAATCCTTTGACATCTCCACATAAGACAGATGCCACAGGATACTAAATGATATACCACACTACTCCCAACAAGAATAATCTTGATTACAAACATTCTAACTACACTGACAATCACTAGTTATACAGTTACATTACTAACAAACAAAAACATACGTCATGACAGCGAAAACTAACTCTCTTCTGATCAAAATTTAACCACCTGTCTAACATTCCCACGGACTGAACCTTCTAGAAAAAACATGAGCTGACCGCATGGTTCATGCGGAATTTTATCGACTGTATAATCATTAGTACTCAAGGGGGAAAAGGAAATTTAACTCAGAAGATTTACATGAGTCACATCTCTTTAACCATGAGCAACATTGCAACGTTGCTGTTATAAGTGAGAGTTAGTGCACAAGACGGTCTTGAAAATGTCAAGAAATTCTGAAGAATTTGATTACCCTACACAATGGCTCTCTTGATCTTTGTTAGAATCCCATGTTGGGAAGTAATTCGAGTACGCTGAGAGAGATTAACGGACTGGATCGAACTAGAAGAGACAGGAGGACACCATGACTTGACCAGATACTACACGCGGCAGGCCGATAGCATATTCCAGCTTTACGTGAGTTGATGCATTCCTTCAGCCTCACCTACATGTAGCGGTCAATGTAACCTTCATGGAGACCGAGTCTTCTAACAGCCCCCAGCCATTGCTTCATTTCAGGTTTCAAGAAATTCACTATAGCCAAGAAGAATCCTTTGACATCTCCACATGAATTATTTTCGTTTGTACGTTTATTTTACACGGGACAAAATGTTTACTTTTCTTGCGCTGCAGTGATTCAGATATTTTTCTTCCTGTTTTAACATCTATCCCCTGACTCTGATGCAATGATTCAGATATTTTTCTTCCTGTTTTATCATCTAAACTGGAGTTTGTTGGAGTGATTCAGATATTTTTCTTCCTGTTTTATCATCTAAACTGGAGTTTGTTGGAGTGATTCAGATATTTTTCTTCCTGTTTTACCATCTAAACTGGAGTTTGTTGGAGTGATTCAGATATTTTTCTTCCTGTTTTATCATCTAAACTGGAGTTTGTTGGAGTGATTCAGATATTTTTCTTCCTGTTTTACCATCTAAACTGGAGTTTGTTGGAGTGATTCAGATATTTTTCTTCCTGTTTTACCATCTAAACTGGAGTTTGTTGGAGTGATTCAGATATTTTTCTTCCTGTTTTACCATCTAAACTGGAGTTTGTTGGAGTAATTCAGATATTTTTCTTCCTGTTTTACCATCTAAACTGGAGTTTGTTGGAGTGATTCAGATATTTTTCTTCCTGTTTTACCATCTAAACTGGAGTTTGTTGGAGTGATTCAGATATTTTTCTTCCTGTTTTATCATCTAACCCTCTAGCTTGCTGGAGCTGATATCTCTCAGCACATGTGACGAAGTGCTGATTTTCCTTTCTTTCATTAAATGTCTTTGTTAAAGTTCTCTGTCATCTACTGACCAAAATCATGTGCTTACCTGTCCAGTCTATACCTGCACGCTGGTAGAACTATACTACTAACTGTCTAGTCTACACCTGCACGCTGGTAGAACCATACCACTACCTGTCTAGTCTATACTTGCACGCTGGTAGAACTATACTACTAACTGTCTAGTCTACACCTGCACGCTGGTAGAACTATACTACTAACTGTCTAGTCTACATTTGCACGCTGGTAGAACTATACTACTAACTGTCTAGTCTACACCTACACGCTGGTAGAACCATACTACTAACTGTCTTGTCTATACCTGCACACTGGTAGAACTATACTAATAACTGTCTAGTCTATACCTGCACGCTGGTAGATTTATACCACTAACTGTCTAGTCTACACCTGCACGCTGGTAGAACTATACTACTAAAACGAGTTCAAGGGCCACAGTCATGTTTTATGAGTTTTGCGAAAAATAAATTAGTGCAGACGTGGAAGTGACTGCCCGTGACAACTGAGTGCCAGGGTTAGGTGCATTAATATACCACATGATAGTGACAAATTCTTCAGCTGTAGCACGAGAAATCATGCTATTATTATCACTCAAATCCCAAGAAAATCACCAGAAAATTGTCCGTTATTTGCACGTTCCAACCTAGAAAGGATAAGCTTCCCGCAGTGACAAAAATGTCCCGTACGTACAGCCTATTTAGTACTGATCACGATTCAGTCAATTTTTTTCGAGTACAAGGGTATAACAGGCAGATAAATAAATCTGTTACAAAAACTACTTTACAATAGAAACAGAAAGGAAACAACAAAGAGATTTTTTGTTAGTGTCCACATTTTCCTTGACTTGTCATAGAGACAACAAGGAGATTTTCTTTTAGTGCCCACATTTTCCTTGACTTGTCATACAGACAACAAGGAGATTTTATGTTAGTGTCCACATTTTCCTTGACTTGTCATAGAGACAACAAGGAGATTTTGTGTTAGTGTCCACATTTTCCTTGACTTGTCATAGAGACAACAAGGGGATTTTGTGTTAGTGTCCACATTTTCCTTGACTTGTCATAGATACAACAAGGGGATTTTGTGTTAGTGTCCACATTTTCCTTGACTTGTCATAGAAGCAACAAGGAGATTTTCTTTTAGTGTCCACATTTTCCTTGACTTGTCATAGAGGCAACAAGGAGATTTTGTTTTAGTGTCCACATTTCCCTTGACTTGTCATAGAGGCTACAAGGAGATTTTCTTTTAGTGTCCACATTTTCCTTGACTTGTCATAGAGACAACAAGGGGATTTTGTGTTAGTGTCCACATTTTCCTTGACTTGTCATAGAGGCAACAAGGAGATTTTGTTTTAGTGTCCACATTTTCCTTGACTTGTCATAGAGGCAACAAGGAGATTTTGTTTTAGTGTCCACATTTTCCTTGACTTGTCATAGAGACAACAAGGGGATTTTGTGTTAGTGTCCACATTTTCCTTGACTTGTCATAGAGGTAACAGGGAGATTTTGTTTTAGTGTCCACATTTTCCTTGACTTGTCATAGAGGCAACAAGGAGATTTTGTTTTAGTTTCCACATTTTCCTTGACTTGTCATAGAGACAACAAGGAGATTTTGTGTTAGTGTCCACATTTTCCTTGACTTGTCATAGAGGCAACAAGGAGATTTTGTTTTAGTGTCCACATTTTCCTTGACTTTCATAGAGACAACAAGGGGATTTTGTGTTAGTGTCCACATTTTCCTTGACTTGTCATAGAAGTAACAAGGAGATTTTGTTTTAGTGTCCACATTTTCCTTGATTTCTTGTCACACTGGAGCTGGGCTACCCAACTTTAGTAACACCAGGGGGCCGTAACTCTGTGTAGAAATGAAGTAGTGGGCCGTATCTAAATCAACTAATTTTTAATCAAGTTTCATAAAAATGAGAAAAAGTGATAATTCTGAAGATGAATGTTGTTATTAGCTTTTGAAGTAATTTCATAATATTTTTATCTTGATTTTAATCAGATAAATTACAATGTCATTATAACTTTTAATGTAGCTGAAAAAAAAAGGATCTCGCGGGCTGCATGCAGCCGAGTAGCCGTAATTAAGAGACCCGTACACTAGAGAGTGATGATATCAGCCACGTGGCCTGACTTTCCCTCCCTAACTCCCACAGCAACCATGTACTCATCTCTACAGGAGGGTGACTGAGACGTCTGTGGGCTGATTCCAGGGACCTACCTTCGACATGAGAGCCGAGTGAACTAACCACACCGCTACACTGAGGCCTTCTCTGTCGCTGTACGCGGGGGGGGGGGGGGAAGGGAGGTATGTGAGCACATACGTTCTCTCGGGTGGGCAAGGATAATCTACCTAAAAAAAACAAATTAACGTTTTCATCTAAGCTCTCACTACCACCACCACCATCATCATCATCATCATGATGTAGCAAGACCCTGCTTGTTAATGTGCACTGGGGGGCGGGGGGAACGAAGTGGGTGTCCAATTTGCCAATTAGTAACCCATTACTGATATGCTAGCATCAGAGTTGGCGAATCATAGCTGACATGCTAGCATCAGGGTTGACGAATCATAGATGACATGCTAGCATCAAGGTTGGCGAATCATAGGTGACATGCTAGCATCAAGGTTGGCGAATCATAGGTGACATGCTAGCATGAAGGTTGACGAATCCTAACTGACATGCTAGCATCAAGGCTGGCAAATCATAGGTGACATGCTAGCATCATGGTTGGCGAATCATAACTGACATGCTAGCATCAAGGTTGGCGAATCATACTGACCAAGACCCTGTCCCACCTCCCCATTTGTACCCCCATTAACAGACCTAGCCTGCCTAACGGAGCAGGGATCGCTATAGTTCACATGGTGGTGGATTCTGCTATAGTTCACAGGGTGGTGGAGTCTGCTATAGTTCACAGGGTGGTGAAGTCTGCTATAGTTCACAGGGTGGTGGAGTCTGCTATAGTTCACAGAGTGGTGGAGTCTGCTATAGTTCACAGGGTGGTGGAGTCTGCTAAAGAAAAAAGTACACATCCCTCATTTGTAGCTCCACTCTTAACTACAAATATACCCGCCTTAACCCGCTCCCAATCCGATATGATGCTGTGCTTCAACATCTTCACCGCATCAGCTGCAACCAATGCCAGCTCGCAGTTCCAGGGAGAAGAAGAAAGAAAGAAAGAAAGAAAGAAAGAAAATTCTCCATATACAGTTTCTTGCTCTCATTTCTAACGATGAGATAAAATAGCTGAATATATGCAATGTACTTTGCCATCTTTTGTTCGAATAATATTTGTTATTGATTGTGCGTTACTGAAGTAAGTCAGCATTGTTTACCTCACACACACACACACACACACACACACATACACACACGGGAATGTTTACACTTAAAGTTCGAGTAGCAAAGCAAGATGACGGAAAGAACGTACACACCAGAATTTGCGTGCTAATTGTTCTCCCTGTAAATTTGTTTGTTCTCTTTTGTTTCATTTATTCTGTATCACTGATATGGCTATATATGGACGGGTTGGGGTGGGGGTGGAATAGTGTGAAACGACCTGGTGGGGGGGGGGGGGGAGTGAAGCAGGCTGATAGCCAACGTGAGCAATACTTGTTATCTAATACCATAATTTACATGGTCTGTCACTATGTGAGAAGTTAGATATGTTTTGTTTTGTGAGTGCATGTACGCGTGAAAATTCCCGTACACAACGGCTCCACTTACATACTTCAAGGTTACTCGTGTACAAATAGAAAAATATGTCGTGATAATGTTTGTAGTAATGTTTGTAGTAATGTTTGTAGTAATGCTTGTAGTAGTGTTCAGGCAGGCAGAAAAAAAAGAACAACATTTGATCTTTTCTAGTAACTCTGGAAAACATCTTTTACGAGCAAGCTGTCGTTGTCTCGTCAGTCTTGCTCTTGTTCTCTCTGCCTGGAACTGAGAGCATGATGTTTTTTTTTTGTAGCTGGTGTGGTGAAGATGTTGAGTTACAGCACCCTAGTGGTTTGGGGGCCGGGTCTCGGCGGTTATTTTGCTCACCCCGTGAGAGGCGCTAACAAATGGGGGTGAGGTGTGCATTGCTTCTTTTTCAGACTCCACCACCATGGAGCTATAGGGTCCCTGTTCGGTTAGCCAAAGTTGCGAAATTACTACAATATTTTTTAATGTTTAAGATACGCCCCAAGTGAGGTTCAGGTTTTGTAATGCCCCAGGAGAGGTTTAGGTTTTGTTACACCATGGGTGAAATTCAACTTTTGATGAACCACAGGTGAAGTTTAGCTTTTGTTACACTACAGGTGAAGTTTAGCTTTTGTTACACTACAGGTGAAGTTTAGCTTTTGTTACACTACAGGTGAAGTTTAGCTTTTGTTATACCACAGGTGACGTTTAGCTTTTGTTACACCACAGGTGAAGTTTAGCTTTTGTTACACCACAGGTGACGTTTAGCTTTTGTTACACCACAGGTGACGTTTAGCTTTTGTTACACCACAGGTGACGTTTAGTTTTTGTTACACCACAGGTGACGTTTAGCTTTTGTTACACCACAGGTGACGTTTAGCTTTTGTTACACCACAGGTGACGTTTAGCTTTTGTTACATCACAGGTGAGGTTTAGCTTTTGTTACACCACAGGTGAGGTTTAGCTTTTGTCCTCTTCTCCACACTCCTCACCCTCCATCCGACAAGCACTCCCCCCTCCCCCTCCCAATCCCCCATAGTATGATTTTTTTTTTAATGAACATTTATTAGAAAAGGAGATTACGTTTACAAAAATTGGGATAAGAAAACTTTCATCATTTAAAAACGATTTATAGTATAATACAACAAAAAGTCATATTTCTATTTCTTTTCTCATCTTTTTTTAAACAGGTTACAGAAGTTTCATTGACAGTCTATGCCCCTAATCAAATGATTAATTTCTACAGTAAATGTTTGGCAATGTGCTGTCGCATCTTTTATGTTAGCTTCTGGATAATTTCCTTAACAAAAACGCCTGAACTCCTTGATTTCTTTCGGAATATTTGCTTCATTTATTCTATTAAATCATGCAGAACAGCACATGGTGAGCTTATATCATCATTTTAGTGGTGAGCTTGTGTCAGCATTTTGGTGGTGAGCTTATATCAGCATTTTGGTGGTGAGCTTATGTCAGCATTTTGGTGGTGAGCTTATGTCAGCATTTTGGTGGTGAGTTTCTCTCACGACCAAGAGGTTCTTTCATCTCTTTGTGTCTTTTGATGGAGGAATTGTTCATAGCTACCTTTTCATAGTGAGTTTCTTTCACATACATCCTTTGACGGCGAACTTCTTTGACATGTATCTTTGATCCAGAGCTTCTTTAACACCTATCTTTTGATGGCGAACGTCAGTGACACCTATCTTTTGAATGCTAGTTTCCCTGAAACCTCTCTTTTGATGGCGAGCTTATTTCACACCTTTCTTTTGTGGTGAGCTTATTTCATACCTTTCTTTTGATGGTGAACTTATTTCACACCTTTCTTTTGATGGCGAACATATTTCACACATGTCATTTTTTTTTTGGCGAGCATCTCACGTCCAGCTTTCACTATTCCTATCGCACAATGCTCCACCCTATCTGTGCTCGTTGTTAAAATCCAACCCAACACAGTCAACGCTTAAGCAGTTGTATTCTCCCAAAACCAAGGGTTGACATTTTTTTTTAAAAAAGCTTCTCTTACTCAGCTGCCCACCTTTGGAATGCCCTACCAATTCATGTAAAACTTATAAGTAATATTCGTTCTTACAACTTTAAACTTTGTCAAAATCTGTTTGATATGGACTATATGCCTCCCTAAGCATAGTTTAAAGTAGTTTAAAGTATGGCTTGAGTGTTGTAATTTAAAAAAAAATACTGCTTTTCTATACATTTGTTAGTTTTGAATGAATATAAGAATGAAAGTTTATTTCATGTTGTTGTATAAGTCAGAGTGTAGAGTGTATGGAGAAGAGATACGTTTATTATTTATTTATGTAATCATTTAATGTGTCTTCATGATTATTATGCTCATTAACACATGCTGAATGACTGTGAATGAGTGAAAGCTGTATGGTGAAGGGCAGAATATCAGACGGGCCTGCGTGGCCAATTCTTAACCCTTTGAAAATAAAGTATATTCGTTCGTTCGTTCGTTCCTTGCAACTCTGCCGGATGTTTACACACACGGACTTTGCTTATCGCCTAGAATTTGTCATCAGTCTTAATTCACGCCACCTCGGCAATGTTTCTTCACCTCCAGTTGCCAAAGCCAGCAAGAAGCGCCATTTCTATTTCAAAATACTTTTATAAAACAAAAACAAACAAAAAAAAACTACTGTCAGTCTACATGTCCACTCAGAAAATAAAATATCTAAAATTCGTCTATATTTAATTCACTGTAATGACTGTTGATGTAAAGTGAAGGCTGGGGTGATCACCCACAAAATAGCCTGTAGTTATAGAGCTATACTGTTTCTAAAACCAACATCTGTATTTCAGTAGTGCGTCATAAACTGATCGGGTATCTCATTATTAAAAGCAATTTTAACAAAGTACGAATTTTATGTTAGCATATTAATGAGTAAAAACTCACCCTCGCTAGGTGGAAATGAACTTTGCTAAAAGTCATCCATGCCGAAATTCCCAAAACACAGTCCCTGTGAGTGAAGTATTGAATTTTCGCGATGAACGACAGCAGCTGGACTGTCGCTCGTGGCTGTTGCTGTCGCGTTTTGCTGTGCTGGAGCTGAGAGTCGCGGGAAGAGCTTGTCTCATGCTGCTGCAAGCAACTCGCGCACTATACCACACTCAGGAAGGGACCGAAAAGTGTGCTTTTCTTCAGACAAAAGTGTTTTCTCCGGTTCGCACTCGCGTCCCTAATCGTTGCACATTTCTAACCGAGAACCTAATGAGTGCTAGAACATTCAGTAATCTAATAAGTGTTGGAGCGTACAATAATATAATGAGTGGTAGATCTTTCGCTAATTAAATAAGTATCAAAACTATCATTGATCTAATAAAGGTATTTCCCTGCTTCCGCGTTCTTTCAGTTCATCTCTATTCTCTTTTCCATCCTTCGACATTCACATGTATACCCACTCATCTGTTTCATGTACCGCGTCGGTGGTTACATTGTTCTGTGATGCACCTTAAATGGATTCAGATATCTGACAACATCAGAAGCGCTTCCCGTAACATTTTGCTCTAGGTAGCTGTTGTTACAGAAGGGTGGACGAAAGCTTGGCAGTAGCGAGTTTTAAACACCCAACATTCACATTCGCATTCACATTCACATTCGCATTCACATGAAAATATATCCGCTATCACTAAGCTGACTCTCACAATCAGTTTCTGATGTAAAGAATGGAAAAGCAGGCACTGATATAATGAATGATTCAGCAGGCACTGATATAATGAATGATTCAGCAGGCACTGATATAATGAATGATTCAGCAGGCACTGATATAATGAATGATTCAGCAGGCACTGATATAATGAATGATTCAGCAGGCACTGATATAATGAATGATTCAGCAGGCACTGATCTAATATGTTCACAGTCACTCACGTAATGAACGCTGCCTTCTTCTTCTTCTTTATTCAGTTTCATGTACTCAGCCGTCCAGACAAGAAGACCCACGGGATCCATGAATCTCATCTTCAGTTTTTCATGTCTGGCCCACATTTTTCCATCCATGTTATCTTGCTCGGGCCAGATACGGACTCTCTGTCAAGAATGCAGGTTTGGGCTATTTGATCTCTCTAAAGAATGCAGATTTGGGCTATCTGATCTCTCTAAAGTATGCAGGTTTGGGCTCCGTAGAGAGTGCAGGGCTCTACAGATCACTACAGTTAACAATTCTGTCTAGTTTTACGCCTAGAGAATTAAACGAAACAATTTATATCCGTACGCTCGCGCGCGCGGGCACACGCACAGAGGCGTCTCCTTACCCTAAATCTGCCATGTAGTGAAAGCTACAGTCGACAAAAGTAGACTGTTTTGGTATTAGATTCTTGTGCAGCCACATTAGGCCTTCTTAACCCACATTAAGAGACCGTCAGCCACATTAGGCCTTCTTAACCCACATTAAGCCACCGTCAGCCACATTAGGCCTTCTTAACCCACATTAAGCCACCGTCAGCCACATTAGGCCTTCTTAACCCACATTAAGCCACCGTCAGCCACATTAGGCCTTCTTAACCCATATTAAGCCACCGTCAGCCACATTAGGCCTTCTTAACCCATATTAAGCCACCGTCAGCCACATTAGGCCTTCTTAACCCATATTAAGCCACCGTCAGCCACATTCAGCTTTCATAATCCACATTAAGCCACCGTCAGCCACATTCAGCCTTCATAATCCACATTAAGCGACCGTCAGCCACATTCAGCCTTCATAATCCACATTAAGCCACCGTCAGCCACATTCAGCTTTCATAATCCACATTACGCCACCGTCAGCCACATTCAGCCTTCATAATCCACATTAAGCCACCGTCAGCCACATTCAGCCTTCATAATCCACATTAAGCCACCGTCAGCCACATTCAGCCTTTATAATCCACATTAAGCAACCGTCAGCCACATTCAGCCTTCGTTACCACTTTAAAAAATCAATCACATTTCCGAATAATGTTCCCTCTAAGGTATTGCGGTTCGTGCGACAGATTTTCAATTCGTGTGCAAGTATGTTGTCAAATCACACTTTGTGTGTAAAATGTGCATGGCAAGATGAAGTGATAAAGTACAGTTTAAAGTTCTGGGACAAAAAAAAAAGAAAAGAAATCAGGAAAACAAACTCATGCACTTGCCACATGTTTCTTCAGCGCTATTATTACAGCAAAGATTAACACGAAGAAACTTTAACGTAGCCCTATTATTACAGCAAAGAGTAACACGAAGAAACTTTAACGTAGCCCTATTATTACAGCAAAGAGTAACACGAAGAAACTTTAAGGAAGCCCTATTATTACAGCAAAGAGTAACACGAAGAAACTTTAACGTAGCCCTATTATTACAGCAAAGAGTAACACGAAGAAACTTTAACGTTGCCCTATTATTACAGCAAAGAGTAACACGAAGAAATTCCCAAAACACAGTCCCTGTGAGTGAAGTATTGAATTTTCGCGATGAACGACAGCAGCTGGACTGTCGCTCGTGGCTGTTGCTGTCGCGTTTTGCTGTGCTGGAGCTGAGAGTCGCGGGAAGAGCTTGTCTCATGCTGCTGCAAGCAACTCGCGCACTATACCACACTCAGGAAGGGACCGAAAAGTGTGCTTTTCTTCAGACAAAAGTGTTTTCTCCGGTTCGCACTCGCGTCCCTAATCGTTGCACATTTCTAACCGAGAACCTAATGAGTGCTAGAACATTCAGTAATCTAATAAGTGTTGGAGCGTACAATAATATAATGAGTGGTAGATCTTTCGCTAATTAAATAAGTATCAAAACTATCATTGATCTAATAAAGGTATTTCCCTGCTTCCGCGTTCTTTCAGTTCATCTCTATTCTCTTTTCCATCCTTCGACATTCACATGTATACCCACTCATCTGTTTCATGTACCGCGTCGGTGGTTACATTGTTCTGTGATGCACCTTAAATGGATTCAGATATCTGACAACATCAGAAGCGCTTCCCGTAACATTTTGCTCTAGGTAGCTGTTGTTACAGAAGGGTGGACGAAAGCTTGGCAGTAGCGAGTTTTAAACACCCAACATTCACATTCGCATTCACATTCACATTCGCATTCACATGAAAATATATCCGCTATCACTAAGCTGACTCTCACAATCAGTTTCTGATGTAAAGAATGGAAAAGCAGGCACTGATATAATGAATGATTCAGCAGGCACTGATATAATGAATGATTCAGCAGGCACTGATATAATGAATGATTCAGCAGGCACTGATATAATGAATGATTCAGCAGGCACTGATATAATGAATGATTCAGCAGGCACTGATATAATGAATGATTCAGCAGGCACTGATCTAATATGTTCACAGTCACTCACGTAATGAACGCTGCCTTCTTCTTCTTCTTTATTCAGTTTCATGTACTCAGCCGTCCAGACAAGAAGACCCACGGGATCCATGAATCTCATCTTCAGTTTTTCATGTCTGGCCCACATTTTTCCATCCATGTTATCTTGCTCGGGCCAGATACGGACTCTCTGTCAAGAATGCAGGTTTGGGCTATTTGATCTCTCTAAAGAATGCAGATTTGGGCTATCTGATCTCTCTAAAGTATGCAGGTTTGGGCTCCGTAGAGAGTGCAGGGCTCTACAGATCACTACAGTTAACAATTCTGTCTAGTTTTACGCCTAGAGAATTAAACGAAACAATTTATATCCGTACGCTCGCGCGCGCGGGCACACGCACAGAGGCGTCTCCTTACCCTAAATCTGCCATGTAGTGAAAGCTACAGTCGACAAAAGTAGACTGTTTTGGTATTAGATTCTTGTGCAGCCACATTAGGCCTTCTTAACCCACATTAAGAGACCGTCAGCCACATTAGGCCTTCTTAACCCACATTAAGCCACCGTCAGCCACATTAGGCCTTCTTAACCCACATTAAGCCACCGTCAGCCACATTAGGCCTTCTTAACCCACATTAAGCCACCGTCAGCCACATTAGGCCTTCTTAACCCATATTAAGCCACCGTCAGCCACATTAGGCCTTCTTAACCCATATTAAGCCACCGTCAGCCACATTAGGCCTTCTTAACCCATATTAAGCCACCGTCAGCCACATTCAGCTTTCATAATCCACATTAAGCCACCGTCAGCCACATTCAGCCTTCATAATCCACATTAAGCGACCGTCAGCCACATTCAGCCTTCATAATCCACATTAAGCCACCGTCAGCCACATTCAGCTTTCATAATCCACATTACGCCACCGTCAGCCACATTCAGCCTTCATAATCCACATTAAGCCACCGTCAGCCACATTCAGCTTTCATAATCCACATTAAGCCACCGTCAGCCACATTCAGCCTTTATAATCCACATTAAGCAACCGTCAGCCACATTCAGCCTTCGTTACCACTTTAAAAAATCAATCACATTTCCGAATAATGTTCCCTCTAAGGTATTGCGGTTCGTGCGACAGATTTTCAATTCGTGTGCAAGTATGTTGTCAAATCACACTTTGTGTGTAAAATGTGCATGGCAAGATGAAGTGATAAAGTACAGTTTAAAGTTCTGGGACAAAAAAAAAAGAAAAGAAATCAGGAAAACAAACTCATGCACTTGCCACATGTTTCTTCAGCGCTATTATTACAGAAGGGTGGACGAAAGCTTGGCAGTAGCGAGTTTTAAACACCCAACATTCACATTCGCATTCACATTCACATTCGCATTCACATGAAAATATATCCGCTATCACTAAGCTGACTCTCACAATCAGTTTCTGATGTAAAGAATGGAAAAGCAGGCACTGATATAATGAATGATTCAGCAGGCACTGATATAATGAATGATTCAGCAGGCACTGATATAATGAATGATTCAGCAGGCACTGATATAATGAATGATTCAGCAGGCACTGATATAATGAATGATTCAGCAGGCACTGATATAATGAATGATTCAGCAGGCACTGATCTAATATGTTCACAGTCACTCACGTAATGAACGCTGCCTTCTTCTTCTTCTTTATTCAGTTTCATGTACTCAGCCGTCCAGACAAGAAGACCCACGGGATCCATGAATCTCATCTTCAGTTTTTCATGTCTGGCCCACATTTTTCCATCCATGTTATCTTGCTCGGGCCAGATACGGACTCTCTGTCAAGAATGCAGGTTTGGGCTATTTGATCTCTCTAAAGAATGCAGATTTGGGCTATCTGATCTCTCTAAAGTATGCAGGTTTGGGCTCCGTAGAGAGTGCAGGGCTCTACAGATCACTACAGTTAACAATTCTGTCTAGTTTTACGCCTAGAGAATTAAACGAAACAATTTATATCCGTACGCTCGCGCGCGCGGGCACACGCACAGAGGCGTCTCCTTACCCTAAATCTGCCATGTAGTGAAAGCTACAGTCGACAAAAGTAGACTGTTTTGGTATTAGATTCTTGTGCAGCCACATTAGGCCTTCTTAACCCACATTAAGAGACCGTCAGCCACATTAGGCCTTCTTAACCCACATTAAGCCACCGTCAGCCACATTAGGCCTTCTTAACCCACATTAAGCCACCGTCAGCCACATTAGGCCTTCTTAACCCACATTAAGCCACCGTCAGCCACATTAGGCCTTCTTAACCCATATTAAGCCACCGTCAGCCACATTAGGCCTTCTTAACCCATATTAAGCCACCGTCAGCCACATTAGGCCTTCTTAACCCATATTAAGCCACCGTCAGCCACATTCAGCTTTCATAATCCACATTAAGCCACCGTCAGCCACATTCAGCCTTCATAATCCACATTAAGCCACCGTCAGCCACATTCAGCCTTCATAATCCACATTAAGCCACCGTCAGCCACATTCAGCTTTCATAATCCACATTAAGCCACCGTCAGCCACATTCAGCCTTCATAATCCACATTAAGCCACCGTCAGCCACATTCAGCCTTCATAATCCACATTAAGCCACCGTCAGCCACATTCAGCCTTTATAATCCACATTAAGCAACCGTCAGCCACATTCAGCCTTCGTTACCACTTTAAAAATCAATCACATTTCCGAATAATGTTCCCTCTAAGGTATTGCGGTTCGTGCGACAGATTTTCAATTCGTGTGCAAGTATGTTGTCAAATCACACTTTGTGTGTAAAATGTGCATGGCAAGATGAAGTGATAAAGTACAGTTTAAAGTTCTGGGACAAAAAAAAAAGAAAAGAAATCAGGAAAACAAACTCATGCACTTGCCACATGTTTCTTCAGCGCTATTATTACAGCAAAGATTAACACGAAGAAACTTTAACGTAGCCCTATTATTACAGCAAAGAGTAACACGAAGAAACTTTAACGTAGCCCTATTATTACAGCAAAGAGTAACACGAAGAAACTTTAAGGAAGCCCTATTATTACAGCAAAGAGTAACACGAAGAAACTTTAACGTAGCCCTATTATTACAGCAAAGAGTAACACGAAGAAACTTTAACGTTGCCCTATTATTACAGCAAAGAGTAACACGAAGAAACTTTAAGGAAGCCCTATTATTACAGCAAAGAGTAACACGAAGAAACTTTAACGTAGCCCTATTATTACAGCAAAGAGTAACACGAAGAAACTTTAACGTAGCCCTATTATTACAGCAAAGAGTAACACGAAGAAACTTTAACGTAGCCCTATTATTACAGCAAAGAGTAACACGAAGAAACTTTAACGTAGCCCTATTATTACAGCAAAGAGTAACACGAAGAAACTTTAACGTAGCCCTATTATTACAGCAAAGACTAACACGAAGAAACTTTAACGTAGCGCTATTATTTCAGCAAGGAGTAACACGAAGAAACTTTAACGTAGCGTTATTATTACAGCAAAGAGTAACACGAAGAAACTTTAAGGAAGCCCTATTATTACAGCAAAGAGTAACACGAAGAAACTTTAAGGAAGCCCTATTATTACAGCAAAGAGTAACACGAAGAAACTTTAAGGAAGCCCTATTATTACAGCAAAGAGTAACACGAAGAAACTTTAACGTAGCCCTATTATTACAGCAAAGAGTAACACGAAGAAACTTTAACGTTGCCCTATTATTACAGCAAAGAGTAACACGAAGAAACTTTAAGGAAGCCCTATTATTACAGCAAAGAGTAACACGAAGAAACTTTAAGGAAGCCCTATTATTACAGCAAAGAGTAACACGAAGAAACTTTAAGGAAGCCCTATTATTACAGCAAAGAGTAACACGAAGAAACTTTAACGTAGCCCTATTATTACAGCAAAGAGTAACACGAAGAAACTTTAACGTAGCCCTATTATTACAGCAAAGAGTAACACGAAGAAACTTTAACGTAGCGCTATTATTTCAGCAAGGAGTAACACGAAGAAACTTTAACGTAGCGCTATTATTACAGCAAAGAGTAACACGAAGAAACTTTAACGTAGCCCTATTATTACAGCAAAGAGTAACACGAAGAAACTTTAACGTAGCGCTATTATTACAGCAAAGAGTAACACGAGGAAACTGTAACGTAGCCCTATTATTACAGCAAAGAGTAACACGAAGAAACTTTAACGTTGCCCTATTATTACAGCAAAGAGTAACACGAAGAAACTTTAAGGAAGCCCTATTATTACAGCAAAGAGTAACACGAAGAAACTTTAAGGAAGCCCTATTATTACAGCAAAGAGTAACACGAAGAAACTTTAAGGAAGCCCTATTATTACAGCAAGGAGTAACACGAAGAAACTTTAACGTAGCCCTATTATTACAGCAAAGAGTAACACGAAGAAACTTTAAGGAAGCCCTATTATTACAGCAAAGAGTAACACGAAGAAACTTTAACGTAGCCCTATTATTACAGCAAGGAGTAACACGAAGAAACTTTAACGTAGCCCTATTATTACAGCAAAGAGTAACACGAAGAAACTTTAACGTAGCGCTATTATTTCAGCAAGGAGTAACACGAAGAAACTTTAACGTAGCGCTATTATTACAGCAAGGAGTGACACGAAGAAACTTTAACATAGCGCTATTATTACAGCAAGGAGTAACACGAAGAAACTTTAACGTAGCCCTATTATTACAGCAAGGAGTAACACGAAGAAACTTTAAGGAAGCCCTATTATTACAGCAAGGAGTAACACGAAGAAACTTTAACGTAGCGCTATTATTACAGCAAGGAGTAACACGAAGAAACTTTAACGTAGCCCTATTATTACAGCAAAGAGTAACACACATAAACTTTAAAGTAGAGCTATTGTTATAACAAATAGTAACACAAAGAAACTTTAACGTAGCGCTATTATTACGACAAAGAGTAACATATGGAAACTTTAAAGTAGGGCTATTATTACAGCAAAGAGTATAACACATAGAAACTTTAACGTAGCGCTATTATTACGACATATGGAAACTTTAAAGTAGGGCTATTATTACAGCAAAGAGTATAACACATAGAAACTTTAAAGTAGGGCTATTATTACAGCAAAGAGTATAACACATAGAAACTTTAAAGTAGGCTATTATTACAGCAAAGAGTATAACACATAGAAACTTTAAAGTAGAGCTATTATTACAGCAAGAGTATAACACATAGAAACTTTAAAGTAGGCTATTATTACAGCAAGAGTATAACACATAGAAACTTTAAAGTAGAGCTATTATTACAGCAAAGAGTATAACACATAGAACTTTAAAGTACGGCTATTATTACAGCAAAGAGTATAACACATAGAAACTTTAAAGTAGGCTATTATTACAGCAAAGAGTATAACACATAGAACTTTAAAGTACGGCTATTATTACAGCAAAGAGTATAACACATAGAAACTTTAAAGTAGGCTATTATTACAGCAAAGAGTATAACACATAGAAACTTTAACGTAGCGCTATTATTACGACATATGGAAACTTTAAAGTAGAGCTATTATTACAGCAAAGAGTATAACACATAGAAACTTTAACGTTGCCCTATTATTACATCAAAGAGTAACACAAAGAAACTTTAAGGAGCCCTATTATTACAGCAAGGAGTGACACGAAGAAACTTAACGTAGCGCTATTATTTCAGCAAGGAGTAACACGAAGAAACTTTAACGTTGCCCTATTATTACAGCAAGAGTAACACGAGGAAACTGTAACGTAGCCCTATTATTACAGCAAGGAGTGACACGAAGAAACTTTAACGTAGCCTATTATTACAGCAAGGAGTGACACGAAGAAACTTTAACGTAGCGCTATTATTACGACATATGGAAACTTTAAAGTAGGGCTATTATTACAGCAAGGAGTGACACGAAGAAACTTTAAGGAAGCCCTATTATTACATCAAAGAGTAACACGAAGAAACTTTAAGGAAGCCCTATTATTACAGCAAGGAGTAACACGAAGAAACTTTAACGTAGCGCTATTATTACAGCAAGGAGTAACACGAAGAAACTTTAACGTAGCCCTATTATTACAGCAAAGAGTAACACACATAAACTTTAAAGTAGAGCTATTGTTATAACAAATAGTAACACAAAGAAACTTTAACGTAGCGCTATTATTACGACAAAGAGTAACATATGGAAACTTTAAAGTAGGGCTATTATTACAGCAAAGAGTATAACACATAGAAACTTTAACGTAGCGCTATTATTACGACATATGGAAACTTTAAAGTAGGGCTATTATTACAGCAAAGAGTATAACACATAGAAACTTTAAAGTAGGGCTATTGTTACAGCAAAGAGTATAAACACATAGAAACTTTAAAGTAGGGCTATTATTACAGCAAAGAGTATAACACATAGAAACTTTAAAGTAGAGCTATTATTACAGCAAAGAGTATAACACATAGAAACTTTAAAGTAGAGCTATTATTACAGCAAAGAGTATAACACATAGAAACTTTAAAGTAGAGCTATTATTACAGCAAAGAGTATAACACATAGAAACTTTAAAGTACGGCTATTATTACAGCAAAGAGTATAACACATAGAAACTTTAAAGTACGGCTATTATTACAGCAAAGAGTATAACACATAGAAACTTTAAAGTACGGCTATTATTACAGCAAAGAGTATAACACATAGAAACTTTAAAGTAGGGCTATTATACAGCAAAGAGTATAACACTTAGAAACTTTAAAGTAGCGCTTCTATTTGTGAGATTATTTGGTCAAGGATATCTAACCCTTGTTTTAACTCTGAATCAATATCTCAGAGTTAGGCCCATGATGGTTGCATGCCTTGTAGAATCTTCTAGATTGTTTTGTCCGTGACTTCAAGTTCATTCTTTGCTCGTGGAAAGTATGTTTTGTAGCCTAGGTGTGAGACGAAAGTTTCAAGTCAGATCATTCGGAGTTTGACTGTGAAACATGGATGTTGTGTTAGTGTCGTCTTGCTATAAATGTTATTGTGCAAGTTAGTGTGGACAGTTGAAAATTACATGACTCTCATGGCGCTAACTTAGTATTAGCTAACTTAGTATTAGCTAGCTTAGTATTAGCTAGCTTAGTATTAGCTAGCTTAGTATTAGCTAGCTAGCAGCCCTGAATCTTACTCGTGATGGAATTCTGTATCGTTGGAGACGTCACTTGATATATTTTGTCTGCTCGTTTCAGCTTCATCATCATCACGTTCCATGCAATAAACGGGTGTGAGTGTTAAGAATATGCAGGCTTGATTGATAATCCTATGTGCCAGGTTGTGAACGTCGTGGGGTTGCCATGTGAGGAGTATATCATTACAGGGAATGTTTGTCACGCTGTTACTGCATACCTGCAACTTAGTCACACGACAATATGACGCGGTCATCATATATGTTTAGCACCAGCACTCAACACAACACATACAACACATACTGTTTCATATTATTTTCCCGCGACATATAAACTTTCATGCACAACATGTGTGTGTGTGTGCAGTGCCGTGCAGCTTAGAAGGAACATAGGTTCCGAACCGAGAACATGTCTTCCATCTTTTTTTCCATCCTTTGTTGCACTTCTCCAAAACTTAACCATCTTACCTTCTTGCAATCGTGCCATCTTGCCATCGTGCCATCTTGCCATCGTGCCATCTTGCCATCGTGCCATCTTGCCATCGTGCCATCTTGCCATCGTGCCATCTTGCCATCGTGCCATCTTGCCATCGTGCCATCTTGCCATCGTGCCATCTTGCCATCGTGCCATCTTGCCATCGTGCCATCTTGCCATCGTGCCATCTTGCCATCGTGCCATCTTGCCATCGTGCCATCTTGCCATCGTGCCATCTTGCCATCGTGCCATCTTGCCATCGTGCCATCTTGCCATCGTGCCATCTTGCCATCGTGCCATCTTGCCATCGTGCCATCTTGCCATCGTGCCATCTTGCCATCGTGCCATCTTGCCATCGTGCCATCTTGCCATCGTGCCATCTTGCCATCGTGCCATCTTGCCATCGTGCCATCTTGCCATCGTGCCATCTTGCCATCGTGCCATCTTGCCATCGTGCCATCTTGCCATCGTGCCATCTTGCCATCGTGCCATCTTGCCATCGTGCCATCTTGCCATCGTGCCATCTTGCCATCGTGCCATCTTGCCATCGTGCCATCTTGCCATCGTGCCATCTTGCCATCGTGCCATCTTGCCATCGTGCCATCTTGCCATCGTGCCATCTTGCCATCGTGCCATCTTGCCATCGTGCCATCTTGCCATCGTGCCATCTTGCCATTATTACAGCAAGGAGTAACACGAAGAAACTTTAACGTAGCCCTATTATTACAGCAAAGAGTAACACACATAAACTTTAAAGTAGAGCTATTGTTATAACAAATAGTAACACAAAGAAACTTTAACGTAGCGCTATTATTACGACAAAGAGTAACATATGGAAACTTTAAAGTAGGGCTATTATTACAGCAAAGAGTATAACACATAGAAACTTTAACGTAGCGCTATTATTACGACATATGGAAACTTTAAAGTAGGGCTATTATTACAGCAAAGAGTATAACACATAGAAACTTTAAAGTAGGGCTATTGTTACAGCAAAGAGTATAAACACATAGAAACTTTAAAGTAGGGCTATTATTACAGCAAAGAGTATAACACATAGAAACTTTAAAGTAGAGCTATTATTACAGCAAAGAGTATAACACATAGAAACTTTAAAGTAGAGCTATTATTACAGCAAAGAGTATAACACATAGAAACTTTAAAGTAGAGCTATTATTACAGCAAAGAGTATAACACATAGAAACTTTAAAGTACGGCTATTATTACAGCAAAGAGTATAACACATAGAAACTTTAAAGTACGGCTATTATTACAGCAAAGAGTATAACACATAGAAACTTTAAAGTACGGCTATTATTACAGCAAAGAGTATAACACATAGAAACTTTAAAGTAGGGCTATTATTACAGCAAAGAGTATAACACTTAGAAACTTTAAAGTAGCGCTTCTATTTGTGAGATTATTTGGTCAAGGATATCTAACCCTTGTTTTAACTCTGAATCAATATCTCAGAGTTAGGCCCATGATGGTTGCATGCCTTGTAGAATCTTCTAGATTGTTTTGTCCGTGACTTCAAGTTCATTCTTTGCTCGTGGAAAGTATGTTTTGTAGCCTAGGTGTGAGACGAAAGTTTCAAGTCAGATCATTCGGAGTTTGACTGTGAAACATGGATGTTGTGTTAGTGTCGTCTTGCTATAAATGTTATTGTGCAAGTTAGTGTGGACAGTTGAAAATTACATGACTCTCATGGCGCTAACTTAGTATTAGCTAACTTAGTATTAGCTAGCTTAGTATTAGCTAGCTTAGTATTAGCTAGCTTAGTATTAGCTAGCTAGCAGCCCTGAATCTTACTCGTGATGGAATTCTGTATCGTTGGAGACGTCACTTGATATATTTTGTCTGCTCGTTTCAGCTTCATCATCATCACGTTCCATGCAATAAACGGGTGTGAGTGTTAAGAATATGCAGGCTTGATTGATAATCCTATGTGCCAGGTTGTGAACGTCGTGGGGTTGCCATGTGAGGAGTATATCATTACAGGGAATGTTTGTCACGCTGTTACTGCATACCTGCAACTTAGTCACACGACAATATGACGCGGTCATCATATATGTTTAGCACCAGCACTCAACACAACACATACAACACATACTGTTTCATATTATTTTCCCGCGACATATAAACTTTCATGCACAACATGTGTGTGTGTGTGTGCAGTGCCGTGCAGCTTAGAAGGAACATAGGTTCCGAACCGAGAACATGTCTTCCATCTTTTTTTCCATCCTTTGTTGCACTTCTCCAAAACTTAACCATCTTACCTTCTTGCAATCGTGCCATCTTGCCATCGTGCCATCTTGCAATCGTGCCATCTTGCCATCGTGCCATCTTGCCATCGTGCCATCTTGCCATCGTGCCATCTTGCCATATAACAGCAACAGTTTCAGTTTAGGCCAGAAGCCGCCATCTTTGTAACAAAGCACAAAATCAAGTGGACGGTCCAGCGCGGTGAACAGATGACGCACCGTCCTCAGGGCGCGTTTTCCATTTTGTCCGAATCTCCCTTGGGGGACATTAATTTTTACCGAACTCTCCAGACAGAAAAACAAAAATCTACCCACACGGTATCGATTCTGCAAATGTTTTGGATCGGTTACACCCAGGAATAATAAATTTCTGTGGCTGTCTGCCTTCTCTGGCTGGCAGGACTGAGACGACAGCCTGTCCTGTAATCTGCTGGTGCGTGATGTAGGCCTGTCCAAGGCTTGGTTACATCCAATATCCCACAGTCGATTACGTGAATGATCGAGCCGCTGAAATGGATCCTCGTGTGGCTGGATGTGATGTACAGCCCTGCAGGGAACGGAGCATCAGATGAGCAGACATCTTGAGCATTTTAAAACAGGCTAGGAATTCTAAACATTTCATTCCCGAAATATATATCTTAAAGTTTGTGTAATTCAACAATTATCACTTTTTCCACTGTTACAGCTATCACTACCACTGCATGCACCATCACTACTAAATATTTGAATTTAACAAATATATATTCAAAAGTAAAGAATGATTTACTCATTTACACACAGATGTAGCGTTTCGGTTTAAGCGTTAATCATAAAAAAGGGACAAAGAGATAGTAAACGAAAAAAAGTATAAATTAATTTGTATGATAGCAAACAAAGAATGAGGGGAAAAATGCACTGGAAAAAAGAGAACAGAGCAGAGACTTGCAGGAAACTGTCTGAGAGTGCGTGCTGTGAAGTATTGTGAATGTTTAAATGAAGATGTGTGGGTCATGGCACCAATCTGATTGGATGATAGTAAAAGAGGGAGGAGACAGGAGAATGGGGGGGGGGGGGTTATAGTGGCTGTCAAGTCGAGATAAAGGTGGGTGGAGCAGATGAATGTGTTTTGGGGTGGAGAGTTTGTTATAATGAAAGGTGAAGGTCACTTGCAGGTGAAGAGAAAGCAAATGAGAATTTACACGGGAAGCAAAATAGTTGTGAAGGTTCGAAATGACTGAATATATCACTGTTACTACTACTACTACTACTACTACTACTACTACTACCACCATTACTACTACTACCACAACCATTACTACTACTATCACTACTACTATTAATGCTGCTACTACTACTACTACTACTACTACTACTACTACTACCACCACCACCACCATTACTACTACTACTAGTACTACTATTACTACTACTACTACTACTACTACAAATTTTTTTTCTGAAACATGTCAGATAAGGCAATCTGAACTAGGCAAAGATAACGTTAAATACGAATAGACCGGCTTCATTTTGTTTTTGACATCTTCTACAGCTTCTTTGACCACATAAATGTCAGCATTAAGTTAAAGAAACACATCAATCATGCCTGACAAGTGAAATCTGGAACGGAGATTTAAGTGAGGTCTTCGCTCGAACTTCCAAGACTCGAGCTGCAAGAGATGAGTGAACATATTTTCTCTCTCTCTCTCTTCCTCTCCATCTCTTCCTCTCTCTCCCCCTCCCCCCTCAGAAAGGTTCCTCCAGATATTCTATGGCCTGGTTTGAAAAGCGAAGAGGAACAGATTTCTTGTAGAAATAGTAACTGCATTACTTCCTCACTAGGCAAGCCTCTTATATTGACGGGAATCAAATAAAAGGAAAGGAAAATCTCACGGAAAATTCTGACAGAATATAAAGTTTATTTCAGCCAGGGAAAATAAATGAAGAGCTCCTTTTATCTGTCGTCCTCTCTCTCTCTCTCTCTCTCTCTCTCTCTCTCTCTCTCTCTCTAGTTTTGAATGAAATTTCTTAGTTCTGAATGAATGTAAGAATGCAAGTTTATTCCATGCTGTTCCATAAATCAGAGTGTGGAGTGTATGAAAAAGAGATACGTTTACTATTTATTTATGTAATCATTTAATTGTGTCTTCATGATTATTATGATCATTAATAAATGCTGAATGACTGTGACTGAGTAAAAGATGTATGATGAAGGGCAGAATGTCAGACGGACCTGGGTGCCCAATTTTTAACCCTTTGAAAATAAATTATGCTAGTTCGCTCGCTCTCTATTTCCATCTCTCTCTCTCTCTATCTCCATCTCTCCCTCTCTCTATCTCCATCTCTTTCTCTATCTCTCTTTCTCTATCTCTCTCTCTCTTTCTCTATCTCTTTCTCTATCTCTCTCTCTCTCTCTATCTATCCCCATCTCTCTCTATCTATCCCCATCTCTCTCTATCTCCACATCTCTCTGTCTTTTTTGTTTATTTTATTTTAATTACTTTTGTTATTTGCGTAACCTGTCTGTACTAACTGATGTCTGTGATGTCTGTACTAACTGATGTCTGTGATGTCTGTACTAACTGATGTCTGTGATGTCTGTACTAACTGATGTCTGTGACAGAGTGAAAGTTGAATAATGAAGGCCAGAATGTTAGACCGGTCTAGGTGTCTAATTCCTGACCCTTTAAACACAAAGTTTCTTCGTTTCTTTTACTAACTTACTTTTGCACTTAATGACGCGATGACAGTGTCTTTGTTTTTTACTTTTAGAAAAGTTCGTTATCAGAGACAGTCAGTTATACCTGCAGTTCCCTCATTGAGTTCATTTCTATGACCGTCTTGTCAACCGCACAGAACTTGGCCAATGAATCAAGAGCGTGTCTAATACATGTAATCACAGATTATAGGGACTGGCTTGGATGACAGGCCCCAGTGAGATCCTAGTACAATCCTGGACCCACATGGATCAGTACTCACAGAGAAAAAAAATATATCTAGTCATCATCATCATCATCATCATCATCCAAACCTTCCTTGTGAAGTTTAACATTATCCACAGAAAAAAAGGAGTATGAGTGGCTAAGAGAGGCTAGTCAATGTAGAGAGAATGGTATCATAGTTAAACATTTAGAGAAACTGGTATAACCATTTAGTATGTAGATAAGTAGAGACATACCTGATAAACAACGAGAGAGATGAGTATAATGGTTAAACATTTTCCAACACTGGTATATCAGTTAAACGTTTAGAAAGATTGGCCTTACAGTTAGACATTCAGAAAGTTTGGTACAACAGTTAAATATTTTGAAAATTGGTACAACATTTAAACAATTTAAAAAGTTGGTGCAACAGTTAAACATTTAGAAAAGTTGGTACAGCAGGTAAACATTTATAAATATTGCCTTCTAGCTGAACATTTAGAAAGTTGGTACAAATGTTAAACATTTAGAAAAGTTTATATAACATTTAAATATTTAGAAAGATTGGTGCAACACTTTTGTAAAGGTTGGTACAGCAGTTACACATTTCGAAAGGCTTGTATAAGAGCTAAATAACAAGACAGACACAGAATTCTGTACACAAAACTTCTTTCACACAATACTTACTGAGAACTGTACATAAACAAACTAGTAAGATTTTTAAAAAACAGACTATATTTAAAAAAAGGTAAAGGTAATCCTGTCATGCCTTAGAGGCACATAGGAATATAGAGTATGCACGGTTAAATTATTTGTTTCTTCTACGATCTTTCAGCCTGGCTTCGATCTCGTCTGTGGTGTTTGATATGGAAATACTTAGCCCCAGCCGCTCTGAATATTGTGATATATATATATATTGGTGATTCATGATGATTAATGTTCTCTGAATGGCACAGGGGATGCCATCATGGTGTTAATTTCATGTGAATTTCATGAATCTGAGAGGAGAGCAGAAAACCAGAGGATAGTGCAGGGAGTTAATTTCAAATCATCTGGTTAGCCCTGCCGACCTCACATTGTTTGATTCAAATTTACTGCGGATTATATGATGTTTCGTAATCATATTGTGTTGTTGGATCATCGTCACTTTCGTCGCACGTGAATATTTCGCTGATTCTGTTGAGTCTTGTCATATTTGGATGGGCACAACCAGGTCTATCATATGTTATTCAGTGCCTTGGCACAAAGTGAAATATGTTATTCAGTGCATGGGCACAAATGTGAAATAGGTTATTCAGTGCACTGGCACAAGTGGAAATTGTATTCAGTGCATTTCGCACAAGTGGAAATATGTTATTCAGTGCATTGGCACAGGGAAGTTTTATGTGAAATGGGGGATGGGGATTTCATGGCAGCAGCGGCTGAAATATGTTACCAGTGCATCGGGTCAGTATTGAAATATATGTATACTTGCTTAGTAGGGCCAGAGAAGCCCAGGCCAATCTGGTCCTCTGATTTAGTTGTTACTTAGTTAGAGATAATACATTATGTTTATGTCATGTCTTGTTATTATCATGATGATGCATATTGATGTCCTGTGTTGTAATGTCTGTGGCGTCACTTTGAAATATGTAGAGAGTGTTAATAAATGGATGTAAATTGATTTGCTGACTTAGTGATATGCATTTCATGTTGATGTGATGTGTGAATGTGTGTAAGATGCTGAATTAACTGGCACTCAGTGTTCTTGGAGAGGAGAATCTGGGTTGGGGGTCATGGGGGTCGCGAGATCTTGGCCACGCAGTACGGTAGTACATGCCAAGGGAATGCCTGAAACAGCTGGGTTGATCTATTTCTTCCCAATTTATCCATAAAATATAGATTTAGCACCAGCTAAGTTTACAAGGGATTGACTACTTCAATGATTCTCTCATGTATTTGAAGCTAAATTAGCACGTGGTGTTTGTGAAGAGAGTGTTATCTTTTATGCCACGTGTGGCCAAACTTGCCTGACAGAAGAACTACACAGATGAATTTCAGATGTTGTTCAGAGCCGCAACGCATGAGCATATACTACACATACACACGTTTTTATTGTTACTTTCTTACTACATTATAATCTTCCCGTGCTGGAGGAAGAAACACGGACGTGTTCTTGAGTGCGGGAGTAAAAACGCGGGTCTTGATATGTTATGGGGTCTAGTTGTAAAATGGAATGGAAAACAGTATTTCCATATACTTCCGTATACTTAATATGTTTCAAAGTATAGCTAAATGAATGAAAATTTCATAAATGCAGAGTTTTTTTAGGAAAAAAGAAGTAATGTGATGTTTTTAGACACTGATTGTGGCCAGCTCACAATCGGCTAGGTCTAGATCTGCACTACTTACCATCTGAGATGTGTAGATCTACTTGTCGATCTCATATTCTGATTCTATGTTGCATTCTCGCTAAATTAATGTCTGAAATAACTCCTAACTACTTCTCCAGTCGTCTAAATATGTCTAGATCTACTTAGAAAGCATTCAAGAGCAGTGGGGTGGTCACAGGCCATGTCCATACCCCTATCTACATTATCACAAATTGAAAAATTTCGGTCTTTCTCTTCCTTTTTCTCGCTCGGCATCGTTCGTAACTAGGCACTCTTTCGCCATTTTGAAAGTGTCACCGGAATCGCGGACGAAATATGTACAATCTAAATATTACACCGCTTGTTTTAATGAAACACACCAAAGATCACTATAATGACCATTCGCACGCACATGGTATACCGGAAGCGTCATTATAGTGACCAAAAGCACGGAAAGAGAGAAATGCTGCTGTATAATAATATTTATTCATTTTCATCACCGGTTTGTACGATTATTGATTATCCTGTAATCTTGCTTATCCTTAAATTTCTTTCATCTTTAACTCGAACTTATCGTTAGCGTTAACGTGTCAGTTCTCAAATATGTTTGCTCAAGATGAACTTAACGTTTTAATTCAGTGCCCTCTCTCTTTACATCTGGTAATTAATTATATGCTGTTTTTTTTTTAAATCCGCCTTTTATAACAATTGCGACGTTAAAAAAAAGCTTACATGTTTCCGCGAGCAGTGCATTATATACCAAAAAAAGCCGCATACAGCCCTTTAGCCGTAGTTTGGCCATCCACGTTGGTTGTATGCTCTCCATGATGCCAGAGATAAACATAAAGATAGTGTTTATAGTGTTTATAATTTTTATAGTGTTTACAGCAAATTGTGTTTGACAGCGGGAAATATAGTGTTTTAACCTTATTATTTTTTTGTACGCTGACTTGCTTCCTGCTGATGTCACACCTTTTTTTTTGTTTTTTCCAAGCGAAGTTTTAAAAATGAAAACTACCAAATCCTGCGTGATTTATCTCCCTTCAGCCAGACTGTATAAGAATTTTGAATAGAAAGGGGAAACAACGCGTCCGCTCCCATGACACACAACAGAACAGCAAATCATTGGTTCAATACTTGGACTTATAAAAGTACAGCTTGCACGGGGACTCGCGGGTACAGAGATCTGCATCGCGAATACTTGGACGGTGACAAAATTACAGAAGTCTGTGTTAGAGACTCCCTCCGGTGGTGGTGGGGGGACACGTCAGTTCACTCTTGGACGAACGTGGGGGGGGGCGGGGGGAGAGAAAGGGAAACTATCTCAGAAAAGAGTTAATGATTTTCTTCAGCGATGCTGGACTGCACACTTAATTGAAGGCTTGTTGCGCGGTTGCCTGGGATGCGACAGAATGGAAGTAATTGCATAAAATACAAGGCTAAGGAACGAGTAAATAGTTTGAAAGCTTGTGTATGTAAACTTCATCTTACAACAGCTGTAAGTAGAATCTTTGTCAAATAATGAAATGGCACTTCGATACAAATATGTCACATAACAAACAACGAAACTTGCGTACAATAAAATGATAGAGCACAAATTTGTCACATAACAAACAATAAAGCTTACGCACAATAAAATGATAGATTAGGGTATGTATGTCCAGCCTTGCAAAAGTACAAAACACTACGGGCGTGACAAAAAGAAAGTAGTAAGAGTAATCTTTACATTTGACAAAGACAAAGATGTGGGCTAGCTATCACTTTCCCGCTTGGAAGCCGGTTCTAGAAGCAGGCAGATGCTTGTCCAGCATAGTTTTGATGAACACAGCTCATCCATTGCTTTGTTCCATCACAGCTGGAGTTGTACATACGACCAGAATAAACAACAAGAAGTAATCGTGTTTTAAGTATATGATGATCTGTGATGCAGGTCTATGACATGTGTTACAAGTCTATGACATGTGCTGCAAGTCTATGACATGTGTTGCAAGTCTATGACTTGTGCTCAAAGTTTATGGATTGTGCTGCAAGTCAATGCCCATTTGTGTTGCACTTCTATGGCTTTTGATGCAAGTCTATGGCTTTTGTTTCAAGTCTATGGCTTATGTTGCAAGTGCTAGTCTTCTCCTTCTTGTTCTTTAGTATTCGTAATAAATGGATTTCGCTTCATATCCCAGTTTTGTCTACCATGTGGTCTCCTCCCCTCCAGAAATTCACCACAGAAAATTTTGCTTGGGAATATGGCTGTCATCTTTTCTTGCTCTCAATCTTCTGCCGCTTCCTTCATCACTGATGTAAACTTAGCTTTCTGGAGAGTTGTATTTCTTGTTGTCTTGACTACCTTTACCATTCTTGGTTTTTTTTTCAGCTTAGAAAGAAAGAGGTTGTAACTGTAGATTTAAACGGTTGATCCTGTGAACCTATTCTAGCCAACTCTTGATCTGTATCGGGTTATACACAACAGTAATAGTACTCTACTATCTCATTCCATAATCAGGTAGCAGCTGGAAATAATATATAATAATAACAGGCAATAAAAATAACTGGACATAAACATTTGCGTAGACCAGTAATTGCAGGTAAAATTATTCACCGAGAAAGTAAGACACCTTGATATCTGGTCCATACACAGCCAAAACAAATTGCAGTTTTTAAAACCACAGCCTAAAGTTATACTATTTCGAAACAGACAGATATGTTAAACATCTTTAACTTAAATGAGAATGTCTCTCATAACTCACTTAACAAGATTTCAGATTTGTTATCATGGCAGTAGATTTCTCAAACGCTGACTGAGCAGTAGATTACTCAAACACTGACTGAACAGTAGATTCTCAAAAACTTTCTGAACATCAGACTTCCTAAAAACTGACAGAATAACAACTCAGAAAAGTCATTTTAAATTATTTCGTTCTATGATTACAGGAAAAGTCATGACCTCGTGAAGAGGTGGAACAAGGCATAAGGTCATGACCTCATGCGGAGGTGGAACAAGTTATAAGGTCATGACCTCATGAGGAGGCGGAACAAGTTTATAAGGTCATGACTTCGTGAAGAGATGGAACATGTTTATAAGGTCATGACCTCGTGAAGAGATAGGACAAGTTTATAAAGTCACAATCTTGTAAAGAAAGTGGGACAAGTTTGTAAAGTCATGTCCTCGTAAAGAGATGGGACAAGTTTATAAAGGCATGATCTCGTGAAGAGGTAGGACAGATTTATGAAGTCAAGACCTCGTAAAGAGATGGGACAAGTTTATAAAGACATGATCTCGTAAAGAGTTTCTATGACCAACCTCTTTCACAGACCGAGTTTCTATGACAAACCTCCTTTTACAGAAACAGCAACAATAAACTTCCATTAGTCTCCTTTCCTCCCCCTGCCCCTCCACATACCCGCCGGCACCCCCACCCCCACACTACCCACCCGGTCTATGGTACTCACAAGAACCGTTTCGTGATCCCTGGTCTCCAGTCAGTTGCTGGCCAACTTTTTTCTCCTTAGAAAAAGAAGCGCGGCCAGTCTCAAGTGGCAGATTTCCATCACTTATTTTCTCATGAAGGACATTAGTTTCAGGTGCCTGTGCGCTCCTATGTCATGCTGACATTCTGAAAGTTGACAGAGATTAGAATTTCTGTTTATTTATCTTTCTTTTTTTTTTTTTGAGGACAAAACAAGCAATTCTTTCGTTCATTCCTTCATACAACAAGGATGAACACGTTCCCCCCCCCCCCTCTTATATACTCTCAAAGATCAAACGAAGTCAATACTTAGGGCCTGCTCTTTTCCTGGCTACCAGAGTGTCCGTTAGTTCGTTCTTTTGTGTGCGTTTTTCTGCCATTGTCTAGTGAACTTTTCCCCTTTCAGACAGCAAACAATGGCGTTCTTTACCTCTGCACATTGCCTGGCATCGAACGTGTTCTTGAATAATTTAAACGCGTTATGTCAGAATGAAACTAGGACAAACTGCCCTTTGGAACAGACAACACGAAGTGATCAACAGTGAAGCAGTGTACAAGGACAATCAATAATGTAAGCAGGTGAGATCATAAATACACTACCAGTTTTCTTTCCGCCACGCTGCTAACACCGATCGATTTTTAGAAGCTCTTTGAATTGTGGGTGTTGAGGATTAAAGTGTTAAAATCTGTGCAATGTCTTGTTTCTTGTTCTGGTTAAAATCTGTGCAGTGTCTTGTTTCTTGTCTTGGCTAAAATCTGTGTAGTGTCTCGTTTCTTGTTCTGGTTAAAATCTGTGCAGTGTCTTGTTTCTTGTTCTGGTTAAAATCTGTGCAATGTCTCATTTATATGACTTAGTTAAAATCTGTGCAGTGTCTTGTTTCTTATTCTGGTTAAAATCTGTGCAGTGTCTTGTTTCTTGTCTTGGTTAAAATCTGTGCAATGTCTTGTTTCTTGTTCTGGTTAAAATCTGTGCAGTGTCTTGTTTTTCTTGTCTTGGTTAAAATCTGTGTAGTGTCTTGTTTCTTGTCTTGGTTAAAATCTGTGCAGTGTCTTGTTTTTCTTGTCTTGGTTAAAATCTGTGCAGTGTCTTGTTTTTCTTGTCTTGGTTAAAATCTGTGCAGTGTCTTGTTTCTTGTCTTGGTTAAAACCTGTGCAATGTCTTGTTTCTTGTTCTGGTTAAAATCTGTGCAGTGTCTTTTTTCTTGTCTTGGTTAAAATCTGTGCAATGTCTTGTTTCTTGTTCTGGTTAAAATCTGTGCAATGTCTTGTTTCTTGTCTTGGTTAAAATCTGTGTAGTGTCTTGTTATTCTTGTCTTGGTTAAAATCTGTGTAGTGTCTTGTTTCTTGTCTTGGTTAAAATTTGTGTAGTGTCTTGTTTCTTGTCTTGGTTAAAATCTGTGTAGTGTCTTGTTTCTTATCTTGGTTAAAATTTATGCAGTGTCTTGTTTCTTTTTCTGGTTAAAATCTGTGAAAATCTTGTCTGTGCCATAGCTATGGGCAGTGACCACAAAAACTTATAAATTCTATGATCTCTGGTATTTTGCAAATTTCTTTTTGTTAATTAAATAGAGCATTTTTTTTTAGCGAAAACAGAACATATCTCCAGAATATGTTTGTCCGCTTTTCTCACCAGCGATAAATCTGTACATGGGCAATTAAGTGTCAGTCTATATACATCGCAAGGTGGGGGGAGGGGAGTGTTTGATTCCAGCTATGTAGAGCAGGTGTATATTTGTTTATTATATTTTAATTTATGGGTTAGTTCCTTTAAATGCCTTTGATTCTGGGCGTATGACAAAGTGATGCGATGGATAAGATTCTGTAGATAAGAAGATAATGCTTTCATTATCGTTATTTCTTCAAAATCTCTCATAATTTCCTCCACATCGAGTTTAGTTTGTTCAGAGATCTAGACAAGAAGAAGGGATGCCTCAGTGAATCCCACTATCAGCAGAATGACTTCATGCGTTCCCCAAAAAAAATTCGATCCATTAATTGTTCCTGATGTGAAGTGGGGGTTCTTAAGTCGCTGCAGAGAATGAAGTTTGAAAGATCCAGACCTTTTTGGCACGCAAAGAATGGGGTTGCTCATTGTCCCGTAGGGGTTTCTCTATGTCACGTGGGATTTATCTATGTCCTGTGGGGTTTCTCTATGTCACGTGGGATTTATCTATGTCTCGTGTGGTTTGTCTATGTCACGTGGGATTTATCTATGTCCCATGGGATTTCTCTAAGTCACGTGGGATTTATCTATGTCCCGTGGGGTTTATCTATGTCACGTGGCATTTGCATGCAGAAGGAGCATTAAATGTTAGTGTTTGTCTAGGTCGCTACCACACTGAGGTAGAGGTGCCAGCACCTGTCCTTACTGCATTGTTTTCCTAGGGAAACTTTTGTTGCCTATTTTTTTAGGCTGAGTTGACCCTGGTGATGAACCGTCAGAAAAAATTCAGCCCGAATGCGAAATCGAACCAGGGACTTTCTGGTCAGTAAGCGAGTGCATTAATTACTAGACCATCGCGGTATCTAGAGTTGGATTAGTGCTTATAGAATGTTGCTATGAGTTAGGGCAACCAGAAGTTTATACATCGGCTTATAGAATGTTGCTATGAGTTAGGGCAACCAGAAGTTTATACATCGGCGTATAGAATGTTGCTATGAGTTAGGGCAACCAGAAGTTTATACATCGGCGTATAGAATGTTGCTATGAGTTAGGGCAACCAGAAGTTTATACATCGGCTTATAGAATGTTGCTATGAGTTAGGGCAACCAGAAGTTTATACATCGGCTTATAGAATGTTGCTATGAGTTAGGGCAACCAAAAGTTTATACATCGGCTTATAGAATGTTGCTATGAGTTAGGGCAACCAGAAGTTTATACATCGGCTTATAGAATGTTGCTATGAGTTAGGGCAACCAGAAGTTTATACATCGGCTTATAGAATGTTGCTATGGGTTAGGGCAACCAGAAGTTTATACATCGGCTTATAGAATGCTGCTATGAGTTAGGGCAACCAGAAGTTTATACATCGGCTTATAGAATGCTGCTATGAGTTAGGGCAACCAGAAGTTTATACACTGGGTTATAGAATGGTGCTATATTGTTTTTGCTTCCTTAACATTTGTATCAGTGTGTTTCATGATTTTCTCATTTCAACATAGTTTCTTCTCCATCAAAATAAGAAGATTAATATCGCCTATGTCGGCTGGACTTTTCACCTTCAACAAGGAGATTGTTTTAATGCTGATTTGATATTCATGATATTAGCATATATTCAGATAGAAAGAAGAGTCCATGTTATCAGCACATGTTCAAATAGAAAAAAGAGTCAGTGTTATAAGCACATGTTCAGACAGAAAAAAGAGTCCATGTTATCAGCACATGTTCAGATAGAAAAAAGAGTCAGTGTTATCAGCACATGTTCAGATAGAAAAAAGAGTCCATGTTATCAGCACATGTTCAGATAGAAAAAAGAGTCAATATTATCAGCACATGTTCAGATAGAAAAAAGAGTCAGTGTTATCAGCACATGTTCAGATAGAAAAAAGAGTCCATGTTATCAGCACATGTTCAGATAGAAAAAAGAGTCAATATTATCAGCACATGTTCAGATAGAAAGAAGAGTCAGTGTTATCAGCACATGTTCAAATAGAAAGAAGAGTCAGTGTTATCAGCACATGTTCAAATAGAAAGAAGAGTCAGTGTTATCAGCACATGTTCAAATAGAAAGAAGAGTCAGTGTTATCAGCACATGTTCAAATAGAAAGAAGAGTCAGTGTTATCAGCACATGTTCAAATAGAAAGAAGAGTCCATGTTATCAGCACATGTTCAGATAGAAAAAAGAGTCAGTGTTATCAGCACATGTTCAAATAGAAAGAAGAGTCAGTGTTATCAGCACATGTTCAAATAGAAAGAAGAGTCAGTGTTATCAGCACATGTTCAAATAGAAAGAAGAGTCAGTGTTATCAGCACATGTTCAGATAGAAAGAAGAGTCCATGTTATCAGCACATGTTCAGATAGAAAGAAGAGTCAGTGTTATCAGCACATGTTCAAATAGAAAGAAGAGTCAGTGTTATCAGCACATGTTCAAATAGAAAGAAGAGTCAGTGTTATCAGCACATGTTCAAATAGAAAGAAGAACTGAAAAGTTAAGCTTACAGAAAAACCTGAAGACATACTAACATGATTTTGCTGCTTTAATGAAGTGTACTCACACGAATAACAAGGACACCTCCAGGTGGGCCATGACCCGTCAGTCAGACACGCTGAGTCAGGCCTTGACCCGTCAATCAGACACGCTGAGTCAGGCCATGACCCATCAGTCAGACACGCTGAGTCAGGCTATGACCCGTCAGTCAGACACGCTGAGTCAGGCCATGACCCGTCAGTCAGACACGCTGAGTCAGGCCATGACCCGTCAGTCAGACACGCTGAGTCAGGCCATGACCCATCAGTCAGACACGCTGAGTCAGGCTATGACCCGTCAGTCAGACACGCTGAGTCAGGCCATGACCCGTCAGTCAGACACGCTGAGTCAGGCCATGACCCGTCAGTCAGACACGCTGAGTCAGGCCATGACCCGTCAGTCAGACACGCTCGCTGAGTCAGGCCATGACCCGTCAGTCAGACACGCTGAGTCAGGCCATGACCCGTCAGTCAGACACGCTGAGTCAGGCCATGACCCGTCAGTCAGACACGCTGAGTCAGGCCATGACCCGTCAGTCAGACACGCTGAGTCAGGCCATGACCCGTCAGTCAGACACGCTGAGTCAGGCCATGACCCGTCAGTCAGACACGCTGAGTCAGGCCATGACCCGTCAGTCAGACACGCTGAGTCAGGCCATGACCCGTCAGTCAAACACGCTGAGTCAGGCCATGACCCGTCAGTCAGACACGCTGAGTCAGGCTATGACCCGTCAGTCAGACACGCTGAGTAAGCAAAGCAGTACCTGATCACGGAGGGGGGGGGGCACGTTATAGAAAGAGGTAGATAAAACAATTTAGATGTGGGCATGTGAAAAATAAGAGAATAATTGTGACTCCAACCCCTGACTCCGGTAAAGCAGAAAGAGAGAGAGAGAGAGAGACAGACAGAGAGAGAGAACGAGAGACAGAGAGATACAGAAAGAGAGGGACAGAGAGAAAGAGAAAGGCAGAAAAAGAGAGAGAAAGAGAGACAGAGAGAGAAGGATAGAGACAGAAAGAGAGAAAGAGGGAGAGAGAGAAAATTCCCGAAGAGAATATATATATGTAGAGAGAGAGAGAGATAATCGAGAAAAGCCTACCTTCCACACATCTGTTTACTATGAAAGGTTCGAACACTGTTCTTTTATTCCACAGACACCTTCCCCCCCCCTTTCTTAAATACAAGAAAATGTGGCAGAGTTTCATGTGAAATTTGAAATGTTGGCCTGCTTCCCAAGTGACCCACGACAGATGGTTCATTTTATATATCCTGAAAGAGAGGTCGTTTATAGATTTGTACAGGAAATTAACGGAGCATAAAGTCGGAGAATTCGCTTAGTGTTGTTCAATAATGTGATTTAATAACATGTAATTTTAGTTCGAACATCGCCCCCCACCCCACCCTCACGAGATATAATCAGGGAATGTCGTTCAAACATCCCCAAGAGAGTGATTGGCAGATTTCACGTCACGTGACTCTGGTGGTTGTATCTCTCTTTCTCTTCTCTCTTTTCTCTCTCTCCATCTCCCTCTGTCTCTCTGTCTTCTCCAACTTTCTTTGTTTAAATTGAGCCCAAAGTGCAGCCAACGCTAGAACAATATAAGTCTTCCAAAACCTAGACTTGATCTTTACAAGAAAAGCTTTAGTTATTCTGCTGCTCATCTTTGGAATACCCTCCCATCCTGTATATAAAAAAATATAAATTATACTCCTTCCTACAACTACAAACTTTCCCAGTATCTATTTGATGTTGACTACATGCCTGCATGAATCATAAAACTTGAAAGTTATCTTAGACTGCTCTTACAGACATCGAATACAGTTAATTGTTTATTCTGAATAGTCCCGAAATTTTGGTTTAGTAGATAGTCATTTATATATGTATGTAGGTACTTCTGCACTGAGTGAATGTTTAAGAGCAAAATGTAAAAGTTATATTTTATTTTATGTCTCTCAGCTTCAATGTTAATTATGTTTGTTACGTGAACAGGATTTATTTGTAGACTGTCTGGAATAGAGTGAAAGATGTATGATAAAGGGCAGAATGTTAGACGGGCCTGCGTGAAAGGTCACAATCATTCAGCATTTATTAATGAGCATTAATAACCATGAAGACACAGTTAAATGATTACATAAATAAATAATAAACTTATCTCTTGTCCATACACTCTACACTCAGATTTATGCCACAGCATGAAATAAAGTTGCATTCTTACATTCATACAAAACTAACAAATGTATAGAAAAGCAGTATAAAAAAGTAAATAAACAAGCCATACTTTAAACTACTTTAGACTATGCTTAGGGAGGCATATAATCCATATCAAACAGATGTTCTCAAAGTTTGATGTTATAAGAACGAATATCACTTATAATTGGCAGGGGATTCCAAAGGTGGGCAGCTGAGTAAGAGAAGCTTTTTTTAAACGTGTCAAAACTTGGTTTTGGGAGAACACAATTGCTTAAGCGTTGACTGTGTTTTGGGTTGGATTTGAACAACGACCACAGATAGGGTGGAGCATTGTGCGATAGAATTTTATGAATTAACTTTGCTTTGTTGAAAAGAAATCTCTTCTTGAGGGGTAGAATATCAAGATGTTTGTCCTTACTTGTAAATGTTTGTCATATATAAGCTTTACTGCTCGTTTTTGAAGTGAGTAAAGTCTTTTCATGTTTGACATGGAACAACCATCTTAGACTGGAGCAGTAGTCCAAGTGTGTTTGTGTCTGTGATATGTAGTATATTTTTCTGGTGTCTAGGTCAAGAAAATGTTTAATTTTAGTCAAATGGTAAACTTTTTGTGCATTGAGTTTAGTTAGATTGTCTTCATGATTATTCCAGCTGAGGTGGTGGTCAATCATGAGACATAGAGTTGTATGTTTACTAACATTCTCTATCTGTAAAGTTCCAGCGTGGAGCTGTAGTGTTGTTGTTGGTGAATTTGTTAATTTCTGTCTTGTTATAATAAGCATGGATTATGTTTTGCTGGTGTTTATGAACATTCTGTTGTTGTTGCTTCAGTTAATTACACTGTTTATTTCGAATTGAAGAGTTAACTCAAGATTAATACAGTCATTGTCACTTGTGTAAACTGTGCAGTCATCAGCAAAGAGGTCACAAGATGATTTTTTTTAGATGAAGTGGAAGATCATTGATGTAGATGGTAAACAGGAGAGGACCAAGAATAGATCCTTGTGGAACGCCATTATCAACCACAGATGAACTTGACCTTTTTTTAGGCAAACTACCTGCTGTCTGTTGGAAAGAAAAGATGTAATAAATTTTGTCAAGCCAAGGTGTAATTTATAAGTCTCAAGCTTTCTAACTAGGATTTCACGATCAATCATGTACAATTCTTTTTTAAAGTCAACAAAGACAGCACCATATAATTTATCTTCTTTTATGTTATTTTTCTGAGAACTGTGTGGCAGGAATGTTTCGGCCTAAAACTTGACTGACAGTCAACAATCAAATCATTTTCTTGCATGTGTTGTAAGGTTGTTTTTGTATGCGTTTTTCTAGGGGTTTAGACAAAGTCGATAGAATGGAAATTGGTCTATAGCTTGAGGGATTTTTCTCTGAACCAGATTTAAAAAGGGGATATATTTTTTATTCTTTAAAAGCCTGAGGAAAATGAAAATGTGCAATTCACTTATTGTAAGTGTATGTTAGTGTATCTGTAATTACTAGGGCGGAGTACCGTAATATCTTGTTGCTGATTTCATCAAGTCCTTCTTTAAAGATGAAAGATAATTATAAACTTCACTAACTGACATGAAAGGAATACTGGGTTGCTTTAGATTTACACATTTGCTACCTATACATTTATTTAATTCACTTACGTCAAAAGTAGGGGTTGGTAGTGAAGATTTGAAGAAGTAAATGGAGAACCCTTGTTGATGGCCTATCCCCCAGACAGGGGTAAAGAACCAAGGGAGGAAGGAAGGGAGGTAGAGAGGGAAGGAATGGAGGGAGGGAGAGAGGGAAGGAATGAAGGGAGTGAGGGAGGAAGGAATGAAGGGAGGTAGAGAGGGAAGGAATGAAGGGAGGTAGAGAGGGAAGGAATGAAGGGAGGTAGAGAGGGAAGGAATGAAGGGAGGTAGAGAGGGAAGGAATGAAGGGAGGGAGAGAGGGAAGGAATGAAGGGAGGGAGAGAGGGAAGGTATGAAGGGAGGTAGAGAGGGAAGGAATGAAGGGAGGGAGAGAGGGAAGGAATGAAGGGAGGGAGAAGAGAAGGAATGAAGGGAGGGAGGGAGGAATGAATGAATGAATAATCTTTATTTTTAAAGGGTAAAGAATTGGGCACGCAGGCCCGTCTTACATTCTGCCCTTCATCACTCCATCTTTCATTCTTCCCACACACTTCATTTAGTACAAATATACAAATTAAATTTGGAAAAAACATATCAAAAGAGTGTAAGATTTAACTACTACATTCAAAGTAAAAGAGAAAAAGTAATTAACCTAATAAAATAGCTCTCACGCACACATACACACGCAGACATATACATAAATAAAAATACATTGTAAATACAGATCTTCTAACATATGTTTTTTTAACAAACATTACAATAATTTCTAACAATATCTAACAAGTTGCTTTTCTAACTATGTCATTGAAGTACTTGATGGTTGGTGACTCATGTGTTGAGAGAGTGCTGGTTATTCTATGGAGGTATATAATTACAAGCAAGTAAATAATGAAACAGGTTTGAGTTAAAGGATGAAATATTACCAATGGATTTTAAATTGTAGGGGAGGGTGTTCCAGAGCTGTACTACAGAGTATGCAAGGCTTTTCTTGTACAGATCAATCCTGGGTTTAGGAAGAAGACAGTTTTTTAAACGCTGGCTATGTTTAGTATTATACGTAAACAGTGACCACAAGTAAGGCGGAGCATTGTGCGACAGAATTCTGTGAACAAACTTAACTTTGTTAAAAATGATTCTATTTTTGAGGGGTAGAATTTTGAGTTGTTTGTGTTGATTTACAGTCTGTACTGGGTGTTTGTCACAAATAAGATTTAATGCTCGCTTGTGAAGTGAGTGGAGCCTTTTTGTGTTTGAGACTGAGCATCCATCCCAGATTGTGGAGCAGTAATCCAAGTGTGTTTGTATGTGTGATATGTAGTATATTTTTCTTATGTCTTTGTCGATAAAGTGTTTAATTTTGGCTAGTTGGTAAACTTTCTGTGCAATCAGATTTGTTAGGTTATGTACGTGAGAATTCCAAGTTAAATGCTGATCAATGATGAGGCCTAGGGTTTTATGTTCATGAACATTTTCTATTGCCTTAGTCCCAGCACAAAGCTGTAGTGAGTTTTTGTTGCATTCTGCAGTTTCTGTCTTGTAGTGATGAGCATGGATTTTGTTTTGTTGGTGTTTATCAACATACCATTTTTATTACTCCATTTAATCAAACTATTTATATCATTTTGGAGCGTTGTCTGTAGTTTATTGATGTCATATTCACTATTGTAAACAGTACAGTCGTCAGCGAAAAGATCACGCGAAGAGTGCTTTAAATGTAATGGTAGGTCGTTAATATAGGTAGCAAAGAGAAGAGGACCAAGAATGGAGCCTTGAGGAATACCGATATCAAACACAGACGAGCCGTATGAAGGGGGGTAGAGAGGGAAAGAAGGAAGGAATGAAGGGATGGAGAGAGGGAAGGAAGGAAGGAATGAAGGGATGGAGAGAAGGAGGGAAGGAAGGAATGAAGGGAGGGAGAGAGGGAAGGAATGAAGGAAGGAAGAAAGGAAGGAGCGAGGGAGGAAGGAATGGAGGGATGAAGAGAGCGAGGGAAGGAAGGGAGGGAGAGAAGGAAGGAAGGAAGGAAGCGAGGGAGCGAGGGAGGGAGGAAGAAAGGAAGGAAGGAAGGAGGGAGGGAGGAAGGGAGGGAGAAAGGGTACAACGATGTTGCATGCTTATTACTTTTAGCTAATGCAAAAACTATTGTGGTGGGCATTGACACGATTATTATTATAACATTGAGAACATTGAGAATATTGAGAAGTTCCCGTTGAAAATATAGATTTTTAAACGATAGGAGAAAACTCGAAATTATAGGATATCACTGGAAAATACAGGATATAATTTGAAACCATAGGATTCAACTTGAAAAAAGTGGGATAAAATTGAAAAATAAGTGGGATAGATCCTGAAAAGATGGGACAGATCTTGAAAAGATTAATTCCATTTCAAGCAAACCTGGGAGCCAAGTTCAGTACTAAGATGATGCTAGAACCAACCAATCATAATCAACAACTGGTGCCTGGCTTGTCCTGGTCAGAATTAAGGTACTCACAGCTGTATTTTTAAAATCTGTGCACGGAGATCTGAACAAACAGACATTTACCCAACAACCTGGGAGCTTTACCCTGTCGACCAGTTAGTTATCCACCAAGATTCCCACAAAAGGAAAGTAAGAAAAGGAAGCAGACACAACCGCAGACAAAACACTGACCTTTCTTCCACGACCTTTGCTCTAAATGTTGAGTTTTAATCACAACATGACCACCTTCACATGTTTGCTTTCCAACAACAGATTTTCTCTCTTCTATATAGATGAACAACTGAGACGAAAATCCAAATATCACATCTTAAAATATGCAAAATTTCCATTTTTTCATGACAGATGTCATCAATAAATTGGACTGACATTCAAAACCACGGCATTGTGCAATAAAGGTGTGGATAAACCATTCTCACTGCTGACGCTGAAATGTACCGTCAAGATTATCACAGAGTGGTTTATGCGAAGAAATAATGCAACCATTGTTATAGTTTAGTGTGTTGTATTTTCTGTTTACGATGGTTAAAATGTTGCAGTTAGAGCTCTACTTAATGCCAGCACAACAGTTCATGATTTACTTCAATTTCCACTCGTCTGGGAAAAGTGTTATAAAAATCAGCAACTAACAAACATTACTCTCCAGGGGAACTTCCTCCATGGAGGTGCTGAGAGTTTAAACAGCTTGTAGAAGGAAACATTCTTGATGACCGGCGATTCCACGCCTGTTTCTCTCAGAGTCGTACGCTGGCCAGTTGTCGCCATGGAAAAGCTCTGGTGGAGCAAGGGGAAACAACAACTGAAGCATTTCTGACAGAGTTCATTCGCTTACAATAGAGTTCAAATGATCCATGCCACAGATGCTGATACTGAGAGAATGGATCAGTTGTTCACAACAGCGATCTCCTGCTGGTACATAGAGAAGATAAGTAAACACTCGACCGTTTCTGTCAATGCGATCTGTTCAGCTGAAACAAAAGACGTCCATGATCGTTACAATAGTGATTACTTTAGATGCTTTTTTTGAAATACAACCAGAAACTCACCCTACAACGACCACCCCCCCCCCCCATTTCAACTGACACAAGGGTGGTCCATAAAAACAATCTATCACTGATATCAAAGGAAACACATTACATAGCTGGGTTTTTTTTCCTATTGATTTATCTGAAAACTGAATCATAAATTCTCTAATACAGCACGTTTATATTTTATGGCGTCTTATGCGTAACAAGATATATCGGCATTTATCTCTTTCTGTGTCTTATGCAACAAGATAAATCGGCATTTATCTTTCCATGTCTCATGTAACAAGATAAATAGGCATTTATCTCTCAGTGTCTTATGTAACAAGATAAATCGGCATTTATCTCTCAGTGTCTTATGTAACAAGATAAATCGGCATTTATCTCTCTGTGTCTTATGTAACAAGATAAATCGGCATTTATCTTTCCGTATCTTATGTCAACCAATCAATCAAGTGCCGTGTCGCGTGACGTAGGCGATCATTTCTTTCCACAATTCCCTGTCTTTCGACTTGATTATGTGATCCGCCGGTGACTTTCTTCCTAGCCACACTGACAGCCCACACTGACAGCCCATCCAGTAACTTCTCTCTCTCTCTCTCTCTCTCTGTCTTCCTCTGTCTCTTCTTCCCTAAATTTTTCCAGTTGCCACAATGTGTTCCAATTCTCCTCTTCTCAGAAAATGCCCTATAAATCTCGCCTGTCTGCCTCTGATCTTTGTATCTTATGTAACAAGATGAATCGGTATTTATCTCTCCGTGTATTGCAGGTCTAGTCATCATTCATTCATTCATTCATTCATTCATTCATTCATTCATCTGCATGTCCCTTGCGGAACTTTGCCTCCCAAAACAGCAGTCCTGTAGGCCTCTCGGTTGTGAGCAAGATGTCTAGTCATCAGCCACAACAAAAGTCACTGGTATTCCGTACAGCCAGCGACATTTACGGCATGTGGTGATGATGCCGTATTGCTTCAGAGGAAGGAGGGTAACAAGTACAATCTTTTGTTTAATGGCCAGGCTTCCAAGTCGAAGATGTCCAGGAAAATCCGATGTCACTCTCTGTTGATGGCGCAATGTTCACAGACAACCTGTCAAGAAAGTGATCTTGGGTAATGTTAAATCAAATCAAAAAGGGGGGAGAGGGGAGGGGAGAGAGACAGTGGGAGAGAAAGTGAATGAATGAATAATCTTTATTTTCAGAGGGTGAAGAATTGGGCACGCAGATCCGTCTCACATTCCGCCTTTCATCACTTTCATCTTTCATTCATCAAACACATTCGAGTTTAATACAAGTATACAAAGTAGACGAGGGGAAAGCACATCAAAAAGAGTCCAGAATTAAGCTGTTACATTCACATATCTACAAGAGAATGAACCACATGAGAGGTAATTAACTTAACAAGACACGCGCACACACAAAAATAGATTTTCAGAGAGAGAGAAAGAGACAGAGATGAAGAGAGAGAGAAAGAGAAAGAGAGAGAGAAAGAGACAGAGATAAAGAGAGAGAGAGAAAGAGAAAGAGAGAGAGAAAGAGATAGAGAAAGAGACAGAGAGAGAGAAAGAGACAGAGATAAAGAGAGAGAGAGAGAAAGAGAAAGAGAGAGAGAAAGAGAAAGAGAGAGACAAAGAGAAAGAGAGAGAAAGAGAAAGAGAGAGAGAAAGAGAATGAGAGAGAGAAAGAGAGAGAGAGAAAGAGAGAGAGAAAGAGAAAGAGAGAGAAAGAGACAGAGATAAAAAGAGAGAGAGAAAGAGAGAGAAAGAAAAAGAGAGAGAAAGAGAAAGAGAGAGAAAGAGAAAGAGAGAGAGAAAGAGAGAGAAAGAGAAAGAGAGAGAAAGGGAGAGAGAAAGAGAAAGAGAGACAGAAAGAGAAAGAGAGACAGAAACATAAAGAGACAGAGATAAAGAGAGAGAGAGAAAGAGAGAGAGAAAGAGAGAGAGAAAGAGAAAGAGAGAGAGAAAGAGAAAGAGAGAGAGAAAGAGAGAGAAATAGAGAGAGAAAGAGAGAAAGAAAAAGAGGGAGAGAAAGAAAAAGAGAGAGAATGAATCTTTAGTCTTTATTTTTAAAGGGTAAAGAATTGGGCACACAGGCCCGTCTTACATTCTGCCCTTCATCACTCCATCTTTCATTCTTCCCACACACTTCATTTAGTACAAAAATACAAATTAAATTAGGAAAAACATATCAAAAGAGTGTAAGATTTAGCTACTACATTCAAGGTAAAAGAGAAAAAGTCATTAACCTAATAAAATAGCACTCACGCACACATACACACGCAGACAAATACATAAACAAAAATACATTGTAAATACAGATCTTCTAACATATTTTTTAAACAAACATTAAAATAATTTCTAACAATATCTATCAAGTTGCTTTTCTAACTGTCATTGAAGTATTTGATGGTTTACAAGCCATGTGTTGAGAGAGTGCTGGCTATTTTATGGAGGCATATAATTACAAGCAAGTAAATAATGAAACAGGTTTGAGTTAAAGGATGAAGTATTACCAATGGATTTTAAATTGTAGGGTAGGGTGTTCCAGAGCTGTACTACAGAGTATGCAAGGCTTTTCTTGTACAGATCAATCCTGGGTTTAGGAAGAAGACAGTTTTTCAAACGCTGGCTATGTTTAGTATTATACGTAAACAGTGACCACAAGTAAGGCGGAGCATTGTGCGACAGAATTCTGTGAACAAACTTAACTTTGTTAAAAATGATTCTATTTTTGAGGGGTAGAATTTTGAATTGTTTATGTTGATCTACAGTCTGTACTGGGTGTTTGTCACAAATAAGATTTAATGCTCGCTTGTGAAGTGAGTGGAGCCTTTTTGTGTTTGAGACTGAGCATCCATCCCAGATTGTGGAACAGTAATCTAAGTGTGTTTGTATGTGTGATATGTAGTATATTTTTATTGTGTCTTTGTCGATAAAGTGTTTAATTTTGGCTAGCTGGTAAACTTTCTGTGCAATCAAATTTGTTAGGTTATGTACGTGAGAATTCCAAGTTAAATGCTGATCAATGATGAGTCCTAGGGTTTTATGTTCATGAACATTTTCTATTGCCTTAGTCCCAGCACAAAGCTGTAGTGAAGTTTTTGTTGCATTTTGCAGTTTCTGTCTTGTAGTGATGAGCATGGATTTTGTTTTGTTGGTGTTTATCAACATACCATTTTTATTACTCCATTTAATCAAACTGTTTATATCATTTTGGAGCGTTGTCTGTAGTTTATTGATGTCATATTCACTATTGTAAACAGTACAGTCGTCAGCGAAAAGATCACACGAAGAGTGCTTTAAATGTAGTGGTAGGTCGTTAATATAAGAGAGAAAGAGAAAGAGAGAGAAAAAGAGAAAGAGAGAGAGAAAGAGATAAAGAGAGAGAGAAAGAGAAAGAGACAGAGAAAGAGACAGAGATAGAGAGAGAAAGAGAGAAAGAGACAGAGAGAAAGAGAGAGAGAAAGAAAAAGAGAGGGAGAGAGAGAGAAAGAGACAGAGATAAAGAGAGAGAGAGAAAGAGAAAGAGAGAGAGAAAGAGAAAGATAAAGAGAGAGAGAAAGATAAAGAGAGAGAAAGAGACAGAGAGAGAGACAGAGATAAAGAGAGAGAGAGAAAGAGAAAGAGAGAGAGAGAAAGAGATAGAGATAAAGAGAGAGAAAAAGAGAGATAGATAATGAATGAATGAATGAATGAATAATCTTTATTTTTCAAGGGTAAAGAATTGGGCACCCAGGCCCGTCTTACATTCTGCCATTCATCACTCCATCTTTCACTCTTCCCACATACTTGATTTAGTACAAATATACAAATTAAGAAAAAAGAGAGAGAGAGAGAGAAAGAAAAAGAGAGAGAAAGAGAGAGAGAAAATGAGAGAGAAAGAAAAAGAGAGAGAAAGAGAGAGTGAAAAAGAGAGAGAAAGAAAAAGAGAGAGAGAAGGAGAGACAGAAAGAAAAAGAGAGAGAAAGAGAGAGAAAATGAGAGAGAAAGAACGAACGAACGAACAAACGAACATACCTTATTTTTTAAAAGGGTTAAGAATTGGACACGCAGGCCTGTCTAATATTCTGCCCTTCATCATACAGCTTTCACTCAGTCACAGTCATTCAGCGTTTGTTAATGAGCATAATAATCATGAAGACACAATTAAATGATTACATAAATAAATAATAAACGTATCTCTTGTCCATACACTCAACACTCTCATTTACGCAACAGCATGAAATAAACTTGCTTTCTTACATTATTTAAAACTATAATTTATATAAAAGCTGTTAAAAAAAATAGAACAATCAAGCCATACTTTAAACTACTTTAGACTATTCTTAGGGAGGCATATAGTCCATATCAAACAGGTGTTGACACAGTTTGAAGTTATAAGAACGAATATTACTTATAAGTTTTACATGAATTGGTAGAGAGAGAGAGAGAGAGAGAGAGAGAGAGAGAGAGAGAGAAACTTCGGGATTGAGCTGGCAGGAGAGGATAACCCACGAACTTTATTTTCAACGACTGAAACACTTACCTGCCTTCTCTCTGTCCTTGACATTCATGAACAATTTACCGTCACAAAACCACACACAAAACAAACTTGGGTAACATTTGAAACAAGAAATAAGAGCATAACTCAGACTAAGGCTAAACGAATTAATGATCTTGGAGTACTCTCTAGATTTTTACCATCTCTTCTTATGCCCAACAAAGTGTCCTTCTCAAGTACCAAATACAGCGGTTCTCAAACAGAGAGGCAGGTGGCTACACGGGGATGAATTATCAAGTCTAAGGAGAGAAAGTTCTTTACGAGGAAGGGATTTTTTTTCAGTGAAGAAATCCTCCATTGGAAAAAATTCCTCTCCTTAAATTTGAAAGTCCTCCTCAATTCCTTCTTCGGAAAAAAATTTCCTTCCCTTAAATATGAAAGTCTTCCCTAATTCCAATTCCTTCTTTGAAAAAAAATCTTCCCCTTAATTTGAAAGTCTTCCCCAATTTCTCTTTCAAAAAAAAAATTATCGACTTTAAAATCCACCTGTCTCGCCATAGAGACCCGCTGACCTTTGGCATCTTGTGAATGTATTACTGTTAGTCAAAGTAATATCCTAGTACAAAAATGTTTTTGCATAATTAGTTCTGACAGGTAAATACTAGCCTGTAATAGCTGATGCTGCCTGAGCAAAAGTGATGATGTCGTTTCATCACAGACAAGATACCGTTACATCAAAAGTGATGATGTCATTTCATCACAGACAAGATACCGTTACATCAAAAGTGATGATGTCTTTTCATCACAGACAAGATACCGTTACATCAAAAGTGATGATGTTGTTTCATCACAGACAAGATACCGTTACATCAAAAGTGATGATGTTGTTTCATCACAGACAAGATACCGTTACATCAAAAGTGATGATGTTGTTTCATCACAGACAAGATACCGTTACATCAAAAGTGATGATGTCGTTTCATCACAGACATGATACCGTTACATCAAAAGTGATGATGTCGTTTCATCACAGACAGGATACCGTTACATCAAAAGTGATGATGTCGTTTCATCACAGACAAGATACCGTTACATCAAAAGTGATGATGTCGTTTCATCAGACATACCTTTATATCAAAAATGATGTCAATAAACCATAATTGAGAGATTCAGTGCACGAAGAATGAACTTTTAGACGGCCAAATTTGACTGAATTATATAAAAGATTGAAGGATAATGGAGACAATGTAAGTAAAAGTTCTGTTGTGTTAACCTCTGGTCCATGGACCACTAGGAACTCCATGAAAGAATTCTGAAGGGATCAATGAACCAGGAAATGGATTGGTCTGGAATTTTAAAAAAACTTATCATCATCTGCTTTACTTTTAATGACGGGTCCACAATTGTTCTCAAGCAGGAAAGACCATAGCTGTCCTCAAGTAGGAAATAGGGTCCACGGCTGTTCTGAAGCAGAAAAGAGGATCCACAGCTGTTCTCAAGCCGGAAAGAGGTACACAGCTGCTATCAGGACGGAAAGAGGGTCAACAGGTGTTCTCAAACCAGAAAGAGGGTCTACAGCTGTTCTGAAGCAGGAAATAGGGTCCATAGCTGTTTTCAAGCCGGAAAGAGAGTTCACCAGTGTTCTCAAGCCGGAATGAGGGTCCACAGCTGTTCTCAGGCCGGAAAGAGAGTCCACAACTGTTCTCAAACCGGAAAGAGGGTCCACAGCTGTTTTCAGGCCGGAAAGAGAGTCCACAACTGTTCTCAAACCGGAAAGAGGGTCCACAGCTGTTTTCAGGCCGGAAAGAGGGTCCACAGCTGTTTTCAGGCCGGAAAGAGGGTCCATACCTGTTCTCAGGCCGGAAGAGGGTCCACAGCTGTTCTCGTGCTGGAAAATGGGTCCTTATCTGTTTCCGGCGAGGAAAGGGGGCCCATGTGTAAAAAAGTCTTCTAATCTGCCAGAGTAACCTCCCATCTAACTTCACGTAAGGAATATAATAAGGCAAAAGTTGAATTTAGAAGTTTAAATGTTTTCTTGTCTCTAAAACAATATGCGGAAAACATTTACGCTGCAATAATGCACTTATAACTGTTCTATCGTTATGAAAACATTCTGTAATGCCAATAACTAACTGAAAGTCCATATTCATGACTCAAGTAATTAATTATTGACGTAGGTTTTCATGAATAATTTCAAGTTATTCCTGATGTTATCTGAACTCTAAAACAACCGATATTCCGTTTTGATCTGGAAAAGAGAGAGAGAGAGAGAGAGAGAGAGAGAGATAAGGAGAGTTGTATTTTATTAGCGGCCTTGGATTAAACATAAAAATGGTCTAGCGACAGCATCATGGTACAAAAACTGACTGTCATCCAAGACGCTGTCGCCTCTCTGGGACAATTTTAGAATTGTATCGGCTGGGTACAGTGGGGCTTTTTCTTAAGTAAATTGTTCCTAATGCGTATTGCAAAGAGCGCTAATGTTCTGGCTCATTTTTTCTGGCCAGAGTTCTTGGACTTGATGTCATGATGTAAAGGGCAAGAGAGAGGATATAATTATCTCCCTTTCATTTTCGGCTGTGTGCGAGAGTGTGTATGTGTGAGCCTTTTAACTTGACTTAATTAGCTGTCCTTTAGATATAACTGCTTCTGACCTTTCAGAGCCCCGAGTGTCTGAGGGTAGGAGCAGTAGAGGATGTAGAGCTGATGTGTGGTGTGAGCTAAGCTGATGTTGGCCAGCTTGTAGAGGATGGTGTTACTAATTATGGTCATGTTAAAAATTGACGAGCTGGGACAATGGCTATGCATTTTCTGCAAACTAAAAGCTCGTTTTTTCCCCGAAAAGAACATGCCAATCGTGAGGTTGCTAATGGAAGCAGTGTTTTCTGTTATTGTTGATCTGAAAAACAGTGGCAGGGTATCTTTCACTCCATTGGCTCTCTAAATGAAAACAGAAAGAGAGCCACACTGACTATTAGCTGCAGTTGACAGCAGAGCTTAACTAGGCATAGGTACTTTCAGCTCTTAACTTCAGATAGTGAGCACTACAACTCTCCTGGAAGCTAGGCAATGGAATTCTGATAAGTCCATTAAAAAAGCTTAAGATTATAACAGTTAAAGGATAATAAGAAATGTTGTAAAAGCAGTAAACAGCACAGTCATGGCGTTGGTTGAAACTATGATGATCTCACATGTGAAGATTTGTGGAGGTAAAGATGCTGTCCGATGTGAAGATGTGTGGGGGTAAAGATGTTGTCCGATGTGAAGTATTGTGGGGGTAAAGATGCTGTCCGATGTGAAGTATTGTGGGGGTAAAGATGCTGTCCGACGTGAAGATATGTGGAGGTAAAGATGCTGTCCGATGTGAAGATGTGTGGGGGTAAAGATGCTGTCCGATGTGAAGTATTGTGGGGGTAAAGATGCTGTCCGATGTGAAGATATGTAGGGGTAAAGATGCTGTCCAATGTGAAGATATGTAGGGGTAAAGATGCTGTCCGATGTGAAGCTATGTAGGGGTAAAGATGCTGTCCGATGTGAAGTATTGTGGGGGTAAAGATGCTGTCCGATGTGAAGATATGTAGGGGTAAAGATGCTGTCCAATGTGAAGATATGTAGGGGTAAAGATGCTGTCCGATGTGAAGATATGTAGGGGTAATGATGCTGTCCGATGCGAAAATATGTGGAGGTAAAGATGCTGTCCGATGTGAAGATATATATAGGGGTAAAGATGCTGTCCGATGTGAAGATATGTGGAGGTAAAGAAGCTGTCCGATGTGAAGATATGTGGAGGTAAAGATGCTGTCCAATGTGAAGATATGTAGGGGTAAAGATGCTGTCCGATGTGAAGATGTATGGAGGTAAAGATGCTGTCCGATGTGAAGTTGTGTGGAGGTAAAGATGCTGTCCGATATGAAGATGTGTGGAGGTAAAGATGCTGTCCGATGTGGCCCCCAGCGGCTCATAGATGATATGCTAGCGTCATCGCTGGCGAGCTACAGCTGACAAATACTCTGTTCCACCTGTCTGTTGGTGCCCCTAGTAACAGATCTTACCTGGCTAACTGGGTAGGGATCGCCATAGTTCCCTGGTTGTGGAGTCCATTAAAGAAGCACTGCATATCTCCTGCTATTTAACTCCTCTCTTAGACCGAGAAGTACCCACCAAGACTTGTTCCCACACCCACAAGATGCTGTGCTTCAACATCTTCACTGCATCAGCTGCAAAGTACACCGCTCACACTCCAGGGAGTTAGAAGAAGAAGAAGAAGACGATATGCCATAACACATAATCTCTAGGCCATCACGTCAATGAAGAAAATCTTTCTAGCAGACGAGCCAGTTGTCATTTATGTTCAGCTCTTCCAACATACTCTCCATGCCAAATTTTACCCGTTGTCGTTAAAAACTAGCCCCGTCACGTGTGATCGCAAAAACGATGACGTTTACAGCAAATGTTGATGTAAATTATAAAGGGATGTTTTTTAAACAAAATACAGATAAATGAAGATAATAAATTGGTATTGGCAATTTTCTCTCTAACTCTAGTAATCAATCAATCAATCAAGTGTCACGCCGCGTGTCGCAGGCGATCATTTCTCTCCACAATTCCCTGTCTTTAAACTTGATTATGAGATCCGCCGGTGACTTTCTTCCTAGCCACACTGACAGCCCATCCAGTAACTTCTCTCTCTGTCTTCCTCTGCCTCTTCTTCCCTCAATTTTTCCAGTTGTCACAGTGTGTTCCAGTTTTCCTCTTCTCAGGAGATGTCCTACAAATCTCGCTTGTCTGTCTCTGATCTTTGGCTTTTAACTTCAGGCTCTCTTAAGACGTCTTCGTTGGCTTTCTTAGCTGTCCATGGTACCTTCAACATCCTTCTTATGAACCACATTTCCATGGCCTCCATTTCTCGCTGTACTCTCTTATTCATAGACCATGCTTCACATCCATAAAACAAAATTGGCTCGATGTAACATTTAAGTACTGGGAATCTTGTTTCCATTGATATAGATCTGTTGCACAAGATGTTTCTCATTTTCTGGAATGTTGACTTGGCCTGAGCACGTCTGCTTGTTTTTCGTTGTGACATTCCCCATCAGCAGATATAATCGTTTTTAAGTACTTGAACTTATCAATTTGTTTCAGTTCTGTGCCATGGATGGTAATGCTATATTTTGGTGGTATTCTTTTCTTTAGATGACCATCACTTCAGTCTTCTTTTTATTCAGGCTGAGACCTTTACTTTTACTTTCACGAACCACGATGTCCAGAAGAGTCTGTAGCTCCCCTTCACTTTTAGCAATCAGAACTGTGTCGTCTGCATATCTTAAGTTGTTACGGTTGTACGCGTCAATTGATATTCCTGGCAAACTATCTACATTCCTCATTATGTTTTTGCTGTATAAGGAAAAGAGGTCAGGAGATAAAACGCATCCTTATCTCACCCCCATTTGTATGTCTTGGAATGCTCCTGTTTGGTTCTCAACCTTTATTGCTACTGATTGCTGCCAGTATATGTTTTTGATGAGTTTCAGATCTTTCCCATCTATGTTGACGTCTTCCAGCATTCTTATAATTTCTGTGTCTCACTTTATTGAATGCTTTACAGTAGTCTATGAAGCATAAGTATAGGTCCGTCTTTACTTCTATTGATCTTTTCATCAATGTTCTCAATATACATGGCATTACTTGTGCATTTTCCTTCGACGAAGCCACACTGTTCTTCAGCGATTTCTGGTTTTATTTTGCCCCTGACTCTTCTCACGACAATACAAAGCAGGAATTTGGTAACATGGCTCATAAGACTAATGGTTCGATGGTCTTCACATTCAACTGCACCTTGTTTCTTTGGTAGGGCAATGAAAACTGATTGCAAAAGGTCTGATGGGACATAGTTACTATTATAGATGTCATTCAGCAATCTGGTAATTATTTCTATACCAATCTCTCCTAATGCTTCCAATTCTTCCTTGGTGATTTTATCTGGTCCTGGTGCTTTGTTGTTCTTCATGTGTTTCAAAGTCATCAAACTGCAGTAATATGAACTGTTTATTTTCTTCGTATTTAGATCATTTCTGTCACGTCTCTAAGAAAAGCAGATGAGGAAAACAGCAAAATCTATGCACGATGATCAGTGACGAAGAAAACAGCAACATCTATGCACGATGATCAGTGACGAAGAAAACAGCAACATAAGATGATCAGTGAAGAAGAAAACAGCAACATCTATACACGATGATCAGTGACGAAGAAAACAGCAACATCTATATAAGATGATCAGTGAAGAAGAAAACAGCAACATCTATATAAGATGATCAGTGAAGAAGAAAACAGCAACATCTATATAAGATGATCAGTGACGAAGAAAACAGCAACATCTATATAAGATGGTCAGAGAAAAAGAAAACAGCAACATCTATATAAGATGGTCAGAGAAGAAGAAAACAGCAACATCTATACAAGATGATCAGTGAAGAAGAAAACAGCAACATCTATACACGATGATCAGTGAAGAAGAAAACAGCAACATCTATATAAGATGATCAGTGACGAAGAAAACAGCAACATCTATATAAGATGATCAGTGAAGAAGAAAACAGCAACATCTATACACGATGATCAGTGAAGAAGAAAACAGCAACATCTATATAAGATGATCAGTGAAGAAGAAAACAGCAACATCTATATAAGATGATCAGTGACGAAGAAAACAGCAACATCTATATAAGATGATCAGTGAAGAAGAAAACAGCAACATCTATATAAGATGATCAGTGACGAAGAAAACAGCAACATCTATATAAGATGATCAGTGAAGAAGAAAACAGCAACATCTATATAAGATGATCAGTGAAGAAGAAAACAGCAACATCTATATAAGATGATCAGTGACGAAGAAAACAGCAACATCTATATAAGATGATCAGTGAAGAAGAAAACAGCAACATCTATACACGATGATCAAAGAAGAAGAAAACAGCAACATCTATACACGATGATCAGAGAAGAAGAAAACAGCAACATCTATATAAGATGATCAGTGAAGAAGAAAACAGGAAAATCTATATAAGATGATCAGTGAAGAAGAAAACAGGAAAATCTATATAAGATGATCAGTGAAGAAGAAAACAGCAACATCTATACACGATGATCAGAGAAGAAGAAAACAGCAACATCTATACACGATGATCAGTGACAAAGAAAACAGCAACATCTATGCACGATGATCAGAGAAGAAGAAAACAGCAACATCTATATAAGATGATCAGTGAAGAAGAAAACAGCAACATCTATATAAGATGATCAGTGAAGAAGAAAACAGCAACATCTATATAAGATGATCAGTGACGAAGAAAACTTAATTAATGCGCCGAGGTTGAGCTGACACGATCGTGACAGAAGCTGGGCAGTCAAGCAGCACTAAATGCCATGCCACGCTCTGATGACATCATGCGTCACGCTATTCATGCCGGCCCACAGTGTGGACGCTGACGCCAAGAAACCTTCTACTAGTGAACAAATGACTCATGATGAACGTTAGTTACACTTCACAATTCTGAACTGGAGTTATTAAGATCAGCTCTGCTAGTTAGCTACTTTCATTTTTTTTCCATAGGTAAAAATATTAAAAATATTAACAAAATATTAAAATTAATTCGAAGCCAGATTCAGCAAAGACAAAAATCTGAATTTCCTGCCATAATGAAAATCATAAAGCGTGAAAACTCATCACTGAATACAGAAACACACTGTTGATGGCGGGACAAAAACAGCAACCGCAAAAACAAAACAAAACAAAACAAAGCCATGATCATTTTTGTTCTATGAAATCTTGTCAAAGAATATACGAAAATATTTTCTATAACTTTTAAAACGAGGATTACTGTTGTTGCTGTTGTTATTGTTGCTGTTGTTGTTATATTTATATAGGGTCGAGCTGGATATTCTCTGCAGCAGATGGCGTGAAGATGTAGGAACCTCATATCTCATTTTGATTGGATTACATTGGTTAGCTTGAAGACCCTAGAATGTACTCAGTGGCTAGCTTCAAGACTCCAGAATGTACTCAGTGGTTAGCTTGAAGACCTCAGAATGTACTCAGTGGTTAGCTTGAAGACCTCAGAATGTACTCAGTGGTTAGCTTGAAGACCTCAGAATGTACTCAGTGGTTAGCTTGAACACCTCAGAATGTACTCAGTGGTTAGCTTGAACACCTCAGAATGTACTCAGTGGTTAGCTTGAACACCTCAGAATGTACTCAGTGGTTAGCTTGAAGACCTCAGAATGTACTCAGTGGTTAGCTTGAACACCTCAGAATGTACTCAGTGGTTAGCTTGAACACCTCAGATTGTATTCGGAAAAAAACAACAAACTTCTCCTTAGACTCCACCATCATAGAGACTACGGTGAACCCTAACAGGACTGGGTCTGGTAGTAGAAGCACCAACAGAGAAATGAGACAGGGTCTTGATCAGCTCTAGGTCACGGGGCCTAATAACCGAAGCACACCTAGCACTGGTCAGCTCTAGGTCAATGGCCTAATAACCAAAGCACACCTAGCACAGATCAGCTCTAGGTCACGGGACCTAATAACCTAAAGCACACCTATCACAGATCAGCTCTAAGTCACGGGACCTAATAACCAAAGCACACCTAGCACAGGCCATCTTTCCTTCAAGAATGGACCTGAAAGCTAAAGCCAGCACAAGAATAAGTGAGAAACCATCAAAAATGTGAATTTTACAAACCTCACTACAAGTGACAGGAAGAAAAGTTTAAAAATCGTTTAAAATTCTGTTCGTCTTATGAAACATGAAAGTGTTGGGAGGCGAAGATGTTGAAAATGCTTAAAAAAAAAAAAAAACTAAAAAAGCGAAATCAGTTCTAGCATTCTTTATTTTCAACCCAAGACACTAATATACAACATGAAACTTTTACATTTTCGAACCAAGGCACCAATATACATTATCAAGTTCCCACACCGAGGCACTAATATACAACATCAGGATTCCAAAGCAAAGCACTAATACACAACATCAAGATCCCAAACCAAGGCACTAATAAATATCTTCAAGATTCCAAAACAAAGCACTAATACACAACATCAAGATCCCAAACCAAGGCACTAATAAATATCTTCAAGATTCCAAAACAAAGCACTAATACACAACATCAAGATCCCAAACCAAGGCACTAAAATGCAATATCAAGATCCCAAACCAAGGCAACAATGTACAATATCAAGATCCCAAACCAAGACACTAAAATACAATATCAAGATCTCAAACCAAGACACTAAAATACAATATCAAGATCCCAAACCAAGGCACCAATGTACAATATCAAGATCCCAAACCAAGACACTAAAATACAATATCAAAAGCCCAAACCAAGGCACCAATATACAATATCAAAATCCCAAACCAAGGCACTAAAATACAATATCAAGTTCCCAAACCAAGGCACTAATAAATATCTTCAAGATTCCAAGACAAAGCACTAATACACAGCATCAAGATTCCAAACCAAGGCACTAATATACAACATGAAGGTTTCAAACCTAGGCACTAATATACAACATCAAGATTCCAAACTAACGCACTAATATACAGCATCAAGATTCCAAACTAAGGCACTAATATACAACATCAAGATTCCAAACCAAGGCAATAATATACAACATCAAGTTCCAAACCAAGGCACTAATATACAACATCAAGATTCCAAGCCAAGGCACTAATATACAACATCAAGATTCCACACCAAGTAAGTCTCGCACACTCATCAACACAACAAACTCCACACGAGTACACAATTACATAAGATGAAAGCAATAAAACCACGCCATACACCATTATTCAACATGAAAACCCCAGGGCTTCATATCAAGGCACTATTGCTCAGTATAAAAGCAATAAAACTCCAAGCCCCACATATAACTCACTGATCCATTATACATATTCAACATTTTGTTCTATATAGATAATATAAGACCAAAGACTACAGATCACTGGAGACATTAGGGATCTTTTTTGATAGGTATTAACTGTGGTCTACAGAGTTACTGTGACATCCGTACAAAAGCACCATGACATATGTTGAAAGATGCCATGACATATGTTTAAAAGCACCATGACGTATGTTGAAAGAAAGGTACCATGACATATGTTGAAAGGTCATCATCATCATCAGGTGCCGTGCCGACTGGCGTTGGCTATTATGCTTCTCCAGAGTACCCGATCCTTCATGCAGGCCATCAGCTCAGTTGGTGATCTCTCACACCATCCCGTCACACTAACCAGTATCATTTCTCTTGGTCTTCCTCTTGATCTTCTTCCTTCTATTTTTCCTGTTGTTATAATATTTTCAATGGCCCCTCTTCTCATTGCATGTCCTATGAAAGTACATTTTCTCTCTCTTATCTTTTTTACAAGGGTTTTTGTCTCTCCAGCTCTTCTCATACATTCTTCATTAGTTATTTTTGCTGTCCAGGGGATTCGCAACATTCTTCTAATAAACCACATTTCTGCTGCTTCCAATGATTTTTGTGCAGACTTGCCTATTGTCCACGATTCACTTCCATATAACAAGATAGGTTCAATATAGCATTGTAGGACTCGTTTTCTAACATTCATTGATAAAGATGTGTTAGCTAATATGTTTCTCATTCTCTGAAATGCAGTCTTTGCTTGGCCTATTCTGTTCCTAATTTCTGTTCTGCATTTCCCATCTGAAGTTATTACTGCTCCAAAGTATTTGAATTTCTGCACCTGCTTTAGAACAGTTCCGTTTAATTTAATACTGCATGCTGGTGGATTCTGTTTCTTAGATATAACCATAGTCTCTGTCTTTTTGATGTTCAAAGTAAGGCCTTTCTGTTCACCTTCTTTGGCGACTTTATCCAAGAGTTTTTGTTGAAAGGTACAAGGACAGTAATGGAAAAGTAACATGGCATTTGTGGAAAAGTAGCGTGACATTTGCCGAAAAGTAACATGAAATACCGTATGACAATAAAAGAATGAAATTAAAAACTCACAGACTGAAGGAAATGTGACATCTAAATGGACGACTGGAACTGAAAGCCAGGTAAAGTAATTTCTCTGATAATGAAAAAGAAGCAGAAGGTGAAGACGAAGAGATCGAACGAACGAACATACTTTGTTTTCAAAGGGTTAAAAATTTGGCACGCAGACCCGTCTAACATTCTGCCCTTTATCATATACTTTTCACTCAATCACAGTCATTCAGACAGAGAGAAAATATTAGAAGTCTAAAATTAAGCAGTTTCCATAAAACAGGCTAAGAGATGTCAAAGATTTCAACTCTCTTGGAAGAGAATAAAGCGTACCCCATTCTCCACGGCACCGTATGATCATGAAACTTCCGAAACAGTCCTTTATTATTTTGTTTGTACAGACATAAAGGCACTTGTAACAAATCAAATGAAAGTCATGTACATTCACGCTAGAGAACACATTATTCAATTCGTGGTGAATACAGACACATGTAAACAGTCGCTAATAGTTCATGGGACGTAAGTGCTAGACCTGGTGTCTGGAAAAACGGGACAACAAAATGGCGTCGTCAGCGCTGCTAATATTTTATAACAAGGAAAGGGGCAGAGCTACAAAGAAAGGTGACTCCTCCCTCGTGGCACAAAAGCTTACAAGCAATATGTTGTAGTTTGCCCAGACATTGTTAAGCGGGTCTCTGGTGGTGGAGACAAGCTAGCATCTGTTGACCACGTCCTGAACGCTACAAAAACAAATCGCTTCTCAAACACGGCCTGATGGATTTTGTTCTTGTAAGATCTTTCCTGTTTGCGACATCTTGTGCTGCAGATATCTCGGATCTTGCATTTCTGATCAGCCAATTTATCGATTGTGGATTTGCCTGTTGTTAGTTTTGTTGTAACCAGTTAGAACTTCCGCTTCCGGTTGCTTCTAAGTTCAGTGTTGTTACTTTTGAAGATAATTATTTTTAAAATGTCTTACAATGCTTGCGCAGAAATTTGGAAAGTTGAATCTTCTTTGCGACATAATGTTAAGACAATTAAGGCACACAAATAAATTTGAAGACTAACAGGCACAAATAAATGAAGTGTTATCTTTTCTTGTTCTTGTCTTGTCTTGGTTTCAAGAGAGTCGCGGGCTTTTGTTCTTCGCAGCCAGAACTGTCAAAACACTGAAGCTAAAACTTTGTATTATATGTTGAGGTGATAGCTGTCATGATGTTGAAACAGAAACATCGTAGTAATTAGAGAGTTGATAGATGTCGTGTCGGATATAACGTTAAATACAGAATTGATGTCATGATGTTGAAGATCAAACATAACGTTAAATACAGAATTGATGTCATGATGTTGAAGATCAAACATAACGTTAAATACAGAATTGATGTCATGATGTTGAAGATCAAACATAACGTTAAATACAGATGTGATAACACTGAAAGTTTTCTCCTTGAAGTCTGTCTGGCTGCTAACCCAAGAAATTAACTTCTTGCTAGACTCCACCACCATAAGAGCCACAAAATAAACAGCAGCCTGCCCAAAGGAACACACATTCTGTTCTGGAAGCAAAATGAAGAGAGGGGGTCTTGATCATCTCTACATCATCGGCCTCGATAACATTGCTGTTACTGTAGTAAAATCCTTCTGGGTCCGTTAGCATTTCATTCTGTAGTCACATTTCCAGAAGAGAAAGTCTCGCCAAGATCACTGTACGAAATAAAGTAGACGGTTAAAAGTCAATAAGAAGACCATAGTAAAGTAGACGGTTAAAAATCAGTAAGAAGATAAACGTAAAGTAGACGCTTAAAAGTCAGTAAGAGGATCAAAGTAAAGTAGACGGTTAAAAATCAGTAATAAGACCAAAGTAAAGTAGACAGTTAAAAATCAGTAAGAAGATAAAAGCAAAGTAGACGGTTAAAAAACAGTAAGAAGATCAAAGTAAGTGGACGGTTAAAAATCCATTATCAGTTTGTGCAGGAAAGATAAAAGTATCGATGCTGAGTAAATAATTAGAAATGAGATGTTGACACCAGCTGCCGGATTATAATAATAAACGCAACAGTAAAAGTAACAACATATACAGGAATAACAACGATAACAACAGCAACGAGGATAACAGCAACATTAACAGCAACAACAACAAACAACAATACCAACAATAACAGCAACACCAACACCAACAACAACAATAACAGTAACAACAACAGCAGCAGCAATAACAACAGGATCTCCGTCAAAAACAGCAAACGACAGTAAAAGAAACAACAACAGCAGAAGCAGCACTACACGAGCAGCATCACCAACAATAACAACAGCACCAACAAAACAGTAGTAACAACAAAAACAACAGAACTAGCAACAGCAAACAACGAAAAGATAAAGAACGACAAGAGAGACAACAGCAACAACAGCAAAAGCAGCAACAATTGTAACAACACCACCACCACTAACAAGAACATTAACAACAATAATAACAATAATGTTGTCTTGTCTTGTCTTGTGCTATCTCCCTGTAACTGCGAGCTGACACTCTTTGCAGCCGGTGCTGTGAAGGTGTTGGTCTCCAGGATAGTATTGGCGTTGGAGCGGGTTATGGCAGCTATTTTTTCAGTCCAGGGGTACACCTAAAAAGCAGGGAGTGTACAATGCTTCTTTAGCAGACTCCACCACCATGGGGACTATGGTGATCCCTGCCCCGTTAGCCAGGCTAGGCCTGTTACTAGGGGTACCACGGAGAGGTGGGGCAGGGTCTTGGTCAGCTATGGGTAGCTGATTGCCTTCATCCCCTAAGAACATTAATAATAACATCAACAAAATCAACAGCAACAATATTAACAGCAACAACAACAGCAGTAATACAACAGTAACACCAACACCAGAACAACAGCAGCAGCATTAACAACTGCAATAACAGCAACATTATCAATAACAACAACTGCTTGAAACAGCAGGAACAACAACAACAATAACTGCAACAATAAAAACACATTTCACTGACAAAAAATAAGCAATGGACAGTTTGAAACTTATTTTAAAGCGGTAGAGCTCAGTATCGTTTGCTAAGACCTCGATAAAAATCGAGGCAGCGCACTTTAAGACGTGGGAGAAAGAAACATGACTGGAACCAATGACTAGCACGAGAGAACAGCGCATTAATCAACTTCGCTATCTAGCATGCTTCGTGTCTGAAAACTAATTTGTACTCTTCCTTAACAAGAATGTATGTCATTAACATTGTCATGCATTTTTATGATGATGATGATGATGATGATTCATTCATTCATTTGCATATCCCTTGCGGAACTTTGCATCCCTAACAGCACTCCTGTAAGCCTCTCGATTATGAGCAAGATGGCCTGCTGCTGATGCATCCATTTGTAGAATATCAACGATGTCTTGCAGATATCGTCGCCTTGTCTTCCTCTCTTTCTTTTTCCCATTATGTACCCTTCCAAGACGGTCTTCTCTAGATTATCATGACGCTTAATGTGTCCAAAATATTTAAGTTTTCTCTGTTTAATCCTCTTTACTAGCCAGCCTTCTTCAATATTAAGTTCTTGTAGTATGGATATATTTGTTCTTTTTTGTGTCCGTGATATTTGAAGAACTCTTCTGTAGCATTTACAGTCAAAGGTATTGATGATGAAATACGATCAAATCCGAATATGTCCGTGTTACTGCAGACCCGGATGTATGTGTATGTATTTTTATGTTGATTTTTTTTTATTAAAAACACGAGAGATATTTAGGGAAGAAAAGTTGATAGTAAACGTTTCCATCATCTCACAATCTTATCCTGTCTTGTCTTGTCTAATAAAAGAATAATAACAATTTTTTTAAATTTTCCGAGTCTCTGGCAATCTAATAGCAAAATAATAACAACATAATAGCAAAAAAATGTTCAGAGACTCCGACATTCTAATAGCAAAATAATAACAACATAATAGCAAAAAAATGTTCAGAGACTCCGACAATCTATTAACAAAATACTAATAGTTCGTGCTTTAATCTGAAAAAAAGAATTTTTTTTCCTCTGACAATCTAACAATAAAAAAAATAACAAAAACATGTTGAGTCTCTGACAACATAATAACAAAATACTAACAGTTGGTGCTTTAATCTGAAAAAAAGATTTTTTTTCTCTGACAATCTAATAATAAAAGAATAACAAAAACATGTTCAGTCTCTGACAGCATAATAATAAAATACTAACAGTTGGTGCTTTAATCTGAACAAAAAATGTTCCGACCCTCTAACATTCTTCTTCTTCTTCTTCTTATTTTTCTTCTTTCTTCTTCTTCTTCCTTCTTCTTCTTCTTCTTTCTTCTTCTTCTTCTTCTTTTTCCGAGGTTGTTGGTCACATCAGATCTTGATCCCTGTCGGCATGGCAAAGCTCGCAGTCCTCTTTCAGATCCTGATAGGAGCCCCAAAGCTTTTGCCCCAAGCTTTTTCTCTAACCTTGTGTTCTCTGGCCATGTCTCACGCCTCAGATATGCAAGGTGTCAGCACTCTTGTAGGATACATTCGGGAGTCTGGACTGTCAAAAGGACACTCGTCTGTCTGAGACATAACAAATAATACTAACAGTTGGTGCTTTAATCTGAACACAAAAAATGTTCCGAGTCTCTGACAATTTCTCCCAGGCAGCACTTTCAAATGAGCAGTTCCAGTATCTCCAGCCATCATTAAAATATATCGGTCACGGCCAGCAGTTTCATCTGAACGAAGAATCTCCCGAATTCATTAAGTATCTAATTCATCTCAGTAGCGGCCAAATACACAGACACTGTCAAACACATTTGTTTGTCATCGATTTTTACTCTGACGTTTTCTCTTGGTGCGTGCCACACATACGGAACACGGAACTTCAACACTGCTACATCTGAGAACCATTCCATTTTTTTCATATTATTTCAACAGCAATTTGAGAATCATCATTTCTCTCCACAATTCCCTGTCTTTTGCTTTGATTATGAGATCCAGTGATGACTTTCATCCTAGCCACATTAATAGCTCATCTATTAACTTCTCTCTGTCTTCCTCTGTCTCTTCTTCCCTCAAGTTTTCCAGTTGCCGCAATGTGTTCCAATTTTCCTATTCTCAGGAAATGTCCTATAGATCCCGCTTGTCTGCCTCTGATATTTGCAATAATTTGCTTTTTAACTCCAGCCTCTCTTAAGACTTCTTCACTGGTTTTCTTAGCTGTCCATGGTACCTTCAACATCCTTCTTATAATACAGAAATTCTAAGAATGCTGGAAGACATCAACATAGATGGGAAAGATCTGAAACTTATCCAAAACATATACTCGCAACAATCAGCAGCAATGAAGGTTGAGAACCAAGTAGGAGCATTCCAAGACATAAAATTGGGAGTGAGACAAGGATATGTTCTATCTCCTGACCTCTTCTCCTTGTACAGCGAAAACATAATAAGAAATATAGAGAACATGCCAGGAATATCAACTGGCGCATACAACCTTAACAACTTAAGATATGCAGACGACACAGTTCTGATTGCTAAAAGTGAAGGGGAGCTACAGGCTCTTCTGGACATTGTAGTTCGTGAAAGTAAAAATAAAAGTCTCAGCTTGAAAAAAAAGAAGACTGAAGTGATGGTCATCTCACAAAAAAAGAATACCACCAAAATGTAGCATTACCATCGATGGCACAGAACTGAAACAAGTTGATAGATTCAAGTACTTAAAAACGATTATAACATCTGATGAGAAATGTCACAACAAAATAAAACGCAGACGTGCTCAGGCCAAGTCGGGATTCCAGAAAATGAGAAACATCTTGTGCAACAGATCTATATCAATAGAAACAAGATTCCGAGTACTTAAATGTTACATTGGACCAATTTTGTTTTATGGATGTGAAGCATGGTCCGTGAATAAGAGAGTACAGCGGGAAATGGAGGCCATGGAAATGTGGTTTGTAAAAAGGATGTTAAAAGAATATTTGAGAATATCATAAGATTATGGGAAAGTTTTCTTTCTGTCTATATTTTCTTATTATTTGTATGTCTCATCTCTCTCTCTCTCTCTCTCTCTCTCTCTCTCTCTCTGGAACACCCTCCCCTACCATCTAAAATGCATTAATAATACTTCATCCTTTAACTCAAGCCTTTTTCAGTATTTCCTGGCTTGTAACTATATGCCTTCATAGAATATCTAATATCCTCTCATACCACGGCTCGCCTGGCACCGAGTTTTGTTCTAAAAGAACATAGTTCTAAACATAACTTGTCAGATCTCGATAGAAATTTTCTTAGTAAATGTGCAATAGTGTAATGTCAGAAGAAGTTCACTGAAAATGTATTGTGTGTATGTGTATGTTCATATATTTGTGAATGTAATAATTTCATCTTGCATTCTTATATATTTGTTCATGTAACGTGTATACTTTATTAAACCAAGTGCGTAGAAGAATGAAAGACGGAGTGATAAAAGGCAGAATGTAAGACAGGCCTGTGCCCCCAAATCTTCACCTCTTAAAATAAAGATCATTTATTCATTCTCTCTCTTTTTCTCTCTCTCTTTCCCTCTCTCTTTCTCTCTCTCTCTCTATCTCTGAACCTTTTGTGCCCAAGGCACATGGGGGTTCAACAAGGGTTTTCCAAAAACGCCTGTTTTTTTTTTCTGCTCTTGCTCAGGTGAGCCCTCTGTAGCTCAACATCCTCTCTTTTCTTCTCCGTGTCTCCTTTGGTCTACCCTTACTCCTCTCTGTTCTTCTCCGTGTCTCCTTTGGTCTACCCTTACTCCTCTCTGTTCTTCTCCGTGTCTCCTTTGGTCTACCCTTACTCCTGCTTTGGTGTCCATTTTAGTGTTGTTTTTGGTAATGAGTCGTCAGTCATCCGGAGCACATGTCCCTACCATGAATTCTGTTTGTATATGAAACAGCTTGACTATCAAGCAGCCACAAAGATATGCAAGATAAAATAAACACCTAACTCAGAATGCAAACAACATAGTATTAAAGATCAACGTAGGAAAGACAAAGTTAATGAAGCAAAATGTGAACAACAGAAATGTGCTCAGAGTAGATAACAAGTTAGTGGAGGAGGTCAACGAATTTGTATATCTTGGCAGTAGAGCAGTATAATATACATAACAGCAGACTTACTAGAGCAAACCAGGCTTTTGCAATGCTGTAGACTATATGGAAATAAAAAAAACTAAGCGTGAAGATAAAATCAGGATATTTAAGAGTAATGTTCTAAGCATACTACTCTATGGGAGTAAATGCTGGAAAATCACCAAAACCATAGAAAACAAGCTTAATTCTTTCCAGACTAAATGTTTACGAAGAATTAGAAAAATATTTTGGCCAAAAACCATAAGAAATAACATCTTATTGGCAGAAATGCAGGTGAAGCTACTGACAGCAATTATTGAAGAAAGACGCTGGTGATGGTTGGGACATGTGCTCCGAATGACTGACAACTCACTACCAAAAATAGCACTAAAATGGACACCACATGGGAACAGAAGTAAGGTTAGACCAAAAGAGACATGGAGAAGAACAAAAGAAAGGATGTTGAGCAATAGAGGGCTCACCTGGGGAAGAGCGGAAAAAAGGCGAAGGACAGGCATTTGTGGAAAACCCTTGCGGAAGTCCCATGTGCCCTGGGCACTTGAGGTTCAGAGAGAGAGTGGTAAGAGAGACAGAGACAGAGTAATACCACAACTCTTAGGTCTTTCCTCTTATGTCGGTGTAAGGCATTTAATAAAAGCAGTAGTAATACACAGTTCCTTGATCCTCCCCTTGTTTGGACATAACCGTGATATCACTCTGGTTTTTGTTCTATAGCCATGATATCACACTGGCTTTTGGTCTAAAGCAGTGATATCACACTGGGCGTTGTTCTATAACAGTGATGGCACACTGACTTTTGTTCTATAACCATGATATCACACTGGCCTTTGCTCTATAACCGTGATATCACACTGAATTTTGTTCTATAGCCGTGTTAACACACTGGCTTTTGTTCTATAGCCGTGATATCACAGTGGCTTTTGTTCTATAACCGTAACACCACAGTGGCTTTTATTCTACAACCGTGATATCACTCTGGCTTGTGTTCTATAACCCAGATATCACACTGGCTTTTGTTGTATAGCCGTGATATCACACTGGCTTTAGTTGTATAGCCGTGATATCACACTGGCTTTAGTTGTATAGCCGTGATATCACATTGGCTTTTGTTGTATAGCCGTGATATCACACTGGCTTTGGTTGTATAGCCGTGATATCACACTTGCTTTTGTTGTATAGCCGTGATATCACACTAGCTTTTGTTTCACGGTCTGGCCCATATCATTTTAACATTCACTGAGGTCAGATCTTCACAGATAAGTGATCTTTGTTTGTTTGTTTCTTTCTTTCTTTCTTTCTTTCTTTCGTTCTTTTTGCACAGCTCTTGAACAAGATTCCTGCAGAAATTTCGATCGTTGTTATTACAGTGTTTATTAAATATTCCTCGCATTCTTCACTTTTCCTGTATGGTCATTTTAGTCATTTTGTGTCCAACTTTTACCGGCTGCACCATTCGCCTTGGCTATCTTTCTTCAAAACCAGCGTTGGAATCGGATGTATTTAGAAAGATAATATCGAGTGCTGGTATTTGTCATTCCTGGTGAGTACATCCACTGACAACACAAAGTTAGTGAAAAAAAAAGAACTCTTTTGAGACTCTGCCTGTTAGGTCCGAATCGATCCACAGTAATCGATATCACTGAATCCAAACTATCAAGACTACGAAGACATGCTGCAGCCTTATCACGTGAAATATCGAATACGATAAATCTTAATGACAACGATATTATCAGATCTAATCTAGTACAGGTCTTTACGACAGCGGATTCCGATAGTTCCTGTACCACCCTAGCAAGAAACATAACGTTTAGAGTAATTAATGTCATACTTGTACACGTATGCCTGGTTAAATATTTCGGTGAAAGATGGATTATGTTGTCAATAATTTAAGAAAATCAGACAGGACAGTGCAGATGTCGAAGACATATGCGTGTCCTTCGCTGTTTATCAAGATTACTACCGCATGTTTTTCTGGCTAGTATCTTTTGTTCAATGCTACTAAACAACTTCAATTGTTGGAGACCATAACTTCAGTTATTTGATCAATGTTCAAATATCTAATCTTCCTAAACAGTTGGAGGACAAAATGTTTAGGATTATAAAAAAAAAATTCTGTTATCTTTCAAGGACACATCAAATAAACCTTCTAAATACGCAACGAAGGGAGGTTACTACTGCTACTACTACTACTACTACTACTACTACTACTACTACTACTACTACTACTACTACTGCTACTGCTACTACTACTACTACTACTACTACTACTACTCAAAGTTGGTATGACCGAGTTATTGTATGTATTTGTTTATTGTGAAGCCAATATACTATTCTAATATGAGAAACAATAAATATCACAGGAACATTCTGAATGTTAGCTTCGTTGTGTATCACGATACAGGACATGTTTTCATAAATACAGCATCATGGCTCCAAGAAGTTTACTGTCACAAGCGGAAAACTTCATTACATGCAAGAAGCCCTTGAAATCTTTCTCTGATCACAAGCGGAGAGTGTGGCAAACGGAGAGACAGGCAGAGTGAAGGGAGATAAGGCGAGGCGTTCTTTAGCTTGAAGAAAGGACAGGTTGTGTAAGGGGAAGTAATGCAGTGGATGTCATGTGTGACCTTGACAAGATAAAGGAAGTATTAAAAATTAAATTAAAGCGGTGAAAATTGGCGATATATTCCACGTGTGTCTGTGTGTGGGTGCGGTATGTGTGGGTGTATGTGTGTGTGTGGGGTGGGTGGGGGGTGGCTCAGTCAGTCATTTGCATGTCCCTTGCGGAACTTTGCCTCCCTAACAGCTCTCCTGTAGGCCTCTCGATTGTGAGCAAGATAGCCTGCTGCTGATGCATCCATTTGCAGATCTTCAACGATGTCTTGCAGTCATCTTCACCTTGGTCTTCCTCTTTCTTTTTCCCATTATGTACCCTTCCAAGACGGTCTTCTCTAGATTATAATGACGTTTAATGTGTCCAAAATATTTAAGTTTTCTCTGTTTAATCCTCTTTACTAGCCAACCTTCTTCAATATTAAGTTCTTGTGGTATGGGTATATTTGTTCTTTTTTGTGTCCACGATATTTGGAGAACTCTTCTGTAGCATTTACATTCAAAGCCATTTATGTGTTTCTCAGCTGTTTTGTTAAGTGTCCAGGTCTCACAGGCATATGTTGCGATGGGAAAGATGCAAGCCCTTAAAAATCTTATTTTTGTAGTTCTGTCTGTTCCTCTCCACAGATTCTTTAGTTGTTTTACTTTTTGAAGAGCGATAGATGTCCTCCTTTTAATGTCTTTCATTCACTCCATTATTAGTAGCAGTGATCGAAGATATTCAAAACTCTCCACTTCTTCCAGTTTTTCCTCATTGATATATATTTCAGCTGCCTTGTTTGGTGTGAAGGGTTTATCCAAATATTCATCGTGTACGTTTTGAACATTGTAATTAGTGATTTACTTACGTACGAACGAGGGAGCTGAAAAGCAACCAAGGAAACAGAGGCCAAACTGGGCACACTCAAAAACATATCTCTAAGAAAAATGCTCTGTATACAATGAAACAAATTCACAACACAAAGAAACGAACATACAACAGTCTCAACAGTGACCAAGAAGGAAGATGGGCATCTATGAGTCACGTGATGAGAATATAAACAATCAGAGAATCACAGAGAAAACCATAAATAGGGAAATATCTGGAAAAAGGAAAAAGCCGACTTCAAGAGACCCTAAAGAGCACACTGACAGGAGAGGCTAAGATGAATGGCACCGAGTCCCTTGATGAGACTGAGAACTTCGCCGAGAAAAGAGACTCGTGACGAGACACACTGCGAGCTATAAGTGACGCCTGATGGCACGAGAGGGATGTAAGTAAGATGTGAGAATTAGCGATGAGCCTGAAGTATGTAGAGAACTCTTAGCTAGAGAGGAGACGAAACAACCATACAGCAATGTTCCCACTAAGCTGGTGGAGTGTGGTCTGCTTCCTGAGACAAGAGAACTACTAGCATTAAAGTTGTGCCTGAATCAACAATAAATGTCCACGTCATCTCCCATGCTCGTGCGCTGAGTCAGTCTGTGCGCTATGGGCTAAAATTTGTGCGTCAGCGCACTCTAGCACAGCTTAGAGGTAAAATTGCTTCACAACTCCACAGAACATCAGAGGACGAGATTCTCATACGAGGGGCGATTGATATGTTCTCAGCGTAAGGTACAAATACTTGAAACACACAGTTGATATTAGGTGCATTTGTAGATCAGGTTAATGTAAGATTAAACACCAAGTTTCAAGAAATTAACTGCAACAATTTTCTTTTACATGCTACTGAAGTGGTAAAGGGTGGTAGAAATTGAGAAAATGGATAAAATTGCTCATCGAGCAGTCATTCGCTACCTCTGCATCAAGGGCTTATCATTGAAGGAGATCCATGAGGATATGGTAGAGACTCTAGGGGAGAGTGCCCCTTCTTACAGCATGGTGAAGAAATGGGCAGCTCAGTTCAAACATGGAAGGGAGAGTCTGGAAGATGATCCCCATCAAGGAAGACCAAGAACGGTAACCACCGATGAAACCACCGCCAGAATCCATGACATGTATTGGAGGATCGACGACTAACTGAGCAGTACATTGTAACGGAGTTGGGCATCTCCCAGGAATGTGTTCATGCCTTTATTCATAATGATCTTCAAATGACAAAGGTCTCTGCTCGATGGGTCACAAAACTTCTTGGAGCTGATCAAACGACAGCGTCTCAACATGTCAAGAGACAATCTTTCCCATTTTTCTGCAAATCCTGAAAAGTTTCTTTAGCAATTTGTGACTATGGATGAGACTTGGGTTCATCATTTTCAACCCAGAAACCAAAGAACAGTCAAAGCAGTGGAAACATCATGGATCCCCACCTCCAAAGAATGCAAGGGTGATTCTGTCTGCAGGCAAAGTGATGGCTTCCATCCTTTTGGGATTCACAAGGTGTGTTATTGGTAGACTATCTTCAAAAAGGCAGAACGGTCACCAGGGCCTATTACGCTAATCTTGTGAAGCAACTGCGGGTCAAACTGAAGGAAAAGCGTTGAGGGAAATTGATGAGAGGAGTCATCTTTCATCAAGATAATGCTCCAGTTCACAAGTCGGCGGTGGCAATGGCTGCCATTTATGATTGCGGCTTCCAGCTTCTTGAACATCCTCCTTATTCCAGAGATTTGGCCCCTTCGGACTATTACCTGTTTACCAAACTCAAAAATGAGCACAGTGGTCACAAATTTGCTTCAGATGATGACGTCATTCATGCTGTAGACCACTTTCTACTGGCACAAGATGCTGACTTTTACAAAGAAGGGACCCGTATGCTCCAGAATCGCTGGACAAAGTGCATAAACTTGCAAGGGAACTATGTTGAGAAATAACTCCAAAAGGTTGTCCATAAATAATCTGTTGTACCTTATGCTGAGACCTTATCAATCACCCCTCGTAAGTCTTAAGTTTTGGAGTTTTTTTTCCCCTTTCCTCAAAACTGAAGCACCATCTCTCTCGTGAGATGAAATCCTGAAACGCGTCTCCAGCTATTGTGCCACACAGGACCGGTTGTAGAAGCGACAAATTAAGCTATTTAAGGTAAATGTTGTCTTACTCATTTATGCATTTCTTGTAGTCTGAACTGGGAAGTGGCTAGAGTACTCGTCTTTCATGGAGAAGGTCAGAGGTTGGAATCTGGCAGGAGCTGGCTATAGCTGGTGATGTAACTGCAAAAACTGGTACCTGGATTTTCCTGGAGATGAAGAAGGAAAGGCGACCTGACCATACTATCCTTTAGTGTACTAACAGGTGACGGAGCAGTAACATCTTATCACCTGAGCGCCTGCAAGGCATAATGGAATTGCCTTCACTTTTAAAAGTTCACAAGTTTACACAAGATTATAGCAAGATTCAGATATGTAGCATAGACCACTCTCAATATAGTTTTTAAAATATTATCTCTAACAGCAAAAATATTATCTCTAACAGTAAAAATACTATCTCTAACAGTAAAATGTTATCTCTAAAATATTATTTCTAACAGCAAAAATGTTGTCTCTAACAGAATGTTCTTGTTGTTCCTCACCTACCCATCCTCTCTACCCTCTCGTCCAAATAATTGATATTTTCTAGAGTTCCAGGTCTAATTTCGTTTCATCTAAACTTTAGATTTTTTTTCAGAATTTCTAGAAACTTTAATTCAAGTCAGCGAATCTATAAGGATGGAAATATGAAGGTGATGTTGTTTGTGTATACGTATTTTCTTGAAATTTTGTGTTTTCTGAATCTGATCCCAAATTTTGAAGATTCTCCAGTGAACAAAACATGAGAATCTGCACATTCTATCCTGGCAGTGCTGAAGCTCAGAGCTATACCATGCACGGGACTGCGTAGTTTCCTTCAAATATTTTCACCTTGGCATGAATTGTATCACACTACTGTCCCTGTATCCACGCCAATTTCCTGGATAACCACCAATGTCCCTGGATCCATATTAGATCCCCTAGATCAGCAAAAGTTTCTCTTTCGAGGTCAGCTACCTCTTTTTGAGATTTCCACATATGCTGGAAATTATAGCCTAGTTCGTGTGCGAGTAGTTGGGGTTCTGCTGCTGTTTCAGGCTAAGTACTGTCACAATCACTGGCTAAATATTGCGACTACGCAGGCTAAATGTTTGCTACCCACTGGATGGTTCTCCTGTGAGTGGGAATTCATTGTTAGTTATGACCCGTATGATTTATATTTTGCTGATCCAGTGGCGTCTACTAGGCATTCGATGGGATGATCCACTACACACAAGAACCTGAAAGCGAATGACCGAGCCAAGTGGAGACCCTCTGAGTTCTGAGCCACTTCAAAAGGAAATTAAGGCCCCACTTTGATACAGCAAATCATGAGGCTCACTGATATGACGCTTAGCAAAACTTCCACAACCAAATATCTCCCAGACTCAAAGCCGTTTTCATCTTCAAAAAAAAGAATGTCTACTTCATGTCAATATCCCTTATCCTCTCTGTTTTCGGTTCAGTGTTTATCACTTTCTGTCGACCGTGAATCTGATGAGCTTGAAGCTTACCGCTGCATTAATGAACCATCTACTTTTCTGCCTCGTTTTCTTACTTGTCATCGTCTTCGTTTTCTGTTCCGCTTTCTTAAAACCTGCATTCTCCAATGAACTTTGGCTAAGGAGCATTAACTTGTTAGCTCTCACGACCTCTTGTTAAGATGTTTCTCTTCTGCAGAACATGGTTGGGTGCCCAACATATCATCACATGAACTGTAGAACTAGAATCTCTTTACATTCACAGGCACATGAATCCACAGAATATCGCAGTTGTTTTCCTATGTGTCTTAAAGGCAAGTTGCTTTCCTGTGTGTCTTAAAATCAAGTTGTTTTCCTGTGTGTCTTAAAGGTAAGTTGTTTTCCTGTGTGTCTTAAAGGCAAGTTTTTTCCTGTGTGTCTTAAAGTCAAGTTGTTTTCCTATGTGTCTTAAAGGCAAGTCGTTTTCCTGTGTGTCTTAAAGTCAAGTTGTTTTCCTGTGTGTCTTAAAGGCAAGTCGTTTTCCTGTGTGTCTTAAAGTCAAGTTGTTTTCCTATGTGTCTTAAAGGCAAGTTGTTTTCCTGTGTGTCTTAAAGGCAGGTTGTTTTCCTGTGTGTCTTAAAGGCAAGTTGTTTTCCTATGTGTCTTAAAGGCAGGTTGTTTTCCTGTGTGTCTTAAAGGCAAGTTGTTTTCCTGTGTGTCTTAAAGGCAGGTTGTTTTCCTGTGTGTCTTAAAGTCAAGTTGTTTTCCTATGTGTCTTAAAGGCAGGTTGTTTTCCTGTGTGTCTTAAAGTCAAGTTGTTTTCCTATGTGTCTTAAAGGCAGGTTGTTTTCCTATGTGTCTTAAAGGCAGGTTGTTTTCCTGTGTGTCTTAAAGGCAGGTTGTTTTCCTGTGTGTCTTAAAGTCAAGTTGTTTTCCTATGTGTCTTAAAGGCAGGTTGTTTTCCTGTGTGTCTTAAAGTCAAGTTGTTTTCCTATGTGTCTTAAAGGCAGGTTGTTTTCCTGTGTGTCTTAAAGTCAAGTTGTTTTCCTATGTGTCTTAAAGGCAGGTTGTTTTCCTGTGTGTCTTAAAGGCAGGTTGTTTTCCTGTGTGTCTTAAAGGCAGGTTGTTTTCCTGTGTGTCTTAAAGTCAAGTTTTACCCGTGGTTGCCGAGTCACTTGTCATCTTGTGAGTCTATGAACATATCTTGACATAGGGTGCTTCTTGTGTTCAAGTTTTTGTTCTGTTAAATCTAGAACTCTGTCAACGATGGTCAAGTCTACAGTTTGTTTTTAAATTTCTGCAGCATCTTCTTACTTTTGCTTTAGCTCCACCCCATTCTTTCATGTCTAGTGACAGCACCGTATGGGCTTAACTCTAGTCACTCTTGCTTGAAAGCTGGGAATTCCACTTTTTTGTGGTCATTTGTATGTGTGGAACCTTTAGAATTTTTATGTAGTTGTGGAGTGTGATGTATGTGTGTATGTGAATGTGTGTATAGAATTTGGAAGGAACAAGTGAACCATCTAGAAAATATAGACTGAGATCAATATCTTAGAATATAAACCGAGATCAATATCTTAGAACTTAAGCGTGGGACGACTGAAAGAGACCAGGAGACGCACAGCAAAGAAGATGCTGGTAAACAAAGAAATGATATGGGAAATGATATCCAAGAAGATAGCGAGGAATCAACAGAAGTTAAATTTTTTTTTCTACTCGCAGCCTCATATGACCTGGACACAGAAGGAGAAAGAGAGGGTGTTGAGAGAGAGAGAGAGAGTTGAGAGAGAGAGAGTTGAGAGAGAGTTGAGAGAGTTGAGGGAGAGTTGAGAGACAGAGAGTTGAGCGAGAGTTGAGAGAGAGTTAAGAGAGAGAAAGAGTTGAGAGAGAGTTGAGAGGGCTCAGAGAGAGAGAGTTGAGAGAGAGGGTGTTGAGAGAGAGTTGAGAGAGAGTTGAGAGAGATAGAGTTGAGAGAGATAGAGTTGAGAGAGAGAGAGTTGTGAGAGTTGAGAGAGAGGGTTGAGTTGAGAGAGAGAGAGAGAGTTGAGAGGTTTGAGAGAGTGATTTTGAGATAGAGAGAGTTGAGAGAGAGTTGAGAGACAGAGAGTTGAGTGAGAGTTGAGAGAGCTCAGAGAGAGAGAGTTGAGAGAGCTCAGAGAGAGAGAGAGTTGAGAGAACTCAGAGAGAGAGTTGAGAGAGTTGAGAGAGATAGAGTTGAGAGAGATAGTTGTGAGAGTTGAGAGAGAGGGTTGAGTTGAGAGAGAGAGAGAGTTGAGAGAGTTGAGAGAATGCTTTTGAGAGAGAGAGTTGAGAGAGAGTTGAGAGAGAGAGTTGAGAGAGAGATAGTTGAGAGAGAATTGGTAGAATAGTTGTGTATACGTTTTATTCATTACTTGTAGACGAAGATTTCACAAAGCTCGTATGTATCACATGACTTATTCTCATACCTTACAAGGAAAACTAACTCTCATACCTTACAATGAAAACTAACTCTCGTACCTTATAATGAAAACTAACTATCATACCTTACAATGAAAACTAACTCTCATACCTTACAATGAAAACTAACTATCATACCTTATAATGAAAAATAACTCTCATATCTTACAATGAAAACTAACTCTCGTACCTTATAATGAAACTAACTCTCATACCTCACAATGAAAACTAACTCTCGTACCTTATAATGAAAACTAACTCTCGTACCTTATAATGAAAAATAACTCTCGTACCTTATAATGAAAACTAACTTTCGTACCGTATAATGAAAACTAACTCTCATACCTTACAATGAAAACTAACTCTCATACCTCACAATGAAAACTAACTATCATACCTTACAATAAAAACTAACTCTCATACCTTACAATAAAAACTAACTCTCATACCTTACAATGAAAAATAACTCTCATACCTTACCATAAAAACTATCATACCTTACAATAAAAACAACTTTCATACCTTACAATAAAAACTAACTCTCATACCTTACAATAAAAACTAACTATCATACCTTACAAAGAAAACTAACTCTCATACCTTACATTGAAAACTAACTATCATACCTTACAATGAATATTAACTATCATACCTTACAATGAAAGCTAACTCTCATACCTTACAGTGAAAAATAACTCTCCTACCTTACAATGAAAACTAACTCTCATACTTTACAATGAAAACTAACTCTCATACCTTACAATGAAAACTAACTCTCCTACCTTACAATGAAAACTAACTCTCATACTTTACAATGAAAACTAACTCTCATACCTTACAATGAAAACTAACTCTCCTACCTTACAATGAAAACTAACTCTCATACCTTACAATGAAAACTAACTCTCATACCTTACAATGAAAACTAACTCTCATACCTTACAATGAAAACTAACTCTCATACTTTACAATGAAAACTAACTCTCCTACCTTACAATGAAAACTAACTCTCATACCTTACAATGAAAACTAACTCTCATACTTTACAATGAAAACTAACTCTCATACCTTACAATGAAAACTAACTCTCATACCTTACAATGAAAACTAACTCTCATACCTTACAATGAAAACTTGCTATAAAATATCACTGACGCTGCTGGCAACCGGCGTACAAACTTCAGGAGCAGGGCTTTATACAAAGTTTAAGCTCAGTTGATACTAAACAACACCATAAAACAGAAAGTTTAGGCTAAAAACAGGTAACAACAAAGAATAACAACACTTCAACAGCATAATCTAGAGATCAGCAACAAGAATAACAACACCTCACCAGCATAATCTAGAGATCAGCAACAAGAATAACAACACCTCACCAGCATAAAAGAAGAGTCAAACAGTACAAGGAAAAAAACAGCGGCACAGATTTGAGGTCCCCAACACAGGATACAGGGTAACAGATGAAACAATAAATCAAACCAAAGCAAAAGAAAACAAAAGCAATAAAAGACATAATACCATCCCCCCCCCCCAACTTGGGGGACGGGGTGGCATTGTAAACATACACATACAAAGGTGTGTGATAAACAGCCGGGAGCAACAGCAAAAACAGCACCACTTCGAGGCCACAAGTAAAGAAACAACAGCAAGAAACAGAGCGACAGACAGCAGCAGAAAACTGGAAAACAGTGACTCACCTTCTCTGACGTTTCATTGATTGAAAGCTCTGCTACGTATAATCCTGAAATTAATTTCAGGGTAATCTCTCTAAGCTTTGCATGGTCCATATTCTCATTATAACCTCGTGATCTTTGTGGAGTTTGTCAACTGGTTTTGTTTATTTCTCTGCTGTCTAAGATTTCCCATTAACTTTCATAAGAGTTTCCATCCGGGGAACACATTTTAGTCCTGTGTGTCGCCAGGCGGTGTCCGACTTTGTTCTTCTGTCGTGCCTGGTTATGTTTCTTCTGTCCTGCCTGGTTATGTTTCTTCTGTCGTGCCTGGTTATGTTTCTTCTGTCATGCCTGGTTATGTTTCTTCTGTCGTGCCCGGTTATGTTTCTTCTGTCGTGCCCGGTTATGTTTCTTCTGTCGTGCCTGGTTATGTTTCTTCTGTCCTGCCCGGTTATGTTTCTTCTGTCGTGCCTGGTTATGTTTCTTCTGTCGTGCCTGGTTATGTTTCTTCTGTCGTGCCTGGTTATGTTTCTTCTGTCGTGCCTGGTTATGTTTCTTCTGTCCTGCCCGGTTATGTTTCTTCTGTCCTGCCCGGTTATGTTTCTTCTGTCGTGCCCGGTTATGTTTCTTCTGTCGTGCCTGGTTATGTTTCTTCTGTCGTGCCTGGTTATGTTTCTTCTGTCGTGCCTGGTTATGTTTCTTCTGTCATGCCTGGTTATGTTTCTTCTGTCATGCCTGGTTATGTTTCTTCTGTCATGCCTGGTTATGTTTCTTCTGTCCTGCCTGGTTATGTTTCTTCTGTCATGCCTGGTTATGTTTCTTCTGTCGTGCCTGGTTATGTTTCTTCTGTCGTGCCTGGTTATGTTTCTTCTGTCATGCCTGGTTATGTTTCTTCTGTCATGCCTGGTTATGTTTCTTCTGTCGTGCCCGGTTATGTTTCTTCTGTCGTGCCTGGTTATGTTTCTTCTGTCGTGCCCGGTTATGTTTCTTCTGTCGTGCCTGGTTATGTTTCTTCTGTCGTGCCTGGTTATGTTTCTTCTGTCGTGCCTGGTTATGTTTCTTCTGTCATGCCTGGTTATGTTTCTTCTGTCGTGCCCGGTTATGTTAACAACACTTCAACAGCATAATCTAGAGATCAGCAACAAGAATAACAACACTTCAACAGCATAATCTAGAGATCAGCAACAAAAATAACAACACTTCAACAGCATAATCTAGAGATCAGCAACAAAAATAACAACACTTCAACAGCATAATCTAGAGATCAGCAACAAAAATAACAACACTTCAACAGCATAATCTAGAGATCAGCAACAAGAATAACAACACCTCACCAGCATAATCTAGAGATCAGCAACAAGAATAACAACACCTCACCAGCATAATCTAGAGATCAGCAACAAGAATAACAACACTTCAACAGCATAATCTAGAGATCAGCAACAAGAATAACAACACTTCAACAGCATAATCTAGAGATCAGCAACAAGAATAACAACACTTCAACAGCATAATCTAGAGATCAGCAACAAGAATAACAACACTTCAACAGCACAAAAGAAGAGTCAAACAGTACAAGGAAAAAAACAGCGGCACAGATTTGAGGTCCCCAACACAGGATACAGGGTAACAGATGAAACAATAAATCAAACCAAAGCAAAAGAAAACAAAAGCAATAAAAGACATAATACCATCCCCCCCCCCCAACTTGGGGGACGGGGTGGCATTGTAAACATACACATACAAAGGTGTGTGATAAACAGCCGGGAGCAACAGCAAAAACAGCACCACTTCGAGGCCACAAGTAAAGAAACAACAGCAAGAAACAGAGCGACAGACAGCAGCAGAAAACTGGAAAACAGTGACTCACCTTCTCTGACGTTTCATTGATTGAAAGCTCTGCTACGTATAATCCTGAAATTAATTTCAGGGTAATCTCTCTAAGCTTTGCATGGTCCATATTCTCATTATAACCTCGTGATCTTTGTGGAGTTTGTCAACTGGTTTTGTTTATTTCTCTGCTGTCTAAGATTTCCCATTAACTTTCATAAGAGTTTCCATCCGGGGAACACATTTTAGTCCTGTGTGTCGCCAGGCGGTGTCCGACTTTGTTCTTCTGTCGTGCCTGGTTATGTTTCTTCTGTCCTGCCTGGTTATGTTTCTTCTGTCGTGCCTGGTTATGTTTCTTCTGTCATGCCTGGTTATGTTTCTTCTGTCGTGCCCGGTTATGTTTCTTCTGTCGTGCCCGGTTATGTTTCTTCTGTCGTGCCTGGTTATGTTTCTTCTGTCCTGCCCGGTTATGTTTCTTCTGTCGTGCCTGGTTATGTTTCTTCTGTCGTGCCTTGTTATGTTTCTTCTGTCGTGCCTGGTTATGTTTCTTCTGCCGTGCCTGGTTATGTTTCTTCTGTCCTGCCCGGTTATGTTTCTTCTGTCGTGCCCGGTTATGTTTCTTCTGTCGTGCCTGGTTATGTTTCTTCTGTCGTGCCTGGTTATGTTTCTTCTGTCGTGCCTGGTTATGTTTCTGAGTCATGTAGCATACCAATTTGCTGTCTGTAAATACTGCCTAACTTTATGGTATTACTTGAGTTTATGAGGAGAGAGAGAGAGAGAGAGAGAGAAAGAAAAGCAGAGAGAGTGAGAATGAGAGAGAGATACACAGTGAGAAAGATAGAGAGACACAGTGAGAGAGATAGAGAGATACAGTGAGAGATACAGTGAGAGAGAGAGAGATACAGTGAGAGAGAGACACTGTGAGAGAGATACAGTGAGAGAGAGAGAAAGAAAAGAAGAGAGAATGAGAATGAGAGAGATACGGTGAGAAAGAGATATATAATGAGAGAGAGAAAGAAAAGCAGAGGGAGCAAGAATGAATGAGATACAGTGAGAGAGAGAGAGAGAGAAAGAAAAGCAAAGAGAGTGAGAATGAGAGAGATACAGAGAGAGAGAGAGAGAAAGAAAAGCAGAGAGAGAAGGTTGGAATGAGAGAGAGATACAGTGAGAGAGAGAGAAAGAAAGAAAAGCAAAGAGAGTGAGAATGAGAGATTGATTGATTGATTGATTGATCTTTATTTCAAAAGGGTTAAGAATTAGGCACGCAGGCCCGTCTGACATTCTGCCCTTTATCATACATCTTTCACTCTATTCCAGACATTCTACAAATATGCTGTTCATATAACAAACATAACTAACATTGAAGCTGAGAGACATAAAATAAAATATAACATTTACGTTTCGCTCTTAAACATTCACTCAGCACAGAAGTAACTACATACATTATAAATGACTATCTACTAAACAAAATTTTCGGGACTATTCAGAAAACAATTAATTGTATTCGGTGTCTGTAAGAGCAGCTTAAGATAACTTTTAAGTTTTATAATTCATGGAGGCATGTAGTCGACATCAAATAGATGAGAGATACAGCGAGAGAGAGAGAGAGAGAGAGAAAGAAAAACAGAGAGAGAGAGAATGACTGAGAGATACAGTGAGAGAGAGAGAGAGAAAGAAAAGCAGAGAGAGAGTTAGAATGAGAGATATACAGTGAGAGAGAGATACAGTGAAAGAGAGAGAAAGAAAAGCAGAGAGAGAGTTAGAATGAGAGATATACAGTGAGAGAGAGATACAGTGAAAGAGAGAGAAAGAAAAGCAGAGAGAGAGTTAGAATGAGAGATATAGAGTGAGAGAGAGAGACAGTGAGAGAGAGAGAGAAAGAAAAGCAGAGAGAGAGAGTTAGAATGAGAGATATACAGTAAGAGAGAGAGAGAGAGAGAAATAAAAGCAGAGAGAATAAGAATTAAAGAGACTGAAAGAGCAAAAAAGAGAGAATGAGACAGAGAAAGAGAGAGCGCGAGTCAGAGGAAGAGAGAGAAGAAGTGACAGCGTGCATGAGAGAGAGAGAGAGAGAGAGAGAGAGAAAGAGAGTGAGAGGAGATTAGAGAGAGAATGAGAGTGATTTTGAGATAGAGATTTGAATAATTGCTGCCGGCATTTCTATACCTTTGTATTCTGTTATTCTATACATATATTTTATTTCCATTTCATATTGTTTTTTTTTTATTTTACTTCCCCGTGTTTAAAGTTGATCTTAACCGGAAGAAAATGGAATTACTCAAGGGAATAAGCGGACCATCCATAAAAGGTCATGTGACAGAAAAGATCATGTGATACAAGAGCTCTTGTGACAAATGAGAAAATGAAATACCTTTTGAGAAATATCACAGAACTAGCTATGTAAATCTACTGAAAACATTGAAAAACATCATCATCAGCTCCACCAACCAAGCATAAGCCATACTACAAGACGAAGTACTGCAGAGAAAGAAGGTAACCTCTTACACAATGGCTGATCTGACTGAAATGAACAACAAAGAAACACGATAGGCCCATATAAAATGTGTTTTAGAAATGGCTCAGCTTGGAAAATGTGGACTGCGGGAAAGTTTGGTGCCTGGGGCAAGTGTCCTCTCTTTTCTCCCTTCTCTAATCTGGTCCTGAAATGCCCAAATGAGGCAGCTGGCAATAGCTAGTGTTGACTTAATTGACTTATTGACTGAGATTTCGTCACTGCAGTCAGGACATTCCCATATCTGTTCCGTCTCCCCTTCCAATAACCAATGTAAGGTGTAAGCTTAGAGAGATTATGCTGAGACTGGTTAGGCCAGTCCTTCTCAATTTTTCTGCCCCCGCGGAACCCCCGGTTGAGAACCCCTGGGGTTGGAACATGTCAAATATTGCAGGTTAGGCCAACTAGAACTTTCCTCTTGTGTTTATATGAAACAGTGAACTATGAACTTACAACAAACAACTGTATCAAGCAGCATAGACTCCCAACATACACGTTTTTGTGTTACATTTATTCAAAGATCACGTGACAAAGAAGTTACACGTGACAAAGAAAAGATCACGTGACAAAGAAAAGATCACGTGACAAAGAAGTTACACGTGATGGTAAAGAATTAAAAATAAAAAATGTTATGATTTAGAATATGCTAACGCGGTGTCGACACTTGTAGCAGACTGTGCTAGAATTAGCGTGGATTCACCCAGCTATAGCCGTCTTTCTGTTTGCTGTGGCTTGTTGATACAACCATTGGTTACTTTATACATTCTCCACTGACACATTCATGTAATAGCAGAATTTTTCACTACCTTGTTATTCTTGCCAGAGCCTCCAAGAGATATTATAAGCTATTGAAAAAAGTCTCTCTGCCACCCAAATATCGTGGACACAAAAAAGAACAAATATATCTATACTACAAGAGCCTAATATTGAAGAAGGCTGGCTAGTAAAGAGGATTAAAGAGAGGAAACTGAAATATTTTGGACACATTAAATGTCATGATAATTTAGAGATGACCGTATAGGAAGGATACATAATGGGAAAAAGAAAAGAGGAAGACCAAAAACGAACATGGCTGCAAGAAATCGTTGATGATCTGCAAATGGATGCATCAGCAGCAGGCCATCTTGCTCACAACCGAGAGGCCTACAGGAGTGCTGTTAGGGAGGCAAAGTTCCGCAGTGGACATGCAAATGAATGAATGAAACCACCCCCACCCCCTACATTCCCTCTCCCCCCAAATCGCCCCGCGGCCTCCCCCCCCCAAAAAAAAAAAAAACCCGCTTATCTGTTTTTATCCACTACGGGCCCCAAGAAGTTTCCACACCCACAGAGGGAAAATCCTGTGGGCCCATGAGAGATACTCCGACCCCCTGCCCTCCTCCTCTTTATATAATAAAGTCTGACTGTTGGCTAGCATTAAAACATATTAACTGAAGGAAGCGCTGGTCACGTGCTTCATATGCAGGGCAACATAACCTGTCACGATTCCGCCATACATCACATTACACGCCTCATAAACCTGGCCAACAAAGACATTTATGTGTGTTCTCTGTTGGTATTAAGTTTGTTGCTTGACAGAGTTTTGTCACTTGCTTGTGGTATTACTTGACTAATTGATTAATTGACTTATTGACTGAAATATCGTCACTGCAGTCAGGACATTCCCATATCTGTTCCGTCTCCCCTTCCAATAACCAACGTAAGGTGTAAGCTTAGAGAGATTATGCTGAGACTCCTTCTCGCGCTCTGTGGATTCGTCGCTTCACTCCTAGTTCTTTAATTCTGTGGAGGTGGGGGTTAGTGTCCCAAACTCTTCATCCACACAAAGCTTATCCGTAACAGCCTTCAGGATGTCTTGTGTGTCCAGTTTCAGCACACCCAGCGTGGGACTTCTTTCCAGACAGGCTGTCGACCTGCTTACTAGGAAAGATAGACCAGCGTGGGGCTTCTTTCCAGACAGGCTGTCAACCTGCTTACTAGGGAGGGTAGACCTGCGTGGGGCTTCTTTCCAGACAGGCTGTCGACCTGCTTACTAGGAACGGTAGACCTGCGTGGGGATTCTTTCCAGACAGGCTGTCGACCTGCTTACTAGGAAAGATAGACCAGCGTGGGGCTTCTTTCCAGACAGGCTGTCGACCTGCTTAATAGGGAGGGTAGACCAGCGTGGGTTTCTTTCCAGACAGGCTGTCGACCTGCTTACTAGGAACGGTAGACCTGAGTGGGGATTCTTTCCAGACAGGCTGTCGACCTGCTTAGAACGGTAGACCTGCGTGGGGCCTGCAACCTCAGCCTGCGAAGCATGCCCTTGTCAGTCTTACAGAGCACTCTTTGGAAGTCCGTCACTATGACAGCAAGATGTACTTGCTGTGTGTACAGGCCGAGCTATTGTAACAGTAGCAACACGATTTGTATATCATCATACTGCAAGTATTGGTGTTCTTACTTCTTGAGATTTCTTACATGGTGATGTTACTTGTTGGCATCTGTTACATGGTAATGTTGTTACTTGTTGAGGTTTGTTACTTGGTGATGTTGTTACTTGTTGAGGTTTATTACATGGTGATGTTATTACTTGATGAGGTTTGTTACTTGCTGAGGTTTGTTATCTGGTCAAATTTGTTATTTTGTGGAGTTTCTTAGTTGGTGCTGTTTATTTCTCTGTGGAGTTTGTTGCATGACATAATTTCTTACTAGGTGGAGATATGTTATTTGGTGGAGATCTGTTATTTGGTGGAGATCTGTTATTTGGTGGAGATCTGTTACTAGGTGGAGATCTGTTATTTGGTGGAGATCTGTTACTAGGTGGAGATCTGTTACTAGGTGTAGATCTGTTATTTGGTGGAGATCTGTTATTTGGTGGAGATCTGTTATTTGGTGGAGATCTGTTATTTGGTGGAGATCTGTTATTTGGTGGAGATCTGTTACTAGGTGGAGATCTGTTACTAGGTGTAGATCTGTTATTTGGTGGAGATCTGTTACTAGGTGGAGATATGTTATTTGGTGGAGATCTGTTATTTGGTGGAGATCTGTTATTTGGTGGAGATCTGTTACTAGGTGGAGATCTGTTACTAGGTGTAGATCTGTTATTTGGTGGAGATCTGTTACTAGGTGGAGATCTGTTACTAGGTGGAGATCTATTACTAGGTGGAGATCTGTTACTTGTTTGAATGTATGTTTTTAATGGGTTATTACTGTTACATTCTTGAGTTCGGGTCTGGGAACTGCTCTCTGGGAAATCAGAAAAAAAAAAAGATCGCAACTGTCAGCTCTTAAAACGATTTGACACTTCTCAGACTTTTCATAACTACACGAGCGTCCAAGAACCTGAGACTTAGCAACTGCTGGAGGATTATCTACAACAGATCCTACCAGGATTTTGTTGCACAAAGTTCTATCTCATTTCTGTATTTCATCTATTTTTTTTTAATGTGATAGGGCTTTGCGACCTTGAGACTTCAAGGGATAGATGTTCAGACAAACCATATCCACGCCGTCGCGCTTCATTTGGGTTTCAGAATAACCCAGGCTGGGTTACGCATGGGTGGCAAGAACAGACTAGTGCGGGCCAGGCATCAAAGAGCAGGCACTTTAACCCAGAAAACTCGGTCAACCAAGATAAGAAGTAATTATTCCAGTCTATGAAAATGCGTCATTGAGTTGATGAATGGCCTCTTTTACTTCCAAGAGGATCAAGGGCGCATAGTTGGGAGAATCAATGGAACTTACCTGTCGTGGCTTGTAGTTGTGAATGGTGTGTATGATGTGATGGTGAGTATGATGTGATGGTGTTTGTGATATGTATGTCGTGTATGTATGGTTTAGAAGAATTAGGCATGCGGATGCTAATTAATAACAAAGTTAACGAGTGAAGAAGAAAGAATAATGTTAGAAGAAGCCACAGCTCAAGCAGCAGATGATAAAGAAGAAGAAAATATGATGGAGAAGATGACGATAAAAAGTAAGAAGAAGAAGAAAAATGATGATGATGATGATGACGATGATGATGATGATTATGATGACGATGATGATGATGATTATGATGATGATGATGATGATGGACCATGAAGACACTCACATGTGCATGAAAGTGAAACAGATGTCTACGTTTTGTGGCTGGTCAATATTTGATGAAGTCACAACAACGAAAATTGAGGTCCAGTATCTTGACTCGGAGCTAGGAAATGTGAAAGAAATGAGTTCCACCATCTATCCTGTGTCTTATAGAACCCATCTGAAGGTGCAACCAGTGATGGATGAACCAGCTCCGAGGTCCATACCCTAAACTTAGCGAAGCTTCCTTCTGTAGCCTTATACCAGCTGCCTCTTGGCACAAAACTCATAAAACACTATACTTCCAGACTTTTGTCCTCGACGCTGGGTCTTCTTGTCAGTTTACTGGATAGTCCGCCAGTGGATACACAAGTTCTATGTCCTTTGTCTTACAGAAAATGTCTTCAACATACTTCAGTAACTTACCTTATTTCGCCAAGTCTATTGTATGTATTCCAGTTTATCCCTCGATGTGATCCAGTTTATCTTTCTATGTAATCCAGTTTATCTCTGTCTAGCCCAGTTTCTCCTCTATATATTCTAGTTTATCTCTCGACGTGGTCCAGTTTATCTTTCTATGTAGTCCAGTCTATCCCTCTGTCTAGCCCAATTTATCTCCTCTATGTAGTGTGAGTAGGCGAGGCATGTTTGTCGTGATACGGCCAGTCGCGATGATCATGTCCACGATCCGCTTGCAAATTCTCATGTATATGCTAATGGGTTTTTTAATCACGTAGTTTGGATATAGGCGAGAAGAATGTGTTAGACTTTCACATATAGTAGAGAGTTGTTTTCGTCCAGGCGCATGGCCGGCAGCATATTTGTGTCTGAGAGAGCTTTGTTTTGGTTTGGAATGATAGACGTATGATCAAGATCTAGGGATTCATGAGTACGACTGTCCTGTCAGCTATGATGGTATGATAGATGTATGATCAAGATATAGGGGGTCGTGAATATGACTGTCCTGTCAGCTATGATCTCAGAGTGCTGCTCGAGCCGCCTCTTTCGTGTAAGTTATAAATGTCAGCGATGGTCAGTTTCAGGTGGTTGTTATTGTCAGTGATTGTCAGTGTCAGATGATGTCATGTCAATATATAGTGTCCGCAGTCGTAAGTAGTACACATTCAGTTGAAGTACAAGTAGTACTTTTGTGTTGGAGTTTATCAGTTTTAGAACACATGTTGCCTGAGTATCATATTAATCTCGACGTTGTAAGCTTTAATACACATTTACTTGAGTAATTTTTTTCAGGCAAGAATTGATGGAATGTTCTATCCAGAGGCTCACGTGTGTAGCGTTGTGTGTAGCGTTGTGTGTAGCGTTGTGTGTAGCGCTGTGTGTAGCGTTGTGTGTAGCGTTGTGTGTAGCGTTGTGTGTAGCGTTGTGTGTAGCGTTGTGTGTAAACTGTTGGGGCGCTATGTGTGGTTGTGATCGTATTAGCTTGAGCCATAAGATATCTACGTAATCTTGATATATATGTATATTAGTGTGTTATGATTTGTTGTGGTTGCTGTGTGGTGGGACTTTTATAATGCCTTAATAAGTCGCGGGAACATTCCGTGTCGCCGTAGCCTTGTTTAAGTCAATTTCATTCCAGACGAATGGGGGAGATGGACACAAGTACATACTGAAACTCTCTCTCTCTCTCTCTCTCTCTCTCTCTCTCTGAACCTTAAGTGCCCAGGGCACATGGGGCTTCCGCAAGGGTTTTCCACAAATGCCTGTCCTTCGCCTTTTTTTCTGCTCTTGCCCAGGTGAGCCCTCTATTGCTCAACATCCTTTCTGTTGTTCTTCTCCATGTCTCTTTTGGTCTACCCTTACTTCTGCTCCCCTGTGGTGTCCATCTTAGTGCTATTTTTGGTAGTGAGTTGTTAGTCATTCGGAGCACATGTCCCAACCATCGCCAGCGTCTTTCCTCAATAATTGTTTTCAGTGGTTTCATCTGCATTTCTGATACTGAAACTATGTATCATAAAATCTAATAATATTGTTATGCAAGTTTGTTTGGCACAGTTACTGAGTTTTTCTACCGTTCTGTTAGTAATAAAATAGTTTGTTGTTTGAATTGATAAACAGTTTGTTAGAACTGTGATTTATTGTTGGTGATGAATGGCTGTACGTAGTGAAGAAGGACATTATCAGAAGTTATACAACCTCACGGGGGGGGGGGGGGGGAGGCGGCAACAGATAGAGGAACGTCCATGAAGAAAAAGTCCTGGGTTGAGAATTAGTTGGGGGCGGGCAGTATGGAAGCTGGGGCCGCGCGGAAGCTGTAACGCGGGCCTCACTCCAGCTGTAGGCTAAAGAGTAGCCGTGCCCCCGACAGAAAGGGTTGGATGGTTGGGATGTGTGGGTTGGATGGTTGGGATGTGTGGATTGGATGGTTGGGATGTGTGGGTTGGATGGTTGGGATGTGAACGTAATGAGGAAACTGAGATTTCCACCCAGACACAGAGTTGATTATCACAGGCCCATGTCCAGCTGAAGATACAACAGGCCCATGTCCAGCTGAAGATACAACAGGCCCATGTCCAGCTGAAGATACAACAGGCCCCCTGGATAGCAGTCCTTAACAAAATAAAGGGGGCTTTATATAGCCAAACTTGTGTAAAACAGAATACATGCTCGTATTTTAAAGTAGCCCAGTTTATCTCTGTCTATCCCAGTTTATCTCCTCTATGTAGCCGTGTTTATCTCTGGTGCTAAGTCTGTCTTTCTAGGTAGTCTGGTCTATCCCTTTCTATTTAGTCTAGTTTATCTCTTTTATGCAATCTGATCGATCTATGTAAGTTGTCTCTCTCTTTGTAATATAGTCTATCTATGTAATTTGGTCTATTTCCCTATGGAATATTAATCGTTGAGAAATGACAGTCAATTAAAGACAGAAATTAAAGAAGTGACAATCAAGAAAAGACTGAAGTTAAAGAAATGACTATCAAGAAAAGACAGAAGTTAAAGAAATAACAATCAATAAAAGACAGAATTTAAAGAAATGACAAGCAATAAAAGACAGAAGTTAAGGAACTAACTAAAAATCTACGTTTAAAACAAAGACAAGCACATACATTTTTCGATAGCTAAATTAAACTGGATAGAACAATCCAAACAAAAGTCAGTCAGTCAGTCAATTCCATGTCCCTTGCGGGACTTTGCCTCCCTAACAGCTCTTCTGTAGGCCTCTCGGTTGTGAGCAAGATGACCTGCTGCTGATGCATCCATTTGCAGATCATCAACGATGTCTTGCAGCCATCTTCACCTTGGTCTTCCTCTCTTTCTTTCTCCCATTATATACCCTTCCAAGACAGTCTTCTCTAGACTATCATGACGTTTATGTGCCCAAAATATTTAAGTTTTCTCTCTTTACTCCTCTTTACTAGCCAACCTTCAATGTTAAGTTCTTGTAGTATGGATATATTTGTTCTTTTTTGTGTCCATGATATTTGAAGAACTCTCCCGTAGCATTTACATTCAAAGGCATTCATGTGCTTCTCAACTGTTTTGTTAAGTGTCCAGGTCTCACAGGCATATGTTGCGATGGGAAAAATGCTTGCCCTTAAAAATCTTATTTTTGTAGTTCTGTCTGTTCCTCTCCACAGATTCTTTAGTTGTTTTACTTTCTGAAGAGCGATAGATGTCCTCCTTTTAATTTCCCTCATTTTATCTCCATTATTAGTTAGTAGTGATCCAAGATATTCAAAAGTCTCCACTTCTTCCAGTTTTCCCTCATTGATACATATCTCAGCTGCCAAACAACAGACATGGTTATAAATAACAAGTACAGGAGGAAGTGGAATTCTGTTGCCGTGTATCCACACGGGATATGTTAACAATAGCAGAAGAAGCAATCTAGTAACTTATATATCCCCCTTACCGCCCCGCCCCCCCCCCCCCCCCACTTTTTTAAATCCGTACGCCCGTCTTGCAGTCACCGGATATGATTTCTCGCGAGAGTTTGCGTGGCCAATAATTAATTTAGCCTGGAGATCATCAATCAAGATTACCGCCATGGTGTGCCTAATTATCTGGAGACCCACTGATTCTCTCTTCACAGATGGCAAGTGGCTGAATAACAAGAGAACAAAGATGGTAGATCTTTCGTAGCAGAACAGAGATTTTCTTGTCCTTGGGGTTAATGGACTCATTCGCAGATAAACTAGACAAACTCACAAAGCCATTGAAGTTAATGTGGAATCATTCACAGATAAACTAGACAAACTCACAAAGCCATTGAAGTTAATGTGGAATCATTCACAGATAAACTAGACAAACTCACAAAGTTACTGAGATTACTGAGGTGGATTCACTCATAAAAAAAAATTGATAAACTCACAACAGTTAATCATGAAGTTACTAAGAAGACAGAAGTTGGAGAATTGACATTAAACAGAAGACAGAAATTGGAGAATTGACAGTAAACAAAAGACAGACGTAGAGGAACTGACAATCAACAGAAAACAGAAATTGGAGAACTGACAATCAACAGAGGAGAGGAGTGAGGTCGCTCGATTCGGCCTGCTCCATTTTCACCGCTGCATTGACTGCAAGGAACTAAAGTTGGGAAATGATGACAAATTGATAAAATTTTGATGACAAATTCATGACAAGTTGATTAGATCGCCACACGGCCTCGTTATAATTAGATTTCTGCAAGATTTATTATTTATAAACGCCAATTCATTTTTCATTTGTTTACAGTACCAGGTGACTTGTATACGTTTTTTTTTCACTCTTGGAATTTGGTAGTAGGCGAGCGCGGGTGTAGCAGAAGGGATAGCGAGCTGCCTTTTTCAAAGAATAGCTCCAGACGGATTGTCAAACAACAAGGGACAGGCGTATTCAGTTAATTGCACAGAAGAAGATATCATAAAGGAGATCGGAGCACCAGTGGGTGTGTTCGGAGTATATGGATGATGGTTCCTCCTTTCTTCCTAATAACTCCTCTCTGTAGTTTGTGTGGTCGGGTGACTGATTTCTGTTGTGCTTGATAACGTTGCATTCAGCACATACAAGAGTTCAGCGTCCATCACGACATGGTTAGCAGTGTGGTTCTGCAAGATATGTTCTGCTCAAATACAGAACTACTTGCAAACAGCTTCTGGGGGAATAGTGATTAATTGTCCCATGATTAAGTGTTTGAGTGTTTAAATATCGAACGATTAAGTGTCAGTCATTAATGGTCGCCTGATTAATTGTCTGAGTGATTAAGTGTCGAGTGATTATGTCCGAGTCATTATGTGTCGCGTGATTAAGTCCTCTGTGATTAAGTGTACCAACAGGACACTTTCTACTACACCAAAGGACCAACAGGACACTTTCTACTACACTAACAAGACACTTTCCACTGCACCAGTATGTTGTAACTCTTATGACTATAGGCACTACAAACCATAAAGTGGTTTCCAGGCAGGAAAAATGCCTGGTTAACATGGCTAAGTGGCTACGTAGTTCAATAAACCTGAGGACAAGCAAAACTTTGTTTAGTTAAACATACCACCTGGTTTGTTTAGTTAAACATACTATCTGGTTTGTTTAGTTAAACATACCACCTGGTTTGTTTAGTTAAACATACCACCCGGTTTGTTTAGTTAAACATACCACCTGGTTTGTTTAGTTAAACATACCACCTGGTTTGTTTAGTTAAACATACCACCCGGTTTGTTTAGTTAAACATACCACCTGGTTTGTTTAGTTAAACATACCACCTGGTTTGTTTAGTTAAACATACCACCTGGTTTGTTTAGTTAAACATACCACCTGGTTTGTTTAGATAAGGTATTCCACAGTTTGTTTATTGACGTTGGTGTAAATCACTATGGAGCCATAACTCATTTTGTAAGCTGGCGAAAAATAGAGACCAGAACGAAACTTTGCAGACTGGAAGAAAATATAAATAAAAACAGCCAAGCGTAAAATGTTCTGAGAATATGGAACTGGAGAGGATACTTATAATACAGAACAATTCTTCTTCTATAGGTATTAGGGATTCATCAAACAAGGTAACAAAACCCAAGAAGGGCTAGGAACTTTGACGATGTTTAATGCAGAATGCATGCAGAAGCATCTTTATAGCATCTCCCAGCATACGTATTACCTAGTCTCTAGTCATTTCAACGGCCCCGAAGCACAGAGGAAAATCAGATTTTCTAGTAGCAACTGTTGAACAATGTCACTCTGATGACAGAAACCGCTTGGCCCTTGAGAATCACTACATACAGGAATATGGGACCCTGTACCCACATAGTCTGAGCTTGAAATTAAACTACACTTAACGTTTCTTTTCTCCAGAATCATATTCCCTATCTACTTAAATTTTACTCAATCCTTACCTGTAACATATACCAGAGCCCTCCCAGTACTTATAGATTACAAACTCTAACACATTCATCCATCCAACTCACCATTTTATCGACTTAACTAACATTATATCCCTCTCTCTCCTGTCCGCTTTCTCCACCCCCTTTTTTGCTATCAGCCTATCACACCTCATAAATCTTCATTTAAACATTCACAATACTCCATCACACCAACTCTCAGACGCAGCTTTTTGCAAGTCGCAGTTAAAAGCTCTCTTTTTTTCAATATTTTTTTCCATGTGAATTTATAATCTATTTCCTTTTACTACTTCCTTGTCCTTGTGTTTTGGCTTGAATAAGACGTAGACCGAAACATTTCAACTGTTTGCTTGTTAACTAAGAAAGCTGTTCCTATTTTTGTCTTAAACACTTATAACATTTTGTTATTACATCTTTGCTGCAGTGGCTTCCTGTATATTTATATATTTAGTCTTATGCATACTTATACCCAAACTATTCGTGTGTCTATGTGGTAATGCTATGACAAGGACTGGCATTCTATGGTACAGATTTATGTGCGCTCCGTAAGGACCGTATTTTGGTCCAAGCATCGCAGAGGCGGAGATGAACGATCCTGAAGGTAATACTGTTCACTGGGCAACTGTATGAGACTATGCTCTCGTAGAGAACATAAATATTTCTCTTTTGTCCAATGATCTCTGGCATTTTAGGCATCTATCAAAATCATGATCCGTCAGTGGTGCATATTGTCGCCTTACTTATTTAACTTGTATATTGAAAATATAATGAGGAATGTTAGAGAAGATGTAGACAAAGAATATTATGATGCCATAACAATTGGAGGTTATGAAATACCAGAGATTAGATATGCTGATGACACAGTATTACTGTCCACAACACAAAAAGGAATGGAAAAACTAATTATGTCAGTCCGTAAGAATAATGAAGAGCAAAACCTCTATCATAATGCGAAGAAAACTAAATTGATGACAACTGACAAAACAAACAAGGCAGCTGATAAGTATCAATAAGGAAAAACTGGAAGAAGTTTTGAATATCTTGGATCACTGCTAACTAATAATGGAGATACAATGAGAGAAATTAAAAGGAGGACATCTATTGCTCTTCAGAAAGTAAAACAACTAAAGAATCAGTGAAGAGGAACAGACAGAACTACAAAAATAAGATTTTTAAAGGCATGCATTTTTCCCATAGCAACATATGCCTGTGAGAACTGGACACTTAACAAAACAGCTGAGAAACACATAAATGCCTTTGAATGTAAATGCTACAGAAGAGTCTTCAAATATCATGGACACAAAAAAGATCAAATATAATCATACTACAAGAACTTAATATTGAAGAAGGCTGGCTAGTAAAGAGGAGTAAACAGAGAAAACTTAAATAGTTTGGACACATTAAACGTCATGATAATCTAGAGAAAACCGTTTTGGAAAGGTATATAATGGGGGAAAGAAAGAGAGGAAGACAAAGGCGAAGATGGCTGCAAGACATCGTTGTTGATCTGCAAATGGATGCATCAGCAGCAGGCCATCTTGCTCACAACCGAGAGGCCTACAGAAGAGCTGTTAGGGAGGCAAAGTTCTGCAATGGACATGCAAATGAATGATTCAATCAAAATCATGCATCATTTTATTTCTGATAAAAAAGTCACAGAAGTACAAATATCAGTTAAAGCTGAATTGTAACAATAAAATGATATAAAACGAACTTAAGATAATATCACGCAACAATAAAATGACACACACAAATTTAAAAAAAAACAAATATCACGCAACTGCAGCAATATTTCAAACAGCTCTTGGCAGGAACAAAAATGAGATTATGACAAAACAAAGAAAATATCAAAGTCATAACTGACTTATGACTAGTTCTAGAAGGCAAACCTATATATGATAACTGCGACTTATGACTAGTTCTAGAAGGCAAACTTATATATGATAACTGCGACTTATGACTAGTTCTAGAAGGCAAACTTATATATGATAACTGCGACTTATGACTAGTTCTAGAAGGCAAACTTATATATGATAACTGCGACTTATGACTAGTTCTAGAAGGCAAACTTATATATGATAACTGCGACTTATGACTAGTTCTAGAAGGCAAACTATATATGATAACTGCGACTTATGACTAGTTCTAGAAGGCAAACTTATATATGATAACTGCGACTTATGACTAGTTCTAGAAGGCAAACTTATATATGATAACTGCGACTTATGACTGGTCCTGGAAGGCAAACTTATACATGATAACTGCGACTTATGACTAGTTCTAGAAGGCAAACTTATATATGATAACTGCGACTTATGACTGGTCCTGGAAGGCAAACTTATATATGATAACTGCGACTTATGACTGGTCCTGGAAGGCAAACTTATATATGATAACTGCGACTTATGACTAGTTCTAGAAGGCAAACTTATATATGATAACTGCGACTTAGGACTAGTTCTAGAAGGCAAACTTATATATGATAACTGCGACTTATGACTAGTTCTAGAAGGCAAACTTATATATGATAACTGCGACTTATGACTAGTTCTAGAAGGCAAACTTATATATGATAACTGCGACTTATGACTAGTTCTAGAAGGCAAACTTATATATGATAACTGCGACTTAGGACTAGTTCTAGAAGGCAAACTTATATATGATAACTGCGACTTATGACTGGTCCTGGAAGGCAAACTTATATATGATAACTGCGACTTATGACTGGTCCTGGAAGGCAAACTTATATATGATAACTGCGACTTATGACTGGTCCTGGAAGGCAAACTTATATATGATAACTGCGACTTAGGACTAGTTCTAGAAGGCAAACTTATATATGATAACTGCGACTTATGACTGGTCCTGGAAGGCAAACTTATATATGATAACTGCGACTTATGACTGGTCCTGGAAGGCAAACTTATATATGATAACTGCGACTTATGACTGGTCCTGGAAGGCAAACTTATATATGATAACTGCGACTTATGACTGGTCCTGGAAGGCAAACTTATATATGATAACTGCCCTAGTTGCACTTAGACGAGCACAGAATGTTGACGTGTGCACTTTTATCTCTAGATACAGCCCCCAGTTCGAGTCACTTGTCACAGCCCTCGTCACATCCAGAGTGTAGTACGGACAAACGAGGTCAGGTTCTCAGAAGTGGAGCGGGACACAAAGTAGGAAGAATATTTTTGTTTAGTGTCGGGAAGAAAGTGTCAGGCAACTGTTCTGGCTGGAATGTTTCAAGGGAAGAAAAAAGATCTTGAAAAGTCTTCTGTTAACATCGCCTGCACCAGGACTAAGTCAGATGACATCGCCTACACCAGGATTAAGTCAGATGACATCGCTTGCACCAGGATTAAGTCAGATGACATCGCCTGCACCAGGACTAAGTCAGATGACATCGCCTGCACCAGGACTAAGTCAGATGACATCGCCTGCATCAGGACTAAGTCAGATGACATCGCCTGCATCAGGACTAAGTCAGATGACATCGCCTACACCAGGACTAAGTCAGATGACATCGCCTGCACCAGGACTAAGTCAGATGACATCGCCTGCATCAGGACTAAGTCAGATGACATCGCCTGCATCAGGACTAAGTCAGATGACATCGCCTACACCAGGACTAAGAATAATTTAAACTTTTTACCGCCCCATTTAACGCTGTGGCTTTTCTATCGTAAATGTTTTATTTTATGTCTCTCAGCTTCAGTGTTAGTTATGTTTGTTACATGAACAGCATATTTGTAGAATGTCTGGAATAGAGTGAAAGATGTATGATAAAGGGCAGAATGTCAGACAGGTCTGCGTGCCCAATTCTTAACCCTTTTGAAATAAAGATCAATCAATCAATCGTCCATTATTAAAGGCTGTTTTTGCTGAAAAATATTGACAAGATATTTTAATGTTGTTTTTCACCATTATACAGACAGGATACACATAATATATATATATATGTGTGTTACATATAATATATATATATATAGGATACGTACATATACATGATACATATAATATACGCATATATATACAAATGTATGGGACACATATAATATATGTAGGATACATGCAACCATATAATCCATACAACTATTTTTTACTGTAAAATTTTACAGCTAACCTACTTTTCGCAGTTTCACGTAGCTGACTTTGTATTATGTCTGAATATATGTATGTATATATATATATATGTGTGTATGTATGTGATGGATGTGTTCATACACTGCAATTGACACAAATGATTACACAAACAAACTCTAGGAGATTTGATCTGTGAAGGCTGTTGTACAAATTCCAGGTTTGCGCTCTTACGAGCAGGCTAGCTACAATCTCCCAATCACTTTCCGAAAAAAGAAAGCGTACAATTTTACGCTAGAGCTGCTCTGTGCTCACCCGCAAGCCATGCATGAAAATTGGTGATTTGGGAGAACCCGCCATCTTAATGAATAATGGGTGAATTTTTGTCCAATGGGAGGAATTCATTTGTTCATCTCGAAGATCCGGGTATCAACAGGGGAAGTAATCATATTTCACATTTGTTTGGCAATGATAAATTAGGCCAAATCTAACATTTTCTTGCGATTTCTCTTGCTGATTTCCAGAAATCAATAAATTTATGTGTACTGTAGCATTCCTTGTGTATACGTGTATGTATCGTTTGTGTTTTTACACGTTACATTGCAAGTGTAGATCCAGATTAGTCGGCTGCTATTGTTCAGTGAAAGAACAAAATCTAATTATACCTTTCATTGATAAGAGAAATGTGAAGAGTGTATAAATGTGAAGTAAATAACTCGAGGTGATAAAAAGCGTGGCTATGACGATGTCGATAAGTTGACTGGTAAAATTCACACCTATAGAAATATCAGGTGCTATCACCAAAGTCACTTGAAATCAGTGTAGATATTTTTAGACAGCCGACCTCTCAAGCAGCAGTCGCTGTCCACGCACTGAGAAAACAGTCGCTGTCCACGCACTGAGAAAACAGTCTCTGTCCACGCACTGAGAAAACAGTCGCTGTCCACGCACTGAGAAAACAGTCTCTGTCCACGCACTGAGAAAACAGTCTCTGTCCACGCACTGAGACAACAGTCGCTGTCCACGCACTGAGAAAACAGTCGCTGTCCACGCACAGGGAAAGCAGAAGATAAAAGATTTTTAAAAGCACAGCAAAAGTAAAAACAAAAACCAATATTTCGACAAAACGCCTTTTACATACAACAGGAAAGGAAAAAGTAACAAATATGGCAAGGAAAAAAGAAGTACTTTATCAGATTCAAACTTTCCAGCTAACAGCAGCTGAGGATAGCTCGGACGAAAATATCCGCACGAAAGATGACAAAATATCCTAATGGGGCGCGAAGATTATGGCGGGGGTGGGGGGGGGGGGGTGGAAGTGGGATATCGTAACAAAGGTATAAATTGTAACATTTAGTTTGTTCAAGTTTGCGAGACTGCTAAACTTTTTTATATCTACATGAAATAACGAAAATTTGTATTAGAGTTCAATGCAATATTTTTTTAAGACGACGAAAACAACAGGTCGTGACACGGTGGTACTGCAAACCGGGTCCACCCGTACAGAGACGTGTACCCTGCCCCCAGCATTCAATGTGTAGGGCAGGCCTCAAACATCTCACTTTGTTCAAAAATAGCAACGCTTTTGTTTTAACCAAAGGTCATGTTGATCAGGGTACCTGCCAAGAGGACACTTTGACCTCAGCCACTTTGATGTTAGCCGAAAGGCCGAGAAGCTGATACGTCCGCCATTACGGGAGTTTCGTAACTCACGCGTCAAAATCCTAAAGTTACACATTATTATGAACTGCTCGCCATATTTTTGGGTGTAGAAAATTCTAAAGCAATCACTGTCAAGCAGTAGAAGTTCATGAAATATTTAATTATTGATAGAGCTCTAAAGAAAATGAGTACATAGTTTCCGAAGTTTGTGTCATAGAGACAGTATTAAAAGTGATGAATTTTTTAACAGATTCTTCATCATTCATTCATTCCTTTGCATGTCCCTTGCGGAACTTTGCCTCCCAAACAGCACTCCTGTAGGCCTCTCGGTTGTGAGCAAGATGGCCTGCTGCTGCTGCTGCATCCATTTGCAGATCATCAACGATGTCTTGCAGCCATCTTCGTTTCGGTCTTCCTCTTTTTCTTTTTCCCATTATGTATCCTTCCAATACGGTCTTCTCTAAATTATCATGACGTTTAATGTGGCCAAAATATTTAAGTTTTCTCTCTTTAATCCTCTTTACTAGCCAGCCTTCTTCAATATTAAGCTCTTGTAGTATAGATATATTTGTTCTTTTTTGTGTCCACGATATTTGGAGAACTCTTCTATAGCATTTACATTCAAAGGCATTTATGTGTTTCTCAGCTGTTTTGTTAAGTGTCCAGGTCTCACAGGCATATGTTGCGATGGGAGAGATGCATGCCCTTAAAAATCTTATTTTTGTGGTTCTGTCTGCTCCTCTCCACAGATTCTTTATTTGTTTTACTTTCTGAAGAGCAATAGATGTCCTCCTTTTAATTTCCCTCATTGTATCTCCATTATTAGTTAGTAGTGATCCAAGATATTCAAAACTCTCCACTTCTTCCAGTTTTTCCTCATTGATACATATTTCAGTTGCCTTGTTTGTTTTGTCAGTTGTCATCACTTTAGTTTTCTTTGCATTAAGATAGAGGTTCTGCTCTTCGCTGTTCTTACGGACTGACATCAGCAAATACAAATGAAGTAAAAAGTAATGCATGTTCAACAACAAATCAGAAAGTAAATGAAAGGAAAGTGAATTGAGAATTGTCTCCCTTGAACTAATATTATTGTTTGTTTCCGATGTCTTCTGCACGGCTGCATTCCTAAAGATAATGTTTCAACAAATTAATTTGTTTACAGTGTAAAATGTATCTCCGTTTCCCGTAAAGTACCCTGCAGAAAGTTCAGCTTGTCAAGGTTCAGAAATTATAAGCTGACATTATAAAATTGTCGATGTTCAGGCGTGTCTTAGAATACTGCTGTCGGAATCCAGGGGAGATAACAATGAGAAAGACAGAAGACGGAGGAGCTGAGCTGTAGGCCATCAGTTCAACTGATGATCTCCTCTCACACCATCTCGTCAAATTATCCAGTATTATTTCTCTCGGTCTTTATCTGGCTCTTCTTCCCTCTATTTTTCTTGTTGTTACAAGTTTTTAAGTACCCCTTCTTCTCACTGCATGTCCTATGAAAGTACATTGTCTTTCTCGTATTATTTTCTCTTGTCACATTGTTCTGTCTCTCTCGCTATTCTCATACAATCTTCATGATTACACCATTACATTCATAAATATAGGCTGATTAGGTACAAGGGAGGCAACTTGTCTTGTCTTGTCTTGTCTCCTACCTCATATATCTTTCGATGTTGAGTGGATAAATAGACATTTTGATAGGGCTCGACGATTTGCTTCATATAACGGGATATTTAATGCTGCTGTAATTTCCTCTCTCCATCTCTTGCGTTGCTGTTTGGAATAAGTTGAGAATTTTGAATATCTTAGATCACTACTAATTAATAAAGATGATACAATGAAGGAAATTAACAGGAGGACATCTATCGCTCTTCAGAAAGTAAAACAAATAAAGAATCTGTGGAGAGGAACAGACAGAACTACAAAAATAAGATTTTTAAGGGCATGCATTTTTCCCATCGCAAAATATGCCTGTGCGACCTGGACAATTAACAAAACAGCTGAGAAACACATAAATGCCTTTGAATGTAAATGCTACAGAAGAGTTCTTTAAATATCATTGACACAAAAAAGAACAAATATATCCATACTACAAAATCTTAACATTGAATAAGGTTGGCTAGTAAAGAGGATTAAACAGAGGAAACTAAAATATTTTGGACACATTAAACGTCATGATAATCTAGAGAAGACCTCTTGGAACGGTACATAATTGGAAAAAGAGAGGAATGACAAAGCGAAGATGGCTGCAAGACATCGTTAATGATCTGCAGATGGATGCATCAGCAGCAGGCCATCTTGCTCACAACCGAGAGGCCCAAAAGGAGTGCTGTTAGGAAGGCAAAGTTCCGCAAGGGATATGCAAATGAATGAATGAATGAATGATCTCCTGCATAGGCGGCCTCTTCCTCTGTTGCCTACAAATCTCAGTGTGAAATTCTGTGTTATATTGTCTGGTGGTAACCGTGTAACAAGACCAAACAAGTTGACTTGCTGTTTCTGGATATAGGGTAATACTGGTGTTACTCCAACCTTTGCCCTGATGGTGTCATTTCTTATTTGACATCTTCTTGTCACATTTAATATTCCCTTTAAACATCTCATTTATGTCGTGATGATTCTTCTTTTGTTCTTGACTGTTAGTATCCATTGTTTGGCACTGACAGCTTAAAGTTGGGAGGAAAATAGATGGGCTCCCCTGAGTTAAAATCTGCCCTCAAACCGCGACCGGCCCAGCAAGCCGGCGGTGGATCTCTTTACCGCTCATAGATAACACAGGAAAGGGGGCAACTAACATAACATTTAAGTCTCGGTGCTGTTCTTATCGCATCACATGCTTTCATATTCATTAAGATAGTTTCTAAGCAAACCACTATATATTGAACTATCATATCTAAGCAAACCACTATATATTGAAATATAATTTCTAAGCAAGCCACTATATATAGAACTATAATTTCTTAGCAAACCACTATATATTGAACTATAATTTCTAAGCAAACCAATTTATATTAAACTATTCTCTTTTAAACCACAATTTCTTGGCTAGCGAGTCAAAGGTAAGAGAAAAAAAAGGTGTAAATCTTCAGATTCCTTGCAAGTAAGACATACTGGAGTTAGGTGACAAGCCATATTCCCAGGACCATCGTGACACGAAAGTGTGATGTGGTCAGTATCACGGTTGGAAATGTAAGAGTGAATGAATGAATGAATGAATGAATGAATGAATGAATGATCTTTATTTTAAAAGGGTGAAGAATTGGGCCCGCAGGCCGGTCTTACGTTCTGCCTTTTTCTCAGAGAAGCAAGTAGATATTTTCATGAGGCAAATAACTGCAGGTTATATTTATGTAAACCCTGGTTAGCTTCCTTGCTTCTTCTACTATGTGTGTTTACATGTTCATTGTGGACAAGCCACCAAGATTTTGTCCACTGACTGTTCTCACTCTCACATATGTAGAAACTGTTGACCAGCAGGACTTGTCAATCACCGCCTGATTACAATCCAAAAAGCAGTATTTTATCTTTAACTTTTTCGGTATTTTTGTGATTGTAATCAGGCGGTGATTGACAAGTCCTGCTGGTCAACAGTTTCTACATATGTGAGAGTGAGAACAGTCAGTGGACAATGAACATGTAAACACACATAGTAGAAGAAGCAAGGAAGGTAACCAGGCGTTTACATAAATATTTAAAGAAAGAAAAAAAGAGTACAAGAATTAAATAAAAGCGAGAGTGTACAAGAGATAAGACGAATGCGGATTAAAAGAAGAAATCGATAATTATGAGTGTACTTATGAGGAAAGACAGGTATAGAAGTACACGTAAGATATATAAATATGAAAGCTGGTGTGGCATGTTTAAAGACAGAAGTGAGATGTTTAAAGACAGAAGTGAGATGTTTAAAGACAGAAGTGAGATGTTTAAAGACAGAAGTGAGACAGAAATGAGATGTTTAAAGACAGAAGTGAGATGTTTAAAGACAGAAGTGAGATGTTTAAAGACAGAACACATGCGGAGCTTGAAAGCAGCGATTCTGACAAAACTCAAAGTGTTGGGGATAAATGATATTTTGTTCCGTGTCTTGAAAATTCACATTTTTTAAACTGCTGTTTCCAAAATAAGAAAGTAAAATTGCATAAACGAACCAATGGCGACCATGTTGCAGAAATTTACAGGAAACAACATTATTAGGGATTTCTGGGAGCTAACAGTACAGTTTGAAAACCCCTGAATTTTGCACTTCTTCAAATCTTCATATTTCACAAACAGATGATGAATTTGCTCTACCTTGGCATTAAACTATCGTGCCAAACCCATTCATTTTCAGCTTCATGTCATGCGTGCAGCGAAGTTATCCTGCGGTCACCAGAGATAGGATGGCGAAATGAAGGTTCTTCTGAAGTTATCACAGCACTAAAAGTGATGCTAGTAGATTTCTTTCACTGCACACGAAACATGATTACTTCACAATTTCCTCTTTGAAGATTCTTCCACGTGGACTCTCCAGTCTGAATCTACTGACATTTAATAATAAAATAAGGAACACAGAAAAACTTCAAAGCAGATTAATCACGTGATAAATTGTGTGATGAACTTTAGAGCTGCAATAAGTGGAAAATTAAAGAGACTTTGCGAGTGGAAAATAGCCACTTTCTCCAGAGATGTGAATCCACGCTTGCCAGTGACATATAATCTGAGTCGATTTTATTTATTTACAACGTCTCTGGCTTGCTTGTAGCGTGAGACAAAACTAGACATAATTTAGACTTTACAGGAATGTCATGCAGTCTCTTTCAATTGAAAAAAAAAAGATTATACACAAACCGTCTTTTGTACACAAATGCTTCACTTGAAAGTCTTAATCTTCTTCTGCGTTCGAGGTTGCTGGTCACTTCAGATCCTGATCCCTGTCGACATGGCAAAGCCCGCAGTCCTCTCCAGATCCTAATAGGAGCCCCAAAGCTTTTGCCTCAAGCGTGTGTCCTCTGGCCATGTCTCACGCCTCAGGTCTGCATGGTTTGGGCACTCTTGTAGGATATGTTCTGGAGTCTGGATTCCACTGCCACATGGACACATATGTGTGTACTTGTACAGCGCGAGACAGGTGATCTGCCAACCACAGGTATGTGTGTACTTGTACAGCGCGAGACAGGTGATCTGCCAACCACAGATATGTGTGTACTTGTACAGCGCGAGACACGTGATCTGCCAACCACAGATATGTGTGTACAGCGCAAGACACGTGATCTGCCAACCACAGATAAGTATGTTGGCGATATTAATTACATCATGACGGAGGACCCAAATCCATACCGACGCGACTTCTCAAGCTAAAAACAGGGGAAAGGGTGAAGGCGCTGCCCCAGTTTGGCAGAGACCCAAAGCTTGTAAAGGGGAAGGACTGGAGGACTGACAAGCCACTGACATAAATTACGAGAAGCAGTGACATCAGACATGTCGCTGTCCTTACAGCACCAGCACCCTTGTATGTCCAGGATGTTCACTCGTTTTAGCTCGAGCAAAAAAGAGTAAACGGGATTCCGTTAAGAACAAGACAGCACATATATCAGAAGTTATGTTGCTAAATGTTTGATGTTGCTGTTTTACATATTGTTACACGGAAAGTCTTCACATCGAAAACGTCTTACACAAGTTCAGATACGGTGAAGTTCATTTGGGCGGAATGATAAATACAAGTTTATTTACACACTCATGTAAACATGGTTGTAGTTTTTTCCAACAGTCCGTATGAAAGTAAGCACGAGGTACTCAATCTTAATAGGCACATAAACCTGGATTACTCTGACCTTAGTGAACAGCTTATTTCTTTCACTCCCAGGAACCATCAACGAATTCAGTCTTAATATGCAGATTTGTCTGGTTTACCTGGACCTTGCTGAATAGTCGGTCTCTTTCTCTTCCATGAACTATCAACGAAATATAAGTCCAGATCCTTCAGTCTCCTACCCACAGTGTCGATATTTGTTCACTAGCTCTCATAAGAATCTGCATATCAAACTAGCTTGTAGTTTCATCACATCATCATGATTGTCCAGTTCTAGTTCGCAAGGTGCACTTCTGTTATTTCTTATACTGTATCTATATCTGTAGTTGTTTGTCTGTTTCTATCTGCACATCTCTCTTGGTCTCGATCTACCTATCTGAGTGTCGGAGTATCCTAGTATCGGAGTATCCTAGTGTCCGAGTATCCTAGTGTCCGAGTATCCTGGTGTCCGAGTATCTTCGTCGCCGAGTATCTGGTTATCTTCGTCTCTGAGTACTTTGGTGTCGGAGTTTTAGTTGTACTCCTGAGTCGTGCGCGCCTCTCTGTGCACTTTCCTGCACTTCTTCTGGATCTTTGCATCCTCCGCTTTCGCATCCTTGCATTCTCCGCAGTCCCTCTTTTTATCTTGAAGTCCAACGATGGACTGACCATTCAATCTTTCTGAATCCGCCCTTAGATCTCCACTGGTTTCTATGTATCCCGAGTTCTTGAGTCAGGTTAGCGTTGTTGAATGTCCAGTCTTTGTCCAGCCCTTTGTCCAGTCCTTTGTCCAGTTCTTTGTCCAGCCCTTTGTCCAGTCCTTTGTCCAGTTCTTTGTCCAGTTCTTTGTCCAGCCCTTTGTCCAGTCCTTTGTCCAGTTCTTTGTCCAGTTCTTTGTCCAGTTCTTTGTCCAGCCCTTTGTCCAGTCCTTTGTCCAGTTCTTTGTCCAGTTCTTTGTCCAGTTCTTTGTCCAGCCCTTTGTCCAGTCCTTTGTCCAGTTCTTTGTCCAGTCCTTTGTCCAGTTCTTTGTCCAGTTCTTTGTCCAGTTCTTTGTCCAGCCCTTTGTCCAGTCCTTTGTCCAGTTCTTTGTCCAGTTCTTTGTCCAGTCCTTTGTCCAGTCCTTGGCCTGTGGCACTTTCTACCCGTACTTGTCTGAGTGCTAGTCCGTTTCTTTATTCGTCGTGTCCATGTCGCAGACTATCCGTCGCCAATTAGTCTTTTGGCTGTTCTTAAATCCGTTCAGCGTCACTATCCAGTTTATCGCATCTAGCAAGTCATTCTCGAGCGCTCGAGATCTGTCGGCAATTATCTGTCTGTCATCCTATTCTTCGTTTCCTGCGTCGGCTGTTTGTCGCCACCTGTTATTTCACTTGCCCGATGGTCATGTCGGCTTATTTTACTTGTGAGCGTCTTTCTTTTAGCATGTCTCTGTCACGGCGTCATTTTGTCTGCCTTTTTTATTTCTTTGTTTCTTCTGTTTACATTTGTCAGCGTCATGTCGTAATGGTCTATGACTAGTGTCGTGGGAATTGGTTCTCTACCTTGCTTGTAAGTTTTCTACCTAACTTTTCTGTTCTTATTTGGTGTTAACTGTTATAACTAAAATATATTCATAATTATATTGATAATTTTCGGTTACAAGGTACTGTCCTGTACTCAGACTAGTAAGCTGAGTTACAGTACAGACTAGTAAGCTGTGTTACAACACAGACTAGTAAGCTGAGTTACAGTACAGACTAGTAAGCTGAGTTACAGTACAGACAAGTAAGCTGAGTTACAGCTCAAGGCAGCACAGACAAGTAAGCTGAGTTACAGCTCAAGGCAGCACAGACAAGTAAGCTGAGTTACAGCTCAAGACAGCACAGACAAGTAAGCTGAGTTACAGCTCAAGACAGCACAGACAAGTAAGCTGAGTTACAGCTCAAGGCAGCACAGACAAGTAAGCTAAGTTACAGCTCAAGACAGCACAGACAAGTAAGCTGAGTTACAGCTCAAGACAGCACAGACAAGTAAGCTGAGTTACAGCTCAAGACAGCACAGACAAGTAAGCTGAGTTACAGCTCAAGACAGCACAGACAAGTAAGCTGAGTTACACCACAGACAAGTAAGTTGAGTTACACCACAGACAAGTAAGTTGAGTTACACCACAGACACGTAAGCTGAGTTAGAGCTCAATGCAGCGCAGACAAGTAGGCTCACATACAGCATAGGCAAGTAAGCTGAGTTACAGCACATACAAATAAGCTGAGTTACAACACAGAAAAGTAAGCTGAATTACAGCACAGACAAATAAGCTGAGTTACATCACAGACAAGTGAGTTACATCACAGACAAGTAAGCTGAGTTACAGCACAGACAAGTAAGCTGAGTTACAGCACAGACAAATAAGCTGAGTTACAGCACAGACAAATAAGCTGAGTTACAGCACAGACACGTAAGCTGAATTACAGTTAAAGCACGCATTTTTAGGGCAGCATAGTAGTGCCCTGGGCACTTAAGGTTCAGAGAGAGAGAGAGAGAGATAGTAGTTCAATTGCCAGAAGAAAATGTTTCAGAGGCAACCAGACCATTGTCCGTCAAAACAGATCTAGGCCAACAAGAACCCTTTCTGGTGTATGAACCTGTCCAGTTCTCACCGTCGATGAATCGCCTGTTACCACAAGTACGGCAGCCTCCGTGTGTGATCATCCACCCAAGCTGATACAGTCGTAGCAAGAATAAACTGGCCCGTGAATTCACACCAGGTTAGCTGTGCTAATCAATAAAGTAAGTGAAGAATGTAAGCCAAAGCGTTCTGTATCACGTGACTTATGAGAATTATTGTGACATTTAAGTACGATTATCTTGACGGTGACTGACATAAAACTGAAATGTGTTATTTCCTGAACTACAATTTTCCTGTAGTTCACTCTCGTTATGTGGCTTCGTGACCTTGTCTAACAACAACTTGAGGTCAGTCTAACTCACTTGTCTAACAACAACTTGAGGTCAGTCTAACTCACTTGTCTAACAACAACTTGAGATCAGTCTAACTCACTTGTCTAACAACAACTTGAGGTCAGTCTAACTCACTTGTCTAACAACAACTTGAGGTCAGTCTAACTCACTTGTCTAACAACAACTTGAGATCAGTCTAACTCACTTGTCTAACAACAACTTGAGGTCAGTCTAACTCACTTGTCTAACAACAACTTGAGGTCAGTCTAACTCACTTGTCTAACAACAACTCGAGGTCAGTCTAACTCACTTGTCTAACAACAACTTGAGGTCAGTCTAACTCACTTGTCTAACAACAACTCGAGGTCAGTCTAACTCACTTGTCTAACAACAACTTGAGGTCAGTCTAACTCACGTGTCTAACAACAACTCGAGGTCAGTCTAACTCCAACATTGCAGGTAATCCTGTAGAAAGGTCGCGACTCGACTCCAAGCAGAGACACTCCAATAGAACAGAACTTCCTGCCACTAGCTGTGTCTGTGAATTGATCGCCTGTACATTATCTCATCTAAGAGCAGTAGGTGGAAGGATTTGTTTCTTCTTTTTTATACTGGTTTTATAGCTATGTGTGTGTGGCTGTGAGTGAGTGAGTGGGTGTGGGTGAGTAAAAAGATCAGAATAACGCTCATCCTGAAAAGCCAATAAAAACAGAGAGTCTGCAGAGCACAACAGAGACTGAAGATAGCATGACATGACAACACGGTCCAGAGTGATGAACAGTTCACTCTGGCGCTCACACAACAGGAAACAGATAGCCAGGCTACTTCCTTCAGTGGATAGAAGAAATGACCAGACGGACGGACGTAAGAAGTCCACAAACGTTGCATGATCAATAGAATGTCAGACAGAGACGCAAGGTTAGTCTTGTTCCAGCCAGCAAGAAGCCCAGTATCAGATACATACCTGGACAATCAGATACGGCAGGGTTTCTGTCCTAGGCTGAATTATGTTTTAAGAATCTGAACATGATCATAGTGCGCGCAAGAACATGTCAACCGTCAACGTGATTGATTGATCAAGCTTACTTAATGAAGTTGTATCGAAGTAGTCCTCCGACACAGAGAACAGAGACATCAGTGGAAGGTCACCAGCCGCAGTCGCTGGCGTTGCGAACGTTGATATGAAGAAAGGACAACAAAAACACAGGGAAGTCATGGAGATTTTTTTTTTAAATAGACGAGGAAGGAGGGCTGAGGAAGAAGAGCTGAGGAAGGAGGGCTGAGGAAAAAGAGCTGAGGAAGGAGGGCCGAGGAAGAAGAGCTAAGAAAGGAGGGCTGAGGAAGAAGAGCTGAGGAAGGAGGGCTCAGGAAGAAGGGCTGAGGAAGGAGGGCTGAGGAAGAAGAGCTGAGGAGGGAGGGCTGAGGAAGAACAGCTAAGGAAGGAGGGCTGAGGAAGAAGAGCTGAGGAAGGAGGGCTGAGGAAGAAGAACTGAGGAAGGAGGGCTGAGGAAGAAGAGCTGAGGAAGGCAGATGAATTAATCATTTGTTCTGGAGAATGTTATCGTGCAGAAAGTAAGAGAAGATGGATAATAACCAACCAAAGCGTACATACCTGGACGTCTGAAGATAACTGTTATCCTCCATTATCTTGACAGAATGGATACATGTACACACAGGGTTATCCAAAACACCCATAACAAATATTATTGGAGGGGAACGTATAAAGATGTAAGAACAACATGTTACAAGTTGTGTTACATGCAAACTGAGGAACACAATTACAGGTCATGAATACATGTCAAGGCTGCGTGTTAAAGATCGACACTCACTGCCACGCCCCTATCCTGTTACTGGATCTGGAAATAAGTACATTGTTCACTTCACAGGTGAGCACCGAGCCTGACATTTTTCACTTCACAGATGAGCACTGAGCCTGACATGTTTCACTTCACATGTGAGCACTGAGCCTAACATTGTTCACTTCACAGCTGAGCACTGAGTCTGACATTGTTCTCTTCACAGGTGAGCCTGGGCAGAATGTTACGCAACACCAGACAAGGGCAACTAAACCATTGCAAGATTGCTGGTGGATGACATGTCACCAAGATACTCCGTGTCAGTGGAGTGGCACTGCTGCCTAACAGTGGCGGCGAGTTTGCTGGTGAATCATTTCAAAAGGTAAGCAGGGAATTTGAATCACATTCGGACAAAACCCAAAAAGGCACCGTGAGAGGCAACATCAAACTCTGAATGATATTTTAGCAAAATGAGTGCCGGTTGAGCTAAATGAATGAGTTAAATATTTAAACTCCATAACCGCAGCTCTCAGTATGAAGGTAACCTGATGCACGAATTACTGTCCTCGGTTCGTGGGATATGGTACACACCCAGGATTACTTCTAGACAAAAATCCTACAATCCAGAAGCTAAAACTTCATAGGAGTAAAGACATGATTGAACACGTGCTCCAACGACAACAGAGAGGGTTGTCGGAAGTAACAAAAGCCATTTTAAAAAGTATAAGAAAGGAGGCTCGACCCAGTGAAAAACAGATGAAGTAACAAGAATGGGAGATGGGATTTCTATAAGAATCATACAATGTTATCTAAACATGATAGTAGGTTGACTCCGGGTTATTTCCTTCCTGTCACAACAGGGAAGGTTACATTAAAAAAAAAGAAAAAAAGTTAATGAGACAATTAATTTTTTATGATTAGAAGAGAGAGAATTTAAGGAAAATGTCTGGAAATGTCTGGAAATTCCTGGAAATATCCGCCACTAGAAGAAGAAAAAGAAGAACAGCAAGAAGAAGAGTAAGAAGAAGAATAATAAGAAGAGTAAGAAGAAGAGAAATATGAAGAGTAAGAGTAATTAGAAGAGTAAGAAGAAGAGTAAGAAATAGAATAAGAAGAAGAGTAAGAAGAAGAGAAAGAAATAGAATAAGAGAAGAGTAAGAAGAAGAGAAATATGAAGAGTAAGAGTAATTAGAAGAGTAAGAAGAAGAGTAAGAAATAGAATAAAAAGAAGAGTAAGAAGAAGAGAAATATCAAGAGTAAGAAGAAGAGTAAGAGTAATTAGAAGAGTAATAAAAAGAGTAAGAAATAGAATAAGAAGAAGAGTAAGAAGAAGAGAAATATGAAGAGTAAGAGTAATTAGAAGAGTAATAAAAAGAGTAAGAAGAAGAGTAAGAATAGAATAAGAAGAAGAGTAAGAAGAAGAGAAAGAAATAGAATAAGAAGAGTAAGAAGAAGAGAAATATGAAGAGTAAGAAAGAAGAGTAAGAAATAGAATAAGAAGAAGAGTAAGAAGAAGAGAAATATCAAGAGTAAGAAGAAGAGTAAGAGTAATTAGAAGAGTAATAAAAAGAGTAAGAAATAGAATAAGAAGAAGAGTAAGAAGAAGAGAAATATGAAGAGTAAGAAGAAGAGTAAGAAATAGAATAAGAAGAAGAGAAATATGAAGAGTAAGAGTAATTAGAAGAGTAAGAAGAAGAGTAAGAAATAGAATAAGAAGAAGAGTAAAACAAGAATAAGAAGAAGGGTAAGAGGAAGTGTAAGAAGAAGAGTAAAAGAAGAAGAAGAAGAAGAAGGAAGAAGAGTAAGAAGATGTGTAAGAAGAGGAGTCAGAATAAGAGTAAGAAGAATAAGAAAAAGAGTAAGAAAAAGAATAAGAAGAAGAATAAGAAGAATACGAATAAGAGGAAGAGTAAGAAGAAGAGTAAGAAGAAGAGTAATAGCAAGAGTAAGAAGAATAAGAAGAAGAGTAAGAGTAAGAAGGGTAAGAAGAAGAGTACAATGAAGAAATAGTGGCTGCTACCCCTTTTCGACATTATCCAGTCTCCACGTTGTAAAGACGGGTACTTAGTGCGCCGTTTTAAGAAAATGAGCTCAGGCAGTTAGAAGGAAGCAGCTAGAAGCCAGCTACTAGAAGGAAGCAGCTAGAAGCCAGCTACTAGAAGGAAGCAGCTAGAAGCCAGCTACTAGAAGGAAGCAGCTAGAAGCCAGCTACTAGAAGGAAGCAGCTAGAAGCCAGCTACTAGAAGGTAGCAGCTAGAAGCCAGCTACTAGAAGGTAGCAGCTAGAAGCCAGCTACTAGAAGGTAGCAGCTAGAAGCCAGCTACTAGAAGGTAGCAGCTAGAAGCCAGCTACTAGAAGGTAGCAGCTAGAAGCCAGCTACTAGAAGGTAGCAGCTAGAAGCCAGCTACTAGAAGGTAGCAGCTAGAAGCCAGCTACTAAAAGGAAGCAGCTAGAAGCCAGCTACTAGAAGGTAGCAGCTAGAAGCCAGCTACTAGAAGGAAGCAGCTAGAAGCCAGCTACTAGAAGGTAGCAGCTAGAAGATATCAGCTAGAAGATAAGCAGCTAGACGATAGAAGACAGAAGCCAACAACTAGAAGGTAGCAGCTAGAAGATATCAGCTAGATAAGCAGCTAGACGATAGAAGACAGAAGCCAACAACTAGAAGGTAGCAGCTAGAAGATATCAGCTAGAAGATAAGCAGCTAGACGATAGAAGACAGAAGCCAACAACTAGAAGGTAGCAGCTAGAAGATAAGCAGCTAGACGATAGAAGACAGAAGCCAACAACTAGAAGGTAGCAGCTAGAAGATAAGCAGCTAGACGATAGAAGACAGAAGCCAACAACTAGAAGGTAGCAGCTAGAAGATATCAGCTAGATAAGCAGCTAGACGATAGAAGACAGAAGCCAGCAGCTAGAAGATAGCAGCTAGATGCCAGTAACTGGAAGGTAGCAGCGAGATGCCAGCAACTAGAAGGTAGCAGCTAGAACCAAGCAACTAGAAGATAGCAGCGAGATGCCAGCAACTAGAAGCAGCAGCTAGAAGATAGCAGCTAGAACCAAGCAACTAGAAGAAAGCAGGTAGAAGCCAGCAGCAGTGGAAAGAAATGCTACGACCAGAGTTTAAATATGCAGTTTTTAACTTTGGAGACATGAAGCTTAAAGATGTATAGTTTCTCTCCGTCTATCATGGAGCTTAAAACTGTATAGTTTCTCTCCGTCTATCATGGAGCTTAAAACTGTATAGTTTCTCTCCGTCTATCATGGAGCTTAAAACTGTATAGGTTCTCTCCGTCTATCATGGAGCTTAAAACTGCATAGTTTCTCTCCGTCTATCATGGAGCTTAATACTGTATAGTTTCTCTCCGTCTATCATGGAGCTTAAAACCATGTAGTTTCTCTCCATCTATCATGGTCTATCTCTGTGTTCATCTACTGTAGGGTGCTTTTTTCTGTCATAGTCTATCTTCATGCACCATTGTTGTCATCTTTCGTAATCTGTCTCTGTCTGTTATAGTTTGTCTGTATTAGTGTTTGTCTTTTAAAATCTGCCTCTGTCTATCATAGTCTGTCCATCATATGACCTAAGAATTATAGCTGATCAAGACCCTACCCCATACGAAGAGCTCTTTAACAGTCTGGCTATCGAGGTAGTTCTTCACGTGGTCTCCATGGTAACAGAGTCTATTAAGAAGCATGATTCTTCAAACACGCCACATTCCTTTTACTTTAAGACCAACAATACTACAGGTAACTCACGCTCACAACAACATTTGGGCCATTGATAAACTGTCAAGCACATCTGTTCACTACTTTCGTGCTCTATCTCTCTGTAGCTGCGAGTCTCTTGTCTGTTTTTGGCGTCTGGGTTAAAGAATTGAAAACAATCAACATTTTGAATAGGGAGTGGGCCAGTGTCTCTTTTTATAAATCTCTGGTGTGGACCAAGAAAGAATGTGCTTCGTGATGTTCAGCTACCAAACCCCACCCCGGACCAAGGAGGAACTGCACAATTGTTTCCTTCAAACTCCAGTCTCAGTTTACAGACGTCTGTTGCGTTTTTCATACATAACTTCAGTGTGTTTTTTCATACTAGATTTAAATTCTGTAAAAGGAATAGAAAGTATGAGAGTAAGATGAGGATGTATAAATGAAAACCATACAACATCCAATATTTCGGCATGAGCTTTTTTTCGAGGATTATATACACAAACGAACACGACATATAACTAACAGAAAAACTTATATTAGTGGCATATTCCCATGTAGGAAACACAAGAATGCGTGTCCCATTGACGATGCATAGAGACCAGGGGGGGGGGGGGCACAAAAGATAGATGAAGCCAGTCGGAAATAAGAAGCTATCGAAAGACGATAGGTGGGGGGAGGGAAGGGCAATAGACACGTGTAGGGCGCTAGACAAGCAGGTGTGTCGGGGGTGGGGGAGGGGGAAGCGGAAAGATAATGAATGAAGAACGAACATAAGGGGCCATAAACACCTGCAAGGCGCTAGAGACGCAAATCGGGGTGCGGAGAGGCGAGGGAAGCATATGAAACTGGTGACTGAAGGACAAGACCCAGAGGGCTAGAGAAGAAGAGAATGTGGTGGCTGGAAGCTAGGAGAAAGAAACAAGAAAGTAGAGTATAAATCTCAGAGAAAAAGTGGAAAACTAAAGAAGTTAAAGGAAGCTGAAGACATTGTTAATTCCAGCTGGGTGGAGATAGCCAGCCTGGAAAATAAGGCGCTGTTCTAGGGCCCTCCGAGATCGTACATCATGTTTAGCGCCCTACACGTGTCTATTGCCCTTGCCTTCTCTCCCACCCCACCTATCGTCTTTTGATAGCTTATTATTTTCGATTGGCTTCATCTGCTATCCACCCCCCCCCCCCGTCTCTATTACTCGTCAATAGGACACGCATTCCTGTGCTTCCTACATAGGAGGATGCCACTAAGATAAGTTTTTTTTCTGTTAATTATTTGCCATGTTTGTTTGTGTATGTAATCCAGGAAAAAGGCTCATGCCGAAATATTGAATGTTGTATTTTTTTCATTTATACATCCTTATATTACTCTAATACGTTCTATTCATTTTTTCTCACTTACTCACTCCCTCTGCTGTCTTGTAAAACTGCACCATACACTTCCATCTACCTTTATTATTAGAACAATTTTTACTGCAATCGCCATCCCTTTTAACTGTTAAATTCTGTAATCGTAACTTCAGTATTTTATACGTGATTTCAATGTTTTATACATCACTTCAATGTTTTATATAAGACTCAGTGTTTTATACATTACTTCAGTGTTTTATGCATGACTTCAGTGTTTTATACATTACTTCAGTGTTTTATGCATGACTTCAGTGTTTTATACATGACTTCAGTGTTTTATACATGACTTCAGTGTTTTATACATGACTTCAGTGTTTTATAAATGACTTCAGTGTTTTATAAATGACTTCAGTGTTTTATACATGACTTCAGTGTTTTATACATGACTTCAGTGTTTTATACATGACTTCAGTGCTTTATGCATGACTTCAGTGTTTCATGCATGACTCTAGTGTTTTATGCCAGACTTCAGTGTTTTATACATGACTTCAGTGTTTAATGCATGACTCTAGTGTTTTATGCCAGACTTCAGTGTTTTATACATGACTTCAGTGTTTTATACATGACTTCAGTGTTTTATGCATGACTTCAGTGTTTTATACATGACTTCAGTGTTTTATACATGACTTCAGTGTTTTATGCCAGACTTCAGTGTTTTATGCCAGACTTCAGTGTTTTATGCCAGACTTCAGTGTTTTATGCCAGACTTCAGTGTTTTATGCATGACTTCAGTGTTTTTCGCAAATGATTCGTATCTGGTAGCAGTGTCTGATTTTTTTTTCTTTTTCGTGTTGGTGTTCGTGATAAAAGGACCTTTTTGAAAAGTCTGAAAAAAGATCATGATCCTGTCATATGCTGATACTTTGGTAAGCACAATAGTATCAGTTCACAAGACTGATCCACGTGCTGTGTGATCACCTTCTGTTTTATCACATGCATGATAATTCACAATGGGATATTCTGACCCTTTCTCTTCAAATAAACACTGAATTTGAGCTAGATAAAGATTGTACAGCGAGAAGTTATCTGTAAAAAACGAGCTTTATCTGACGTGTGGGGTCACTCATATGAGATTCATTATCTTCCAAGGCATCATGTGACATGGATGCTCCCTGTTATATATTGCAGTGACAACCACAGAAAGTTGTCTGTTGTCTGTCTAGGAACGCTGTGACACAACTGCTATTACCATCATCATGAGACTGTACGCACTTCTCGCTGTGGTTTCTCTGGCCGTCTTCTCCGCGGAAGCCAGGAAGAACTGGGCCCTGCTGATTGCTGGATCTGCCAGCTATGACAACTACAGGCACCAGGCAGATGTCTGCCACGCCTACCAGATCCTGCACAAGGCAGGAATCCCTGACGAGCAGATTGTTGTCATGATGTACGACGATATTGCTGAGAACACAGACAACCCTGTCAAAGGCAACATTATTAACAAGCCCAACGGTCCCAATGTTTACCCTGGGGTTCCCAAGGACTATACAGGCAAGGACGTCAACGCGAAAACATTCCTGGCAGTCCTCCAGGGGGACAAGGTTTGTTTATTTCATTATAAACATTTCATTATAAACATTTCATTATAAATATTTTATTATAAACATTTGTTTCATTCGCTTCTTTTTTTCTTTTTTAAATGTCTGCTTGAAGTCTCCTTATTTCTCGCCATTGTTTAAAGCTAAACATTTTCGTGATTAAAGTCAAGGCTTTGATTCTTACTTCCAATTTTTACAGAAGTACACAAGTTTTTATGACAATTAATTTATTATTGAAACAATAATGAAGAAATTATGTATCGCTTATTTCTTGAATTTGTCACTGACGAAGAAGAAGTTTTATTTCCTGCGAGAGAAGCTGCCCGACGAGTGTGATATCATAGCCAGGAGGGAAGTAAGGAACTGATGACGTGTTTATGTCCCCACTCTAAGGATGATCTGTTTGTCCACACTAAGGATGATCTGTCCATACTAAGGATGATCTGTTTGTCCACACTAAGGACGATCTGTCCACACTAATGATGATCTGTCCACACTAAGGATGATCTGTTTGTCCACACTAAGGATGATCTGTTTGTCCACACTAAGGATGATCTGTCCACATTAAGGATGATCTGTTTGTCCACACTAAGGATGATCTGTTTGTCCACACTAAGGATGATCTGTCCACACTAAGGATGATCTGTTTGTCCACACTAAGGATGATCTGTCCACACTAAGGATGATCTGTTCACACTAAGGATGATCTGTTTGTCCACACTAAGGATGATCTGTCCACACTAAAGATGATCTGTTTGTCCACACTAAGGATGATCTGTCCATACTAAGGATAATCAGTTTGTCCACACTAAGGATGATCTGTCCACACTAAGGATGATCTGTTTCTCCACACTAAGGATGACCTGTTTGTCTACACTAAGGACGATCTGTTCACACTAAGGATGATCTGTTTGTCCACACTAAGGATGATCTGTCCATACTAAGGATAATCTGTTTGTCCACACTAAGGATGATCTGTCCACACTAAGGATGATCTGTTTCTCCACACTAAGGATGATCTGTTTGTCCACACTAAGGACGATCTGTTCACACTAAGGATGATCTGTTTGTCCACACTAAGGATGATCTGTCCACACTAAGGATGATCTGTTTGTCCACACTAAGAATGATCAGTTTGTCCACACCAAGGATGATCTGTTCACGCTAAGAATGATCAGTTTGTCCACACTAAGGATGATCAGTTTGTCTACACTAAGGATGATCTGTTCACACTAAGGATGATCTGCTCATACTAAGGATGATCAGTTTGTCCACACTAAGGATGATCTGTTTGTCCACACTAAGGATGATCTGTCCACACTAAGGATGATCAGTTTGTCCACACTAAGGATGATCCGTCCACACTAAGGATGATTTGTTTGTCCACACTAAGGATGATCTGTTCACACTAAGGATGATCTGTTTGTCCACACTAAGGATGATCAGTTTGTCCACACTAAGGATGATCTGTTTGTCCACACTAAGGATGATCTGTCCACACTAAGGATGATCAGTTTGTCCACACTAAGGATGATCTGTCCACACTAAGGATGATTTGTTTGTCCACACTAAGGATGATCTGTTCACACTAAAGATGATCTGTTTGTCCACACTAAGGATGATCTGTTTGTCCACACTAAGGATGATCTGTCCACACTAAGGATGATCAGTTTGTCTACACTAAGGATGATCTGTTCACACTAAGGATGATCTGTTTGTCCACACTAAGGATGATCTGTTTGTCCACACTAAGGATGATCTGTTTGTCCACACTAAGGATGATCTGTCCACACTAAGGATGATATGTTTGTCCACACTAAGGATGATCTATCCACACTAAGGATGATCTGTTTGTCCACACTAAGGATGATCTGTTTGTCCACACTAAGGATGATCTATCCACACTAAGGATGATCTGTTCACACTAAGGATGATCTGTTCACACTAAAGATGATCTGTTTGTCCACACTAAGGATGATCGGTTTGTCCACACTAAGGATGATCTGTCCACACTAAGGATGATATGTTTGTCCACACTAAGGATGATCTGTTTGTCCACACTAAGGATGATCTATCCACACTAAGGATGATCAGTTTGTCCACACTAAGGATGATCTGTTCACACTAAGGATGATCTGTTTGTCCACACTAAGGATGATCAGTTTGTCCACACTAAAGATGATCTGTCCACACTAAGGATGATATGTTTGTCCACACTAAGGATGATCTGTTCACACTAAGGATGATCTGTTCACACTAAGGATGATATGTTTGTCCACACTAAAGATGATCTGTCCACACTAAGGATGATCAGTTTGTCCATACTAAGGATGATCTGTGAACACTAAGGATGATCTGTCCACACTAAGGATGATCTGTCCACACTAAGGATGATCTGTCCACACTAAGGATGATCTGTCCACAATAAGGATGATCTGGCCACACTAAGGATGATCAGTTTGACGAGCACACAGTAAAAACTTGGCTTAAATTTTCACAATGGACGAAGTAAACATTTTGACAAACTCTGTCGCAATGAAGATGGCATCAGGTCCACCGCTGATGAGCAGGGTAGCCCAACATTCTTTTTTAAGGAGTATCACGGACGTCGAAAAGACTTCGATCTGTCATCGTTTGCTGACATCCACAATACCGAAGCTCTAACGCATTTATCTCCCCCCCCCCCCCCCACTGACGTCAAACAAAGTGTTCTATATACCAAGCGCTGCTCTGTTTGATGGAGGTAAGGACTTATGTAGCTCTATGGCCGTTTATGGGCTCTCCATTGAAAACCAGTAGCCAACATGAAATACAAGCACTTGAATAAATGACGATTTGCGCCGCTTAAAATGAAATAAAGTGTGACAGATTCATCGACATCATAGTTTTATTTTATGAACAGTACATGGTTGCTAATGTAGGCAACCTAAGCCTCATGAACAGAAACTGGTAAACATTGACTATATTTCTCTAAGGAAGACAGTATATGATAATATTTTTATGAGAAGGAGAAGCGTTTATAATATCAATTACTCCACTCAATGAGGTCCCGCTGTGGTGTAGTGCCTAGTGCAAACGCCTGCCGAACAGAAGGTTCCTGATTCGATTTCGCACGTGGGGAATTTGTTCGGACCGACTGGCACCCAGGCTCAAAAAAAAAAAAAAATTACCTGTGATTTCCACAGGAAAACAAAGATGAGGACAGGTGCTAACGTCACTACATCAAATGTTGTGAATGCACTAACACTTTATACCTCTATGGCATGCATAAGATCTTATCTTATTTTCTTCCTGTGCTGTTAAACGTCACATAGGGCTCGCAATATAGTTCGCCGATTTTTCCTGCCTTCGGCGAGCCTTTCAAACTCATCAAAGGATTTTATGCCTGTTAATTTGCCCTCTCTTAACAATGTCCTCTTTAGAGTTTCACGTGGTCTGCCTCTTTTTCTTCGGCCTGTTGTGTTCCACTTGATAGCTTTTTTTTATTTTGTATTCTCTGATTGTTTCCTCTCATCACGTGACTGACATATGTCCATCTCCTTTTCCTGATCACTCATGAGACTGGTTGTTGTTCAGTCATCTGTCTTATCTCTGCATTGTTCTTGAATTTGTTCCACTTGATGCCGAGTATTTTCCGTAGGCATTTGTTTTTAAAAGAATCTAATTTCCTGTCTATTTCTTTAGTTGTTTTCCAGCTTTCGCGTGCATTAATGAGGGTGGATATTACATTTGAATTGAATAGTCTTAACTTGGTTTTTGTGCTTATAACTTTTGAATGCCATATGTTCTCAAGATTCTTGAAAATCGATGCTGCTTTTGCAATTCTAATTCTAACTTCCTTTCTGGTGTTACCATCCTTGTCTATGTAGGTGCCAAGGTATGCAAATTGATTGGCTTCTTCAATATCTGTCCCTTCTATGCGTATTTTCCCATTTTGATTAATGGGAAGTTGTGTTATTTTTGTTTTGTCCTTGTTAATTTCAAGTCCTATTTTGCTAGCCAGTGAAGACAGATTATCTGTTTTTTCTTGCATGGAATTCACATTGTTACTGATAAGAGTTATTTCATCAGCAAAATCAAGATCTTCTAGTTGAGTCCCATGTACCCAATCAGTACCTGTGTTACCTGTGCAGCATTTTTTCATTATGAAATCTATTGCAATTCCAAAAAGCAAAGGAGACAGTATACATCCTTGTTTCACGCCTGTTTCAATCTGGAACCATTCACTCATCCCTTCTTCTGTCTTGACTGCACAAACATATCCGTTGTAGAAGTCCTTAATGATGTTGACAATTTTAGATGGTATTCCATATAGACTTAAAATTCTCCACAATGAATCTCAGTGTATGCTATCAAATCCCTTTTTTTAAGTCTATGAAGTTCAGTATTAATGTTTTCTGCTTTTCAATATGTTCTTCGAGTATTATTCTTAAAGATACGAGAGAGATGAATGCATAAGATACTGGAGAAATTTTGTTTTAATTTACTGAATGGTTCATCAAACAGTCAGTTACCGCACACACGTGATCCTCTACATTCAGTGAATGTTTATGTCACAGGAACAAGTTCGTAAACTCACTGGTCGTAACGGAAAGGTGATAGACTCTGGCCCCGATGATTACATCTTCGTGAACTTCGCCGACCATGGGGCCCCCGGTATCCTGGGCATGCCTAACCCACCCTACCTGAAAGCCCGAGAAGTGAACGAGGCCCTAAAGAAGATGTACAAGGCCAAGAAGTACGCGGAACTTCTCTTCTACGTCGAGGCCTGCGAGTCCGGCTCCATCTTCGCCGACCTGCTGCCCAAGGACATCAATGTCTACGCCACAACAGCCGCCAACCCGAGCGAGTCCAGCTACGCCTGTTATTATGACAACACACGAAATGCATACCTGGGCGACTTGTACAGGTGAGATGAGATATTCTTTCATGTGTTTGAATCATGATGTCAAGTAAAATAAAAACATCACTCCATCCGTGGCATCTCATGAGCTGAAATATTCGTCTGAAATGTCGTTAAGTTGTAGATAATGTGAATAATGATGTCATAATCATCATCATCATGTGCCGTGCCGACTGGGGTTGGCTATTATGCTTCTCCAGTATCCGATCCTTCATGTAGGCCATCAGCTCAGCTGGTGATCTCCTCTCACACCATCCCGTCAGACTGTCCAGTATCATTTCTCTTGGTCTTCCTCTTGATTTTCTTCCTTCTATTTTTCCTGTTGTTATAATATTTTCAATGCTCCCTCTTCTCATTGCATGTCCTATGAAAGTACATTGTCTCTCTCTTATCTTTTTGACAAGGTTTTTTGTCTCTCCAGCTCTTCTCATACATTCTTCATTAGTTATTTTTGCTGTCCAGGGGATTCATAACATTCTTCTAATAAACCACATTTCTGCTGCTTCCAATGATTTTTGTGCAGACCTGCCTATTGTCCATGATTCACTTCCATATAACAAGATAGGTTCAATATAGCATTTTAGGACTCGTTTTCTAACATTCATTGATAAGGATGTGTTGGTTAATATATTTCTCATTCTCTGAAATGCAGTCTTTGCTTGGCCTATTCTGTTCCTAATTTCTGTTCCGCATTTCCCATCTGCAGTTATTACTGCTCCAAGTTATTTGAATTTCTGCACCTGCTTTAGAACAGTTCCGTTTAATTTAATACTGCATGCTGGTGGATTCTGTTTCTTAGATATAACCATAGTCTCTGTCTTTTTGATGGAATAATGATGTGTAGAAATATTTTCCCCTCGTTATGCCGCACGGCACCTGATGATGATGGATCTTGTTTTAATATAACATTAAAATTGTCTGTATACACCTGAATGTTCTGTTGTAGAAGTAAAACACATAGAATGTCAAGTCAGGTCTTGAAACTGTAACATGCATGATAATATGAAACACAATAGTGTATTGTCCTGGCAGTTTGCCTTCTAGGATATGTTCTAAGTATAGAACTCTGAGAGTATTATTGTTCTAGAACTCTGAGTCTTATCATTGCTGACAAAATGAGAACTATTTGGATATAAGATTTTTTTAAAAATATATTTTAAAATATGATATAACATAAATAATATTTTTTATTAAACGGAGAAATGACTTTTTTTTCAGTGAAATCCTGAAATATTTTCATGAAATGAAGAAATATTTACTGTAAACAAAGAAATATTTTTGAGAGAATAGAAGTTTCTAATTTGCGGAAATTTTCTTAATAGTTAAGCTATGCTGCCAGTAATTCCATTATTGGAGACATGAAATGTTATATATGAAATGAAGATATTATTATGTCTCAGAAAAAAATTTTCTGGTTAAGAAATACTGTAAGTCTGCTTGTAGCGTCGAGCGAATGAGTAGCGAAGTGGTTAGTGATCTGTTTCACATGTGTGTGAAAATCAATGCTTCTACTCCTCGTCATGACGTCCTAGTAGAAATTTTAATCTAAAAGATCGAGAAGAAAGGACGGCCGGGGCCTGATCAGAGAAGAAAGGACGGCCGGGGCCTGATGTTGATCATGTCAGAGAAGAAAGGACGGCCGGGGCCTGATGTTGATCATGTCAGAGAAGAAAGGACGGCCGGGGCCTGATGTTGATCATGTCAGAGAAGAAAGGACGGCCGGGGCCTGATCAGAGAAGAAAGGACGGCCGGGGCCTGATCAGAGAAGAAAGGACGGCCGGGGCCTGATGCTGATAATATCAGAGAAGAAAGGATGACTGGGCCTGATGCTGATAATATCAGAGAAGAAAGGATGACTGGGCCTGATGCTGATAATATCAGAGAAGAAAGGATGACTGGGCCTGATGCTGATAATATCAGAGAAGAAAGGATGACTGGGCCTGATGCTGATAATATCAGAGAAGAAAGGATGACTGGGCCTGATGCTGATAATATCAGAGAAGAAAGGATGACTGGGCCTGATGCTGATAATATCAGAGAAGAAAGGATGACTGGACCTGATGCTGATAATATCAGAGAAGAAAGGACGGCCAGGGCCTGATGCTGATAATATCAGAGAAGAAAGGATGACTGGACCTGATGCTGATAATATCAGAGAAGAAAGGATGACTGGGCCTGATGCTGATAATATCAGAGAAGAAAGGATGACTGGACCTGATGCCAATCATATCTTCTAACGTGCGGACAGGTCAAGGGCATTAAAGGTACTAACAAATACCAGGACAGAGCTACCCTGTCCTGCTTATTCTACCGGAAGAAGTTGGAAAATTTCCTAAACTTACAACTACAAGTATAATTCTGCAGGAAATTCTTCTACTACACAAACAAACAAACAAACAAACAAACAAACAAACAAACAAAACAAAACAAAATCAAATCAAATTATACCTTTAAAAAGAGTTATCTTGTTAACGGGGAATTAAGCCAGATTTATTTATTTATTCTTTTAAGTTCTTACATTTTTATTTTAAGTAAAACTTAAAAATGTTCCTGATATTGCACATTAAAGAACTGATCTGAATATATGAAGTGAATTTGTGAGGAAAATTCCCTTCGAATTTTGTGAATTTACGTTTGTGCTCTTCTTCTTCTTGAAAGTTCATCTAATAACTGTACTCACTGTTAACAGCGTCAAGTGGATGGAGGACACAGACGCAGCTAACCTTCACACTGAGACACTCGAGACACAGTTCCAGAGAGTCAAGAAGGAGACCACAGAAAGTCACGTGCAACAATATGGCAACCTAACCATTGATACCTTCACTCTGGAGAAGTTCTTCGGTGAGAATAAGCAGGTAAAGTTAGTTCTGACGATCGTCCCACAGGTGTGAAAGTGATTGTTTCACGTGTGTAAATTTGTTGAGAGTGATTGGTTTACGTGTGTAAATTTGTTGAGAGTGAATGGTTTACGTGTGTAAATTTGTTGAGAGTGAATGGTTTACGTGTGTAAATTTGTTGAGAGTGAATGGTTTACGTGTGTAAATTTGTTGAGAGTGATTGGTTTACGTGTGTAAATTTGCTGAAAGTGATTGTTTCACGTGTGTAAATTTGTTGAGAGTGATTGGTTTACGTGTTTAAATTTGTTGAGACTGATCGGTTCACGTGTGTAAATTTGTTGAAAGTGATTGTTTCATGTGTGTAAATTTGTTGAGAGTGATTGGTTTACGTGTTTAAATTTGTTGAGACTGATCGGTTCACGTGTGTAAATTTGTTGAGAGTGATTAGTTCACGTGTGTAAATTTGTTGAGAGTGATTAGTTCACGTGTGTAAATTTGTTGAGAGTGACTAGTTCACGTGTGTAAATTTGTTGAGAGTGATTGGTTTACGTGTGTAAATTTGTTGAGACTGATCGGTTCACGTGTGTAAATATGTTGAAAGTGATTGTTTCATGTGTGTAAATTTGTTGAGAGTGATTGGTTTACGTGTTTAAATTTGTTGAGACTGATCGGTTCACGTGTGTAAATTTGTTGAGAGTGATTAGTTTACGTGTGTAAATTTGTTGAGACTGATCGGTTCACGTGTGTAAATTTGTTGAGACTGATCGGTTCACGTGTGTAAATTTGTTGAGAGTGATTGGTTTACGTGTGTAAATGTATTGAAAGTGATTGTTTCATGTGTGTAAATTTGTTGAGACTGATTGGTTCACGTGTGTAAATTTGTTGAGACTGATCGGTTCACGTGTGTAAATTTGCTTAAAGTGATTGTTTCGCATGTGTAAATGAAAATGATTGTTTCACATCTGTAACTTTGAAGAAAGTGAATGTTTCACATCTGTAATTATGCTTAAAATGACTGTTTCAACTTTACAACATGGCAAAGGTGACTATTTGACATTTTTAAAAAGACTGATAGCGATTGTTTTAATATCTTTAATGTTCAAGAACATGAAAGTTTTACGTTGTTAAACTTATTGAAAGTGATCACTTCACACCTGCAAAGTTGGCTGAAGTGATCCTTTGATTGACATCAGGCGAAAAAGCAAGGGTAAAACAATACAGTTAAAATAAAATTAACAATAAAAATAAAATCTTTCAGTGTTTTGGAAAGTTTCAACACAAATATACACATTTTTGTCCAAAATACATTGTTTGGGTTCTCATTCATAAACATTATCTTGCTACAGCGCCGTACAAATTTAAACTTTTATCTAAAGAAAATGTATTTCTATTTTTAAATTTATTTTTTTTATTAAGACATAATTTTGACATGTATGTGTTGCATTACTTTTTTTCCATGTTAGGTGGTCAGACAATGTAGAAACTTTTGAATTCTGAGACACGAAGGAAGATGCTTGTAAAACTAAAGCAGTATTACGGGATAAACATCACAAACAAAAATGATATGTAAAGTTTTGAAAACTTCTGGGAGCTCAGATATTAAGATCATTGTCGGGATATATCTTGTCTTAGCCTCTATGGCTACTCTGATAAGCGAAATGCGTTTTTTTTATACTGTAAATTAACTCGTTGTGTGTAACATCTGATCAGATGATTCACCAAATAATCTTAGAAAGAGAGGACAGAGGGGTGGAGTTAATAAAGCAGCACAGAATGTACACGAAAGTTGAATTGTATGACAACAACTCAGGATCTTGTAGAAAAATAACCAACCAATCATTAAAAAGAATTGCACTGACTGACTTGGATGATATCTAGAAAAGTAGAAAACGAAGTTGTTGCAATTTATTAATATTATTTATTAATATTATTTATTAATATTCATGTGACGCTACTTTATTAATGAATGCTCCAATCTTCTATTCAGGTGACGTTACTGTATTTATGAATGCTCCAATCTTCTATTCAGGTGACGTTACTGTATTTATGAATGCTCCAATCTTCTATTCAGGTGACGTTACTGTATTTATGAATGCTCCAATCTTCTATTCAGGTGAACCTGTTCAATCTGAAGCCGAGCCAGGTACCCGTCACGGATGCCATCCCTAGTGAGATGGTCAGACTTCAGACACTGAAAAACAGAATTGCTGCCACAGCCACTAACTCCGTGGAGAGGAACGAACTTGAGTCCAAGCTGGTCCGACTCCAGACGATCATGACTCAGACCCACAAGCTGATCTGGGACATTGCCAGGACAGTGTACAGGTGAGTTCAGGACAGTGTGCAGGTGAGTTCAGGACAGTGTACAGGTGAGTTCAGGACAGTGTATAGGTGAGTTCAGGACAGTGTACAGGTGAGTTCAGGGCAGTGTACAGGTGAGTTCAGGGCAGTGTAAAGGTGAGTTCAGGGCAGTGTACAGGTGAGTTCAGGGCAGTGTGCAGGTGAGTTCAGGGCAGTGTGCAGGTGAGTTCAGAACAGTGTACAGGTGAGTTCAGGGCAGTGTGCAGGTGAGTTCAGAACAGTGTACAGGTGAGTTCAGGGTCGTGTGCAGGTGAGTTCAGAACAGTGTACAGGTGAGTTCAGGGCAGTGTGCAGGTGAGTTCAGGGCAGTGTACAGGTGAGTTCAGGGCAGTGTGCAGGTGAGTTCAGGGCAGTGTGCAGGTGAATTGAGGACAGTGTACAGGTGAGTTCAGGGCAGTGTGCAGGTGAATTCAGATTCATGGTTCCAGTAATAGTTTGTCTAAATTCAGGTTTTTTTTAAATTTAGGACTCATGAAGTGTCTTCTCTGTGCAGAGGCAACCTGAAGTTTCCTGCTCTGTCTTATTGTCTAAATTGGTATAAGTAGCTTGGAGTTTCTGACTCAAGCAGAGACTACCTGAAATTTATGACTCAAGAAAAATGTAAAAGATGGTTGTAAAAGCAATCTAAACTTTCTGACTCAAGAAAACTGTGGTACAAATGTATGGAGACAACCTGAAATTTATGACTCAAGTAATATTTGTCTAAAAACTTTTCTCTAATGAGACTTCTTCTTATTATGAAAATGTCGCTTTTTGAGCTCCTCGTTACACGATCTACATTCAGATAGTGTATTTAGTTTTAATTACTTGTATTCCCAGCGCAGTCCAGAATAAACTAGAAATTTCAGGTGAAGGTGAAACACGTGTTCTTGTACCTGTGAAGTAGTCGGTGACTGTAATCGAATTAGCCTTCTTTCATATTTTTTTTTATCGTAACCCTTGTGAAAGTTATTTGTGTCATCCCATAATGTTATCTCTTGGCCGACCTAAGACAAGCCCTCCTTTGTCCGCCTGTAAACGAACTGTGCCTCGGAAAATGATGACCGTGTAATTGATCTCTTATGAGGGCCAGGTATAAAGATAACAGTGTGGAAAAGATAAAGGATGTTATCCCTTACACTAATAGTTCACGCAAATACTATGTGTTCAAACGAGTTTTTTAAAATGTCGGCTTATACACTTTATAAGAAGATTCAACGTCTTCAGTTTAGGCTTTTCATTTGCGTTTACAAATTTCGAAAATGTTGAAGTTTTAGAATTTGGTAGTTTATGTCGACATCTTGACCATTGTTGCTGCTGTTGCTAAAAAAAAAAAATAAACAAAAGTACTGAGATGAAACACTTGTTCAAAGTTTTGCTGAACTATTAAGTTCCTCTGATGAACAGCATTTTCTCCCTTGTATGGACTTGCAGCGAATTATCAGACAAATGAACAAAATACGAATGTATCAACTTACTGACCAATGCTTTGTCTTTATCTCTATTTTTAAAGAATGAAATGTATAAACTGTAGGTTTGCAATTTTAAAGCGTTTTCTTTTTATCCTAGCACAGTTTTCAAACACATTTTCGTCTCTGTGCTAACTTTTTTTAAACTTTCTGGTTCAAAGGCAGTAACAAAGCATTAAACATCATGAAGTAAAGCATTAAACATCATGCAGTAACAAAGAACTAAACAATATGCAGTAACAAAGCGTTAAATATAATAAATAATATCATTTGCTCTTTAGAGAGAGATTTTTAGTTTGTGTTACATCTTATCAGCTGAAATGACTGAGTGTTTAAACACTTACTCCATGATCGATAAGTCTTACACCTGATACTTGTGTTAGACTTTAACTGTTTCTTATTTATGTTTAATTGTTTAATTTGAACTTCAATAATCTATCTGTCTATTTATCTGTCAATCTGTAACTTTCACACACACACACACACGCATATATATATATATATAATATATATATATATATATATATATATATATATATATATATATATACATATATATAAAGTATGTCAGTCTGTGTCTCTATTATTCCCTCCCTTTCATCAGTTCTTTCTCTCCCAGCTTTAATTCATCAATTCTTTCTCTCACAGCTTTATACATCAATTCTTTCTCTCCCAGCTTTAATTCATCAATTCTTTCTCTCACAGCTTTAACTCATCAATTCTTTCTCTCACAGCTTTAATTCATCAATTCTTTCTCTCCCAGCTTTATACATCAATTCTTTCTCTCCCAGCTTTAATTCATCAATTCTTTCTCTCCCAGCTTTATACATCAATTCTTTCTCTCCCAGCTTTAATTCATCAATTCTTTCTCTCACCACGGTCTTACTGCTTTAACTCATTAATTCTTTCACTCACAGCGGTCTTACAGCTTTAATTCATCAATTCTTTCTCTCCCAGCTTTATACATCAGTTCTTTCTCTCCCAGCTTTATACATCAGTTCTTTCTCTCCCAGCTTTATACATCAGTTCTTTCTCTCCCAGCTTTATACATCAGTTCTTTCTCTCCCAGCTTTATACATCAGTTCTTTCTCTCCCAGCTTTAATTCATCAATTCTTTCTCTCACAGCTTTATACATCAATTCTTTCTCTCCCACTTTATACATCAATTCTTTCTCTCCCAGCTTTATACATCAATTCTTTCTCTCCCAGCTTTGTACATCAATTCTTTCTCTCCCAGCTTTATACATCAGTTCTTTTTCTCCCAGCTTTATACATCAATTCTTTCTCTCCCAGCTTTATACATCAGTTCTTTCTCTCCCAGCTTTAATTCATCAATTCTTTCTCTCCCAGCTTTAATTCATCAATTCTTTCTCTCCCAGCTTTAATTCATCAATTCTTTCTCTCCCAGCTTTAATTCATCAATTCTTTCTCTCACCACGGTCTTACAGCTTTAATTCATCAATTCTTTCTCTCACCACGGTCTTACAGCTTTAATTCATCAATTCTTTCCCTCACAGCGGCTTCCCAGACGATGCAGTCTATGACCTGGTTCTGAAGGAGCACAATGGCATCAAGGACTGGGACTGCTACGAGACCGCTGTAGACTCCCTCCTGAACTTCTGCCCCGGCCTGGACATCACCACCAACGATTTCGCCCTCAGGAAGTTCTACGCCCTGGTCAACCTCTGCAACGAGAACCACGTGGACAGAATCATCCGCGCTGTGGAAGCAGCTTCGGTCGTGAACGCTCTCTGCTACAAGTTCTAAGTTCAAAAACTGAACAGAAAACGTGCAGCATTTGTTTCCTACAGCCATAGCAGCCTTTGCTTTGCTCATCAGAGATCTAAATCTAATCCTAAAACGGTTAATTACTAAATCTGACCTGATCTGAACTAATAGTCCAGTAACATCTTTCCAGTGAAGGTCATGACTTAGATTTTTAAAAATAAGAGCAGAAATTTAAGTAAAACTAAAACGCAGACACAACACTACGACCTGTCAACACTTCTGGCCAAAATTTAAAAAAAAAAAAGAAACACGTTTTGAAAGAAATATACCTTACCCCCACTGTCTCTACGTACACACTGTTATGAATGAACGAGATGGTTGTCTCTGTTACCATTTTGAGTATGTACACTTTTACCTTTGTTCTACAACAGCCATTACAAATAAACTAACATACAACTTTATCTGTATGCTTTTTTGTCTGTTTATATATATATCTATGTTTGTATATACAATATGCATATTTTTATGCGTGTGCCTGTATGTGTGTTCAACAGGTACTTGTCTAGGTAAACACGTTTAATATAATCAAATTAATTACTTCGGAACAGCAATGATGGCAGGTTCAGAAGTAAAATATAATCGAGAACAAGAAACACAAAAACAGCTGGACACAAGAATCCCTATAACAGACTTACTCTGTGGTGCCTATTAAACTATGTATAATCCTTACTCTGATTTGTCTACCAAACTATGTATAGTCCCTTACTTGTGGTGACTATTAAACTATGTATAATCCTTACTTCTGGTGCCAAATAAACTATGTATAGTTGGAAGCAGCAGAAATGTGGTTTATTAGAAGAATGTTGCGAATCCCCTGGACAGCAAAAATAACTAATGAAGAATGTAGGAGAAGAGCTGGAGAGACAAAAAACCTTGTCAAAAAGATAAGAGAGAGACAATGTACTTTCATAGGACATGCAATGAGAAGAGGGGGCATTGAAAATATTATAACAACAGGAAAAATAGAAGGAAGAAGATCAAGAGGAAGACCAAGAGAAATGATGCTGGACAGTCTGACGGGATGGTGTGAGAGGAGATCACCAACTGAGCTGATGGCATGCATGAAGGATCGCGTACTCTGGAGAAGCATAATAGCCAACGCCAGTCGGCACGGCACATGATGATGATGATGATGATAGTCCTTACTCTGTGGTGCCTACTGAACTGTGTATAATCCTTACTTATGGTGCCTACTAAACTATGTATAATCCTTACTCTATGGTGCCTACTAAATTATGTATAGCCCTTACTTATGGTGCCTACTAAACTATGTACTTTGTATAGCCCTTACTTATGGTGCCTACTAAACTATGTATAATCCTTACTCTGTGGTGCCTACTAAACTATGTATAATCCTTACTCTGTGATGCCTACTAAACTATGTAAAACCCTTACTTATGGTGCCTACTAAACTATGTATAATCCTTACTCTGTGGTGCCTACTAAACTATGTATAATCCTTACTCTGTGGTGCCTACTAAATTATGTATAATCCTTACTCTGTGGTGCCTACTAAACTATGTATAATCCTTACTTATGGTGCTTACTAAACTATGTATAACCCTTACTCTGTGGTGCCTACTAAACTATGTATAATCCTTACTCTGTGGTGCCTACTAAACTATGTATAATCCTTACTCTGTGGTGCCTACTAAAGTATGTATAATCCTTACTCTGTAGTGCCTACTAAACTATGTATAGTCTCTCAAATGTACGGCGTCGGAGCACCGGATTTAGTCATTCGCGGACCAAACCTTGTTAAACTGCCCCTAAAATCCATCAGTGACACACACAGTCAAGAACCTCATGACAACACATCAATTCACAACACTATTTTAGAAAACCTCAAAGCTACATATCTAAAACTGAGATACATGAACAACAGAAACGGCAACAACTCTGCCAAGCCTACAGAGTTTTAGATAAGCTACGCTGGCAGAAATCATTGCCCTAACGGTCTATACTGTCACGATTTAATAGTGGAAAAGATTGTCTGCTGATGCATTTCTCACCGGCTCATTGACTGCACCCAGCTTTTGTGTCCGCTGCCCTATGTGATCATCTTCTACAACAGTTTTGACTTCTTTATGTTTGCTGTGAAAGGTTGCACTGTTCCCTTTCACTGACGGCTTTAGGTGGATATCAACATTCCAGTTTCTTTCTGTTGCTCACTGAGAGGGCAGCCTCCTGTGTCTCAGGCACTGACTCGAGGGAACTCACACGAATCCAGGTCCTTCGGTGGCAACACGTGTTTTCAGGCCAAAGGGGTGTGAACCTGGGACAGAAGTTACTGAATGTCTGGAAATCCTGCAGAAAATTGCACTTTCTGGATATACAGCTCGATATTTTGTATGACCTAACTGGACTTCTGGGTTTATGGCTCGATATTTTGAATGACCTAACTGGACTTCTGGATATATGGCTCGATGTTTTGTATATTGACGTTCCTAGACATTTATCATGACCTAACTGGGCTTTTCTGACAACGTGCCTAGACATTTAAAAGGGTATTTACTGCGACTGTAGTAAAACTTGTTCAAATAATATCGGTAAATAGAGGTGTATGGTGCAGTTTTACAAAGCGGCAGAGGGATTGAGTAAAATGAGAAGAAAGCGAATAGAAAGTATGAGAGTAAGATGAGAGTGTGTAAATGAAAAACATACAACATCCAATATTTTCGGCATGAGCCTTTTTCGAGGATTACATACACAAACAAAACGACATATAACTTATCTTAGTGGCGTCTTCCTGAATAGGAAAGAAAACAAGAAACAAGGGTCTAGACATTTACAGTAGTATGACCTAAATGGATTTTTTTCTACGACGTGCCCAGACATTGAGTATGACTTAAAATCTCAAAGAAGAAGAAAAGACAAGGCAAATTATTTTTATACATGAGATTACAATTAGGTACGTAGAGAAGTGTAGAATCTGCATGTAGAGATATGTAGGATCTGCATTTATAGAAATGTAGGATCTGCATGTAGAGGAATTTAGGATCTACATGTAGAGGAATATAGGATATGCATACAGAGGAATGTAAGATCTGTATATAGAGGAATATAGGATGTGCATACAGAGGAATGTAAGATCTGTATGTAGAGGAATATAGGATATGCATACAGAGGAATGTATTATCTGCATGTAGAGGAAGTGTAGGATCTGCATGCAGAGGAAATTAGGATCTGCATATAGAGAAAGTGTAGGATCTGCATGTAGAGAAAGTGTAGGATCTGCACGTAGAGGAAATTAGGATCTGCATGTAGAGAAAGTGTAGGATCTGCACGTAGAGGAAATTAGGATCTGCATGTAGAAAAAGTGTAGGATCTGCACGTAGAGGAAATATAGGATCTGCATGTGGAAGAAGTGTAGGATCTGCACCTAGAGGAAGTGTAAGTGAATATCTGGACATAACACTCATGAGAATGTTGACAGCCTGTAATTTGTTTCGAGAACAGATTAATTCACAATGTTTTGTGTGAAAACTGAGTATTGGTGATTCACATATCACTTGAGATTACTACTTCTGACAGTCACCTCGGGCTCACGACCGTGATCTTGAACAGGGTAAAGACCTTGTCCTGAAGACACAGGATCTGGCCAAGACTCACCTGCTTCGCGAAACTGAAGATTCATCTAACCTCCTATAATAGAAGTGGACAGAGAGTAAATTTCTTTTGTCTCAAACCCATCTCAGTAAATTTCTGATTTTGTCGTGAGTAAAAAAAAGACTACTTCTTTATCTCTGATATTTTAAGTAGTCCGGCCACTTACTTAGGTTTCTTGTTCATGTGTTTAAGAAGTAAGTGCACGAATTCCTGTTTATTCTCATATCTCTTTATACCAGAGATTACACACAGGTATGTGCCACAGAGACTGTAGGTATGTCACAGAGACTGTAGGTATGTCACAGAGACTGTAGGTATGTCACAGAGACTGTAGGTATCTCACAGAGACTGTAGGTATGTCACAGAGACTGTAGGTGCGTCACAGAGACTGTAGGTATGTCACAGAGACTGTAGGTATGTCACAGAGACTGTACGAGCATCACAGAGGCTGTAGCTGTGTCATGGAGGCTGTAGGTATGTCACAGAGATTGTAGGTATGTCACAGAGATTGTAGGTATGTCACAGAAATTATAGCTGTGTCACAGAGACTGTACGTATGTCACAGAGACTGTAAGTGTGGCACAGAAATTGTAAGTATGTCACGGAGACTATAGATGTGTCACAGATACTGTGAGTGTGTCACGGAGACTGTATTTATGTCACAGAAATTGTAAGTGTGTCACGGAGATTGTAGGTATGTCACAGAAATTGCAGGTATGCCACAGAGACCGTAGTTATGTCATAGACACTTTAGGTGTGTCACAGAGATTGCAGATATGTCACAGAGGTTGTAAGTGTGTCACAGAGACTGTAAGTGTGTCACAGAGACCGTAAGTGTGTCACAGTGACTCTAGGTATGTCACAGATACTATAAGTATGTCACAGAGACTGTAAGTGTTTCACAGATACTGTGAGTGTATCACAGAGACTGTAAGTGTTTCACAGATACTGTGAGTGTATCACAGAGACTGTAAGTGTTCATTTTGTTAATACTTCATTTCATTGCCTGATTTTGTATCGTACATTTCGATGTTACATTTCAATGATCTGTTTAGAATTAGTTAATGCATCACGTCCATACTGTTCAAAAAAAAAAAAAAACGCAACACTACTGTAGTCGTAATGGACACCAAATTTCAAACTTGTATCAACATTTTATTTTACGGAATTAATGTTTCAATCTTGGCACGAAGAAACTCTAAGATTTTAACAATGAAATGATGCTCATTAAATTTGGTTTGGACTTATTCTTTGTGACTGAACCCTCCGTTTCAGTAAGGTGTATCGCCTCCTCTGGCCTGTATCAGAGAACGACATCTCCTTGACATGGATCTGATTAGCCTTTTGATCTGTTGTTGTGGGATGGCTGCCCACTCTTCCCGCAGTGCAAGAGACAACTGTCGGAGATTGGTTGGCGCCACTTCTCGCTGGCGGACTTGCCTGTTGAGTTCATCCCATAAGTGTTCTATTGGGTTCATGTCTGATGAGTGGATGGCCACGGAATGGTCTGGATGTTGCTGTCAGCGAGGAACTGGGTGGTGAGTTGTGCCACATGAGGGCGAGCGTTACCCCGCTGAAAAATCGACCCTGGTGCAGCCAGAAGTGGAAGGAAGTTAGGATGAAGAATTTCAACGATGTATAATTAGGCTTTCAGGCATCCTTCAATTTATACTAGGTCACTTCTATTTGTAAAGTTGATCGCCCCCCCCCCCCCACACCAGTACACCTCCACCACCATATGGAGGAGCCTCATTCACGCAGTTCTGGCCGTAGCGCTCATGGACTCTACGGTAAGCTCTTCTCCTTCTATAGTGTCGCTGGAGCAGAAAAAATGATTCATCACTAAACCAAACCCTTCTCCAATCATTCGCAGTGGTCCATTGACGATGCTGGTTCGCCCACTGCGGTCGGTTCTGGCGATGCCGGTCCGTAAGAGCAGGACCTCTGTAGGGTCTTCTAACCCAAAGACCAGCCTCGTGTAACCGGTTCCTGACTGTTTCATCTGAAATATTCCACGAGCTGCTGTCATTGACTGGACTGTTGAGGACGCAGATGCAAATCGATTTCTGAGGTGATGCAGCTGTATGAAGCGGTCTTCGGCAGGAGTTGTGACTGTCTTCTACTGCGCGGCCGGCCTGCAACTGAGCCAGTTTCTTGAAATCGTCTCCGAAGGCGACTAATCGTGCTTCTAATCATATTAAATTGTCTGGCCGCTACACTTTGTGACTGTCCAGTCTGTAAACGTCCAATGATGATGAGTCGTTGTTCTGTTGTGAGATGAGCCATAGTTGCATATTGAATTTTCAAATGAACTGATTCGAGGAGCGTAAATCTTTTATAGATATTCAATAACATGATCAGTGAGTTTTGTGTTCAGTAAGTTTCATGGGATTCTCGTGAACCTGTCATGAGTTATTGTCAAAAAAAGCTCTTTTGACTAGTGTCGTTTTTCTGTGCTCATGAATCATCTGCTGAGTACAATTCAGGCCAGCACGTGAAGTTGATGTCCAAGTGAACGTTTCATGCAATTTGCCCTTGTCTGATCAACAAACTTCAGTTTAAATCGCAACATCGTATTTGTTGCGTTTATTTTTTTTTAACGGTGTATATTGTCCAACAGTTTTTCACGTCCAATTCTGCACTACCATTTTGTCACGTGTCTCGTCCACGTGACGTTTTCTAAACTCTCCGACAATGCCCTTATATGCTTCAAAATCTACCGCTGTTAAGTATTACATTCATCTCATTTCTCATTAATACAGCGGCACTAAGAATCCCGAATAATATTTCAGCGGAGGCGAACATATTAATAAAACATTGATTTCAGGAATCACGGAGCTGGAATAGAGTTACTGAGTCATTCACGTCGTCTGGAGAACCGGAGAAATATCACGAAGTCCCCATGGAGTATACTCATTGATTTCTGTAACTTAACACAGATATTGTTGTTTATTAGAGTTCGCTGGACAGCCCACGGTGAACTAAATGCTATATGGGAATGGCTGACATTTACATCTCTTTTCTGTGCTTGTCTCGTTCTAAGCATTTTTTTTTAATTTGGAAAGAGAATGTTAATTTCATTTGTTAGATTTCATTCCCAAATCAGTCATTAGTGACATTCGAATGACAAATAAAAAAATTACTGGACATTGTCAGTCATTTGTGGCCCGAAAATATCACATCATATTAATAACAACTGATAGAATCCATCAGATAATTTCAGTGTCACGTCATGGAAAATATCAAAATTCAGTCATTACTTTCAGGCATAAGATAGAGGCTAACAACATCAGTCGGCTGTGACAACATCAGTCAGTTGTGACATCAGATTATATCAGAAAAGTTCAATTGTTAGAGAAACTAAAAATTGTCACTTTTTTTGTCTAGTATGAACATTTTCTACTGAACGTGCTAGGTCTGTGGTTCCATTTTGAAAATTTGCAGTTTAATTTGTTGCACATAATGTTGTGCTTCTTTGTGAGGGTGTTGGTTTGTGTGTGTATGAAAGAGTTAGGAGAGAGAGAGAACGAAAGAGTTGGAAAGAGAGAATGAGAGAGAGACAGAAAGAGAGGAATGAGAGAGAGAATAAAAGAGAAAGAGTGAGAGAGAAAGAGAAAGACTGAGGGAGAGAAAGAAAGAGGCGGAGTGAGACATAGAAGGAGAGAGTGAATAAGAATTAAAAAGAGAGAATGAGAGAGAGAGAGAGAGAGAAAAGCATGAGTAGGATATAAAGACAGGATGAGAGAGAGAGAGAAAGAAAACGAAGCGGAGAGAGAATGAGAGAAACAGAGCAAGAGAGAGAAAGAGGAAGAAATATAGAGAGAAAGACTGAGCGAGAGAGTGAGAGAAAAAGTAAGAAAGAGAAAGAGAGGGAGAGAGAGAGAGAGAGAGTTAAATAAACGTGCAAATTTATTGCACGTGTCACGTGACTACCACCAACAAAACCAATGATGGTACTCAACATATAAAGTTCTCCACAAAGATTCTAATGTGTAAGCAAAAGCTAGCTCCAATACCTCCATGAGCTCATCTGGCTCTGACATTTCAGTCACCTTGGGGTTCATCTGGCTCTGACGTTTCAGTCAACTCAGGGCTCATCTGGCTCTGACGTTTCAGTCACCTCGGGGGAGAGAAAAAAAATGAAATCATGAGCAAACCCTCGCTGTGGTCTTGTCAATACTCCTGTGGCCCGAATCTCTATCACTCGGATCTATCAAGTCTGTCGATAGACTCGGAAACAAAAGAAAAGTGCCCGATTAATGTTTGAGGAGTTAGCCATTTCTTCTATTTCTCTTCAAGGAGAACTGTTACACTCGGGGAAGTTACAGTGAAAAAAGCTTTTTTTATTGGCGATGAGTTGGGATGACAGTGTAGGTTTCCGTTAATAACCAGTAGTGGGTACAAAGTTGTATCAGCAACAGTGACAGAAAGTTGTACTAGCAACAGTGACAGAAAGTTGTACTAGCAACAGTGACAGAAAGTTGTACTAGCAACAGTGACAGAAAGTTGTACTAGCAACAGTGACAGAAAGTTGTACTAGCAACAGTGACAGAAAGTTGTACTAGCAACAATGACAGAAAGTTTTATTTGCAACAGTGACAGAAAGTTGTATCAGCAACAGTGACAGAACGCTATATCAGCAACAGTGGCAGAAAGTTGTACCAGCAACAGTGACAGAAAGAAGTATCAACAACAGTGACAGAAAGTTATGCCAGAAACAGTGACAGAAAGTTGTACTAGCAACAGTGACAGAAAGTTGTACCAGCAACAGTGACAGAAAGAAGTATCAACAACAGTGACAGAAAGTTATGCCAGAAACAGTGACAGAAAGTTGTATCAGCAACAGTGACAGAAAGTTGTACCAGCAACAGTGACACAAAATTGTATCCGCAACAGTAACAGAAAGTTGTACCAGCAACAGTGACAGAAAGAAGTATCAACAACAGTGACAGAAAGTTATGCCAGAAACAGTGACAGAAAGTTGTGCCAGAAACAGTGACAGAAAGTTGTACCAGCAATAGTGACAGAAAGCTATATCAGCAACAGTGACAGAAAGTTGTACTAGCAACAGTGACAGAAAGTTGTACTAGCAACAGTGACAGAAAGTTGTACTAGCAACAGTGACAGAAAGTTGTATCAGCAACAGTGACAGAAAGTTGTATCAGCAACAGTGACAGAAAGTTGTTTCAGCAACAGTGACAGAAAGTTGTACTAGCAACAGTGACAGAAAGTTGTATCAGCAACAGTGACAGAAAGTTGTACTAGCAACAGTGACAGAACATTGTACTGGCAACAGTAACAGAAAGTTGTACCAGCAACAGTGACAGAAAGTTGTGCCAGAAACAGTGACAGAAAGTTGTACCAGAAACAATGACAGAAATTTGTACCAGAAACAGTGACAGAAAGTTGTACCAGCAACAGTGACAGAAAGTTATACCAGCAATAGTAACAGAAAGCTGTAATAAGCGGAAATAAAAATGAGCAATCTACCCTTCTGTTTGTAAATGACAAGTTTAGCCTCTGTCCAGGTCTGATAATGTTATTCAGATTGTTTTTTTAAGACTAAGGAAACAGAAGGACATGACCCGGTGGTACTGCAAACCGGGTCCACCCATAACGAGATTTGGGCCATACCCCCGGCATTCAATGTGCAGGGCAGGCCTCAAGAATCTCATTTAGTTAAAAATATACGAAGCTTTTGTCTTAACCAAACGACATGTTGATCAGGGTACCTGCCAAGAGGACACTTTGACCTCAGCAACTTTGATCTTAGTCAAAACGTCGACAAGCGATATTGTTTAAACTGATTATATAGAAACTGGCAAATGTTGGTTTGACTGGTTATATAAAAACTGCAAATGGTTAGCTGGTTATATCTCTTATGTCTTATATCCTTTCTGTGCCGTTAAACGTCACATAGGGGTCGCAAGGTAGTTCGCCAATTTTTCCTGTTTTCGGCGAGCTTTTCAGCCTCATCAAGGGATTTTATGCCTAATAATTTGGCCTCTTTTAACAATGTCCTCTTTAGAATTTCACGCGGTCTGCCTCTTTTTCTTTGGCCTGTTGTGTTCCACTTGATAGCTTGTTTTGGCATGCTCTGATCGTTTCTTCTCATCAAGTGACCAACATATGTCCATCTCTTTTTCCTGATCACCCGTGAGACTGGTTGTTGTTCAGTCATCTGTCTTATCTCTGCATTGTTCTTGAATTCATTCCACTTGATGCCGAGTATTTTCCTTAGGCATTTGTTTTCAAAAGAGTCTAATTTCTTGTCTATTTCTTTAGTTGTTTTCCACCTTTTGCTTGCATAAATGAGGGTGGATATTACATTTGAACTGAGTAGTCTTAACTTGGTTTTTGTGCTTATAACTTTTGAATGCCATATGTTGTCAAGATTCTTGAAGATTAATGCTGCTTTTGCAATTCTAATTCTAACTTCCTTTCTGGTGTCACTGTCTTGGTCTATGTAGGTGCCAAGGTATGCAAATTGATTGACTTCTTCAATATCTGTCCCTTCTACGTGTATTTTTCGATTTTGATTAATGGGAAGTTTCATTATTTTTATTTTGTTCTTGTTAATTTCAAGTCCTATTTTGCTAGCCAGTGAAGACAGGCCATCTGTTTTTTCTTGTATGGAATTCACATTGTTACTGATAAGAGTTATGTCATCAGCAAAACCAAGATCTTCTAGTTGGATCCCATGTACCCAATCAATACCTGTGTTACCTGTGCAGCATTTCTTTCATTGTGAAGTCTATTGCAGTTCCACAAAGTAAAGCTGGTTATGTAAAAACTGGTAAATGTTGGTTTGACTGTTTATATCACAAATATAAATTTTGCTTTGACCATTCTTGATTTGGTTAATTCTTTTACAAATAGCACTATTTGGTTTGATTATATTTATTATTCTTTGATATTTTCAGAGTTCAGGCGAAACAAAATGTGAAAATAAAATAAAGCATTAAAATTTCAAATCAAACAATCATGTCTTTCCCCTACATTTCCCTACTGCAAATAAGATCAAAGGAAGATGGTGTTTGAATAGAGAGACAAATAAAAAGTTAGTACAAGTGAGATCAAAGGAAAATGGTGTTTGAATAGAGAGACAAATAAAAAGTTAGTACAAGTGAGATCAAAGGAAAATGGTGTTTGAATAGAGAGACAAATAAAAAGTTAGTACAAGTGAGATCAAAGGAAAATGGTGTTTGAATAGAGAGACAAATAAAAAGTTAGTACAAGTGAGATCAAAGGAAAATTGTGTTTGAATAGAGAGACAAATAAAAAGTTAGTACAAGTGAGATCAAAGGAAAATTGTGTTTGAATAGAGAGACAAATAAAAAGTTAGTACAAGTGAGATCAAAGGAAGATGGTGTTTGAATAGAGAGACAAATAAAAAGGAAAGGATACTCATGAGATTCTGCACTGAGATAAAATGAAGACTGGTTAATGTGAAGAGCTGATATTCAACAGACATAACATTTGTGATAAAATTAACTGAACAGAAACATCTCTGTTACTCCCCCTGATTTTCCATAAAGAGCAGGAAGTCTGTGTAATGTTTCAGAGACACAAGACACCAAATTAGGCCCAAGTTTAAAATGTCTTAATAGTAGCAGAGGGAAATACGGGAATGGCAGAGAATGAGTTTGGAACATCGGACTAGCTGAGAAAAGTAGCATTTAAAACACATACATACCCAGAGGGAGGAGAAGAAGAAGAAGAAGAAGAAGAAGAAGAAGAAGAAGAAGAAGAAGAAGAAGAAGAAGAAATGACAACAGGAGGAAAGAATCCCACATCTGTCCCATATGTGAAGAGATACAGAGACCAAATCTGTCTGTTCTGTGTTGGTGAAAAAGTTCTAAAAACTAAAAGAGGAATGTCCGAGAGATGCAGAAAGTCCTCATCGATTAAGACGACCACAGTTCCTGGAGAAATTATGGAGAAAATTATGTAAATTAGATGCTAATGAGTTTGACAGAAAAGTGATTGCTAGAACTTCCTGAAAACTGATTTTTATCCCAAAACTTCGGCAACTTCTATTCTGAACCTCACTTTAACAGAAAAATGACATGTAGAACTTTCTGACTTCTATTCTGAGCCTCACGCTAACACCGGAAAAATAACATTTTGAACTTTCTGACTTTTGATACAAAACTTCAGCCTCATTCCAACCAAGAGAAACCAGCACAGATTTCCTCCTTGTCCCAGGCCTGTCATCTTGTCACGTTTTCCTGCCTCCTCCACTCTCATCTCCTTCGCCAGTGATGTATCACTTCTGTGTTGTGATGTACTTTAATTGTGAAGTCTTTTTTTCACAGTCTTTACAGATTGTTGGCTCCTTCTCGTCTGCCATAATAAAGAAAACTTTCGAAAGCAAACAATTCCTTTATACAAATTTTTTCACTCTTAAAAACTCGGAATATCAGTCGTTTATGTTGTAAAATCAATATGTAACCGACGTTTGAAAAACTTCTGTATGATGTATTTTGTAGTACATTATGCTTACAAACTGATAACATATGATGTATGCTGGTGCATATTATGCTCACAAGGGTACAAAACATGATGCACCTTTTTGTATAATATGTTCACATGCTGACAACAAATTCACACAATCACTGTCATATATTATGCTCACAAACTGATAACAAATTCACACGACCATCATCATCATCATCAGGTGCCGTGCCGACTGGCGTTGGCTATTATGCTTCTCCAGATACACGATCCTTCATGCAGGCCATCAGCTCAGTTGGTGATCTTCTCTCACACAATCCCGTCAGACTGTCCAGTATCATTTCTCTTGGTCTTCCTCTTGATCTTCTTCCTTCTATTTTTCCTGTTGTTATAATATTTTCAATGCCCCCTCTTCTCACTGCATGTCCTATGAACGTACATTGCCTCTCTCTTATCTTTTTGACAAGGTTTTTGTCTCTCCAGCTCTTCTCATATATTCTTCATTAGTTATTTTTGCTGTCCAGGGGATTCGCAACATTCTTCTAATAAACCACATTTCTGCTGCTTCCAATGATTTTTGTGCAGACTTGCCTATTGTCCATGATTCACTTCCATATAACAAGATGGGTTCAATATAGCATTTTAGGACTTGTTTTCTAACATTCATTGATAAGGATATGTTGGCTAATATGTTTCTCATTCTCTGAAATGCAGTCTTTGCTTGGCCTATTCTGTTCCTAATTTCTGTTCTGCATTTCCCATCTGAAGTTATTACTGCTCCAAGGTATTTGAATGTCTGCACCTGCTTTAGAGTAGTTCCGTTTAATTTTATACTGCATGCTGGTGGATTCTGTTTCTTAGATATAACCATAGTCTCTGTCTTTTTGATGTTCAAAGTAAGGCGTTTCTGTTCACTTTCTTTGGCGACTTTATCCAAGAGATTTTGTTATGTCTAACATATCCTAGTGATGTATTGTATGCCTTGGTGATCTCCGACCTGTGTTAGTGGTCTCTAACGTGTCTTAATCATCTCTGACCTGTCGTAGTGGTCTCTGAGTGTCTTAATCATCTATGACCTATCGTAGTGGTCTCTGGTGTGTGTATCCTAATCATCTCTGACCTGTCGTAATGGTCTCTAACGTGTCTTAGTCATCTCTGACGTGTCTTTGTGACATCTGACCTGTCTTAGTGACCTCTGACCTGTCTTAGTGACCTCTGATCTATCATTTTATCTCTGATCTGTCTTAGTGATTTGTGACCTATTTAGTGTTCTCTGATATATATATATATATATATATATATATATATATATATATATAATATATATATATATGGTCTCTGACCTCCTCGTGATTTATTACCTTCCTGTTGAGCTCTGATATCTCATTGTAATACGCATGTTTTTGTCTCATCAACTTTAAACCTGTTACAGTGATTTCCGACCTGTCCAAGAGATTAACGACCTGCCATAGCCTTTTCTGTCCTGCCTCCATTCATCATGACATTGATGAATGTCGAGTGAAATGACATCTATAATGGGTTTCTAGAAGTCATGGAGATGTGTTATATGTGACATGTTTCTTGATGCCAGTCATGGAGATGTGTTATATGTGACATGTTTCTTGACGCCAGTCATGGAGATGTGTCATATGTGACATGTTTCTTGACGCCAGTCATGGAGATGTGTCATATGTGACATGTTTCTTGATGCCAGTCATGGAGATGTGTCATATGTGACATGTTTCTTGACGCCAGTCATGGAGATGTATCATATGTGACATGTTTCTTGATGCCAGTCATGGAGATGTGTTATATGTGCCATGTTTCTTGACGCCAATCATGGAGATGTGTTATATATGCCATGTTTCTTGATGCCAGTCATGGAGATGTGTTATATGTGACATGTTTCTTGACGCCAGTCATGGAGATGTGTCATATGTGCCATGTTTCTTGACGCCAGTCATGGAGATGTGTTATATGTGACATGTTTCTTGACGCCAGTCATGGAGATGTGTTATATGTGCCATGTTTCTTGACGCCAGTCATGGAGATGTGTTATATGTGACATGTTTCTTGATGCCAGTCATGGAGATGTGTTATATGTGACATGTTTCTTGATGCCAGTCATGGAGATGTGTCATATGTGACATGTTTCTTGATGCCAGTCATGGAGATGTGTTATATGTGACATGTTTCTTGATGCCAGTCATGGAGATGTGTTATATGTGACATGTTTCTTGATGCCAGTCATGGAGATGTGTTATATGTGACATGTTTCTTGACGCCAGTCATGGAGATGTGTTATATGTGACATGTTTCTTGATGCCAGTCATGGAGATGTGTCATATGTGACATGTTTCTTGACGCCAGTCATGGAGATGTATCATATGTGACATGTTTCTTGATGCCAGTCATGGAGATGTATCATATGTGACATGTTTCTTGATGCCAGTCATGGAGATGTATCATATGTGACATGTTTCTTGATGCCAGTCATGGAGATGTATCATATGTGACATGTTTCTTGATGCCAGTCATGGAGATGTGTTATATGTGACATGTTTCTTGATGCCAGTCATGGAGATGTATCATATGTGACATGTTTCTTGATGCCAGTCATGGAGATGTGTTATATGTGACATGTTTCTTGATGCCAGTCATGGAGATGTGTTATATGTGACATGTTTCTTGATGCCAGTCATGGAGATGTGTTATATGTGACATGTTTCTTGATGCCAGTCATGGAGATGTGTTATATGTGACATGTTTCTTGATGCCAGTCATGGAGATGTGTTATATGTGACATGTTTCTTGATGCCAGTCATGGAGATGTATCATATGTGACATGTTTCTTGATGCCAGTCATGGAGATGTGTCATATGTAACGTGTTCAGGAGGGAGTATTTATCTTCAGTGACGTCTGTGAATGTTGTCAAAAAATAGTTTCCTTGACAATTACCGTTTCAAACAGTTCAGCAAAATGACATCTGTCCCAAGTCCAAGCTCACATCTACTCGACTTCTAGACCATCCTTTTGGGCACAAGATGTTTTATGAAGCTTGTAACTGTCTTGTCAGGACTAGACTATCGATTATCTGGCACGTGGAAGCAGGGTGGCGTGTCTGTTAATATTCACTGTCTCTTAAGTCTAGAACTGAGAGCGGAGGAAAACAATGGAAAGTTGTCCAGAGAGAGAGAGAGAGAGAGAGAGAGAGAGAGAGAGAGAGAGAAAACGAACAAACATACTTTATTTTCAAAGGGTTAAGAATTGGGCACGCAGACCCGTCTGACATTCTGCCCTTCATCATACATCTTTCACTCAGTAACATTCATTCATCATTTGTTAATGAGCATTATAAGCATTAAGACACAATTAAAAATAATTACATAAATAAATAATAAACTTATCTCATGTCCATACACTCTACATTCTGATTTATGCAACAACATGAAATAAACTTTCATTTTTACATTCATTCAAAACTAACAAATTTATAGAAAAGCAGTATTTTTTTTTAAAATTACAACACTCAATCCATACTTTAAACTACTTTAGACTATGCTTAGGGAGACATATAATCCAAATCAAACAGGTGTTGAGAAAGTTTGAAGTTATAAGAACGAATATTACTTGTAAGTTTTACATACGTTGGTAGGGCATTCCAGTGGTGGGCAGATAAGTAAGAGAAGCTTTTTTTGAACATGTCAAGCCTTGCTTTTGGGAGAATACAATTTCTCTCAGAGAGAAAGAGAGAGAGAGAGAGAGAGAGAATGAGAAAGAATTCACGTAACAGACAAACAAAAACGGTGAAGAAAAATCTGTAATAAACTACAGATACAGTGTGAACAGTTTCATTGTCTTGAGTGTTATTTTCATATTTTGATAAAGACTCTTAAAGCTGAGACTGTAATTTAGACAACTTTTCTAATTTCGACGTTTTTACTTTCAGCAAGGGTTCTAATTATGACGTTTTTACTGTCAGCAACTTTTCTAATTTTGACATTTTTACTTTCAACATCTTTTCTCATTTTGAAGTTTTTGCTATCAGCATCTTTTCTGTTACTGAACTTGTCTATAATAATGACAACATCTCTGATATTGGCATCCTTAATGTTAAAATGCCTAAGTAATGAGCAAGGCCTCAGAGAGAAATTTTGTACACCGGCGTAAAATTTACCCCCTCCCGCGTATTTTTATCCACTCTGGGCCTCCCAAGCCTTTCGGGCCCATCTGCAAAACAGAGAAAGTTCTCTGGATCCCAGAGAAGTACACCAGCTGGACCCTTCTCTGCGAGGCCCCTCTAAAATGTACAGCCCCTCTAACTTGTATAGCACCTCTAATATCTATAGCAACTCTAATATCTATAGCACTGAGTAAGAGCAACAGCCATAACGATGAAAATGTCTCAGATATTCATAAATTATGTCTTTTAACATTGGTATCATTAGCTGTCCCACTGTTCCACTTATGTATTGGTATCATTAGCTGTCCCACTGTTCCACTTATGTATTGGTATCATTAGCTGTCCCACTGTTCCACTTATGTATTGGTATCATTAGTTGTCCCACGAATCCAAGCTCTAAATAACCTACTTTTGTCAACGAAAATCGGGACACATCCAATCATGGTCCGGTAAAAAAAATGGAAAAGACACTTTTTACTTTCACAGACTTGTTTTGTTTTTTTTTTCTTTCAGAGAATCATATAATTTGAAACAAAGTCTAGGGCTTCTCTTTGTGGCCTATATTTTCGTGTAACTGGTTTTTTGGTTTTTTTTACATTTCTGAACATTGCGAGCAAATTCCGATCTCTGCATGGAAGGCTTGCGCTTAACATTCAGATGTCCAATATCTCAGCTCTGCTTGGGATTTTTAAAGAAAACACGAGGTAAAGGTCGAATCCATTTAATAGACGAGAAACACGATCTCTCGTCCAGGGGACACTCGCCTCCTCTGACAACTTCCGGGTAGAGGTCACAGGAACGTAACAAAACAAAAATGTAGAGCTCAATCTTCATTATTGTTTTCTGCTACAGAACCCAAACGAACTGTCGTTTTGTTTTCAACATTTGCTTTTCTGGAAGTTTCTTTTCATGCTGAAAAAAAATTCTTTGTTGCGAGAATTTACTCACAGGATAAATGAAAATTTATGGTTGATGAAAATGTCAACATTGTTTGGTTTCTTTGAGCGTGTTTTGAGATGAATGTCACTCTGATTGGAGTGACATTTTGCTGTGACAGTTTTGTGTGTGCCAGGTTTATGTTGACATAGACGAATATAATGAGGTAACCTGGTAAGAGTTTTCTGTCTTCATTTTTTTACTGTCATGTATGCCAGTTAATCTTTTCCTCAAATTCTGGCTTCAAGATGTCAGCGTTCCTGGCATCATGCTCGTCTTTCTTGCGAAGACAAAGTTAAGTGTTACATTTTTTATCTGTGTGTGTGTGTGTTTTTTTTAATCTGTTTTGTGTATATGTGATTCTTGGAATGGGTTTTTGCTGAAATATTGGACTGTTGCATGTTTTTCATTTATGTGCTCATCGTGCTTTCTGCCATTCTTGTGTCTGCCAACTTTTCTCGCTGTTTCTATCTTTTTTTTTTACAGAACTGTACCATACGCCCATGTCTAACTACTTTAATAGAACAAATTTACCCACAGTCAGTCGTCGTCTGACTTATCTCTGACGAGTGCGATGAAAGTTTCTCTAATGATGACTGTCTTAATCATTAAACTACTGAGTGTTTTATTTACAGATTCACGTTGTGTAATTCATCTTCATTTTCATCATCATTATCATCATTAGCGGCAGCGGATACGCTTACAGCTGGGAACTCGCAGACTAACGGCAAAACAACTACATTAGCGTTTGTTTTGTTTTTGTTTTGTTTTTGTTTTCGTTTTTTGTTTTTTTAGTATTATTCGTGTCTTGTTACATTTTTTAAACTTTTTTTTTCTCTTCTTGTCTTGTCCATCACGTGTTTTATGCAGATTTGTCATACAGGACGAATAGCTTGAAAATATAGTTTACACAATTTGTTGTGCGTGAATGATGAAAGTTTTCCTGCTATAGATATTTCATGTTTTGTTCTGATCTTTGTCTCAGAAGCACTCCCTTTATTTGTTTTACTCGCGTAGTCTGTCAGAAGATTACGCCTCGCGTAGTCTGTCGGAAGATTACTCCTCGCGTAGTCTATCGGAAGATTACTCCTCGCGTAGTCTGTCGGAAGATTACTCCTCGCGTGGCTCTGTCTAATTATCTTCATTATTTTACCTCTCCCTAGATGCTCTTTGAGTAGTACTGGGACATACAGAATGGGACAGCAAGTCCCACGTAGTGAAATGTCGGTTAAGAAAATACAAACTTGCTATGTACATGCTAAGTACTGGAGTTCGATTTTGGTTACTCAAGGGTTAAATAATAAATAACGAAAGACTTTGTACTGACAGACGTGGGTGTTTATGTTTCCCAGCTTATTTCGTGGTCTCTGATACTATCATTAGATCAGGTGATTATTATGATCTGCCTAGTCATTGCGTGAGATTGCTGAATATATATGGAATATGTAATCAGCACAACTAAATATTAAACTTAATCACTTACAGATAGACTTGTAACATGGCCCAGATAATCAACAACAATCCTTACAGTAAGTTGAGAGCCTTGGCAGAGAAATACTGTAAATACTCTTAATTTATTGGAATTAGTCTCTGGAAATGGGTACCTACCGGAAGAAAGGCGCTGCGAATTCAAATATTGTTCGTGGCATCACTGAACTGTATTCTAATGCGAAGGATGTTGGTTGAACACCAGCTACCAGTACCACTCACTCAAAAGCACCTACGTGGAACAGAGACTTTGGGGGAATACCGACTCTGTTATGCTAAAACTTCTGGCTAGAGAGACTTTGAGGAATATCGCGTCTGTCATGCTAAAACTTCTGGCTAGAGTGTCTTGGAGTCAAAACTTCATATTCGGGATAGAAGTCTCGAAGTTAACACCTCAGAGGCTAGAAAGCTTAAAGTTAACACTTCATACATGACTAAGAGTAGATGACTTGAAAAGAGCTTGAAGTTAACACTTCAGAGGGTAGAAAGCTTAAAGTTAACACTTCATACATGACTGAGGGTAGAAGACTTAAAGTTAACACTTCATACATGACTGAGGGTAGAAGACTTAAAATTAACACTTCATACATGACTGAGGGTAGATGACTTGAAGTTAACACCTCATACATGATTGAGGGTAGAAGACTTAAAGTTAACACTTCATACATGACTGAGGGTAGAAGACTTAAAGTTAACACTTTATACATGACTGAGGGTAGAAGACTTAAAGTTAACACTTCATACATGACTGAGGGTAGATGATTTGAAGTTAACACCTCATACATGATTGAGGGTAGAAGACTTAAAGTTAATTCTTCATACATGACTGAGGGTAGATGACTTGACGTTAACACTTCATACATGACTGAGGGTAGGAGACTTGAAGTTAACATCTCGGAGTGTATAAGACTTGGAGTTAACATATACATGAATGAGGGTGGAAGGCTTGAAGTTAACATCTCGGAGTGTATAAGACTTGGAGTTAACATATACATGAATGAGGGTGGAAGGCTTGAAGTTAACATCTCACACGTGACGGGGGATAGAAAACTTGAAGTTAACACCTCATACATGACTGAGTGTAGAAGGCTTGAAGTTAACATCTCACACATGACCGGGGGGGGGGGGGGGGTAAAAAACTTGAAGTTAACACCTCATACTTGACTGAGGGTAGAAAACTTGAAGTTAACACCTCATACATGACTGAGACAAGAAGAGAACATAGTTTTTTTGCAACGTCAGTCAAATGCCCAATCAAATGTCAGATGTGGACTAGAGTTCTCAGCGGATGAGTGAGGAAAAGGGAGAGAGAGGAAAAGAGAGAGAAAGAAATAATAAAGAAATAATGTAAGAGAGAGAGAAAGAGAGAGAGAGAGAGAGAGAAGGAAATAATAAAGAAATAATATAACTGCCTTCATTTTATATTCGGAAAAAGGAAACTGAGAGACAGGCAGTAGATCATGTACTCAGAACTGCGAAGAGACGAGTCTGAAGATTTAACCATAAAACCGTGATCTGGTAATTATTTACTGGCCTACACATTACATATGCTAATAGAATAATGATTATTTCTGCTCGAATTTATCGTATTTATAACTAGGTACACTCATGTTGATAGCAGTAATCAAATAACTTATTGTTGATTGTGGTAATAAAATAACTTAATACGTTATCTCCTGCATATGTAATAGATGTAACTATCCGTTCCAGGGATTACATCTCAGCTTGGTGCTCCTTTCTCACAGCTGTCTCTCCCCAGCTGACTGGCTGATTAGCCATCTGGGCAGCGATATCACAGGGTCAATGTATGGATCCAAGTGTCATATATCAAGTCACATGTGGGGATAAATCTAACAAAAAAACTTTACCTTCTTTTCTCACCTTCAATTTATATTTACATTAGATCATAAATATGTAACATATTCGCATATTTTTTTAAACAGTGAGTTAAACATATATTCTGCTGAATATAACTTTGTTTTGGTCTACTTGGCTTTATATATATATAATAATATATTATTATAATATCAATTAGCAGGCATAAAATCCCTTGATGAGGTTGAAAGACTCGCCGAAGACAGGAAAAATTGGCGAACTGCTTTGCGAGCCCTATGTGACGTTTAACGGCACGGGAAGGATATAAGAATATATATATATATATATATATTAGTCCAGTAGGAGACACAGGTTACGTGTCCAAAGATTCATGAATTCAGAGATTCATTAGGATTAGGGTTGTCCTATATGCTTATCCTACTTGTGTATATATAGACTTATCCTACTTGTGGGTATAGATTTATCCTACTTGTATATATAGATGTATCCTTCTTATGGGTATAGACTTATCTTGCTTGTGGGTATAGATTTATCCTACTTGTGGATATAGAATACTTTTTTTACCTTGTGGGTATAGACTTATCCTACTTATATGTATATATTTATCCTACTTGTGAATATAGATTTAACCTACTTGTGTGTATAGATTTATCAAACTTACATGCATAGATTTATCCTACTTGTGGGTATAGATTTATACTTCTTGAAGGCATATGTTTATCCTACTTGTAGGTATATTTTTATCCTACTTGTAGCTATATGTTTATCCCACTTGTAGACATATATTTATCTTACTTGTAGGTATAGATTTATCCCACTTGAAGGTATATATTTATCATACTTGTGAGTATATTTTTACCCTGCTTATAAATATACGCTTACTTTACTTGTAGGCATAAACTTATTCTACTTTTGGGTATAGATTTACCTACTTGTAGGCATAGATTTATTCTACTTTTGGGTATAGATTTACCTTACTTACTATATTAAATAACTATAAATTCTGAGACGCCTAGTCTATAACAACTCTGTTTCTTGAATTAGAATCAATGGAATCTGTCACCTCATCGTAGATTACTATTTGTTCTGCCAATCACAAGTATCTATCGTGATAACTTTCCATACAAAAGGAGATCGAATTATGTATAGATCTCTTTGTAGAGCACAGATAATGATTCTACATTATAGATGACGCTCAGACAACACTTGCATACATCAAAATCTTTTAGGGCGAGTTAATAAATCAACTTCTATCCACTTTTGACTAAATCTGAATAGAATGATCTCAAGTTACAGCCTCTCTCTTTGGTCGTGGTCAGTAAGTTTTCATTTATTTGTGTTATATATCGTCCTGTGTGGCCATATATGTTGGGTTATTCAGTTAAAGTAATTTACAGTATTTATTTTGGCTTCTGACAATTCAACTTTTTGGTAATCTCCCTTTGCACCAGAACAAGGATTTATTATTATTTGTATTATGTGTCGGAATGGAAAAACTAATGATGCCAGTCCGTAAGAATAGTGAAGAGCAAAACCTCTATCTTAATGCGAAGAAAACTAAATTGATGACAACTGACAAAACAGACAAGGCAGCTGATATATGTATCAATAAGGAAAAACTGGAAGAAGTGGAGAGTTTTGAATATCTTTTATCACTGCTAACTAATAATGGAGATACAATGAGGGAAATTAAAAGGAGGACATCTATTGCTCTTCAGAAATTAAAACAACTAAAGAATCTGTAGAGAGGAACAGACAGAACTACAAAAAATAAGATTTTTAAGGTCATGCATTTTTCCCATCGCAGCATATGCCTGTGAGACCTGGACACTTAACAAAACAGCTGAGAAACACATAAATGCCTTTGAATGTAAATGCTACAGAAGAGTTCTCCAAATATCGTGGACACAAAAAGAACAAATATATCCATACTACAAGAGCTTAATATTGAAAAAGGCTGGCTAGTAAAGAGGATTAAATAGAGAAAACTTAAATATTTTGGACACATTAAACGTCATGATAATCTAGAGAAGACCGTCTTGAAAGGGTACATAATGGGAAAAAGAAAGAGAGGAAGACCAAGGTGAAGATGGCTGCAAGACATTGTTGTTGATCTGCAAACTGATGCATCAGCAGCAGGCCATTTTGGTCACAACCGAGAGACCTACAGGAGAGCTGTTAGGGAGGCAAAGTTCCACAAGGGATATATAAATGAATGAATGAATGAATGAATGAATGAATGAATGATTATGTGTCGTGACGGACAGTGCTGGTGATCATTCTTCTCCATTTTGCTCGGTCCTTGGTGTTTCTGTTCGCAGCAAATGTTTTTCTTTCTCCACGCCACTTGATCATTCCACTGAGATATATTTTTCTTTTGGCCGTCCTCTCTTCTTTTTCCCTTGAATTTTCCAGTTACTACCAAGTTCTCTACCTTCTGTCTTCTCATGACATGTCTAAGAAACTTTGACTGCCTTTTTCTGTTAGTTTTTACTAGTCTTCGTTGGTCTGAAACTTCTTTGAGGACCTCTTCATTTCCTTTTCTGTCTGTCCAGAGCATTTGTTGAACCTTTCTCCAAAACTACATCTCTGTTGTTTTCAGTGTCTTCGCTATCAGTTCTTTAATTGCCCAAGTTTCTGAACCATACAGCAATACTGGTTCTATATAACACTGTAATACTCTTTTCCTCACTTTTGAGGATATTTTCTTATTTGTTAATATCTTCTTCGTTTCATAAAAAAGCTGCTTTTGCCTTACCTATTCGTGATTTCATTTCATTTGCGCATCAACAAAGATGGTTGACCTTTCTCAGGGCAGGTGCTAAACTGACTATTCTTTAAAACAGAAAATAGAATAAGCTGAAAAAGAAACGAAAAGAAAGGAAACAACAAAAAAGTTTCACCTCCAAGTGTCAGATTTTGCTCATAAACTTGCTTCCGTGTCACTTGTTGTCGTAATTCTCTGTTGAAGTTGCTGGTAAGAACGACTGTTTGTTTAGCTATGGTTTCCGGCCGTGCCCACCTCATGTGTAATAAAAGTTTTTGTGTAATGCGGAATAAGTTGTGATGTAGGTTTCGAGTCAGTATGTGTAGTGATGTAATTTGTGTTGAAAGTTAATTTCTGTTAGTAGTTAAGGTTGTAATATTACATGCATTTTATTAGATAGTGATTGCTTATTAAACATATGGAATTTTATTGTGAGCATTATTCATATTAGATTAGTATTGCATGCATGATCTTATACATGCGGTCTATTCATTTATGTTATGCTTGCATTCATATTGATTTTTGTCATGTACGCCATGTGCAGCTGTGACGGCAAAGGATTAAGTGCGATTGCACACTTTTTTTTTATTATAGTAGCGTATGTCATGTGTAGCTATGGCTGCCAAAGATTAAGTGCATATGCACACGTGTTCAAGTAAGGGCCCAGAGAGTTCTAGGACATGTGTCCTTGACTTCATCATATTAATATTGCATGCTAGTGAATGATTATTATTATATGTTATTATGCATTGCATCTTCATCCTCATTGAGTCTTGATCATGATTTTTCCATATCACTGATTACTGTTGTCTTCTCGTGCTGCTGATTGTCAGTGCCAGTTATATGTTATTGTTGGGGTTGATTATGGGATTAAAAAAATTGTGTAGTATTGATTGTAGACATTCATTCATATGTCACATGTCATATGTAGTGTTGCATTGAATGTCATGTGTACTGTTATAATGAATGTCATATTCTCTAGCCGTATTATTCACGATTGACATACAATAGGCTAAAGAAGTGGAAACCTGGTATGCAATAAAGGAGATAAAATATTTCCTCTAAGTACTGTAGTATTGAATATGTCCTTTAATTACGGTACTACTGAATATTTTTTCCTCTAAGTACTGCAGTATTGAAAATTTCCTCTAAGTACTGTAATATTGAATATTTCCTCTAAGTACTGTAGTATTCAATATTTCCTCTAACTACTGTAGCATTGAATATGTCATTCAAGTACGGTAGTATTGAATATTTATTTCCTCTAAGTACTGTAGTATTGAATATTTATGTCCTCTAAGTACTGCAGTATTGAAAATTTATTTCCTCTAATTACGGTGGTATTTAATATTTATTTCCTCTAAGTACTTTAGTATTGAATATTTCCTATATGTACTGTAGTATAGAATATGTCCTTTAAGTAGGATAGTACTGATTATGTCCTCCTCTAAGTACGGTAGTATTGACTGTGTCCTCTAAGTACGGTAGTATTGACTGTGTCCTCTAAGTACTGTAGTATTGACTGTGTCCTCTAAGTACTGTAGTATTGACTGTGTCCTCTAAGTACTGTAGTATTGACTGTGTCCTCTAAGAACGGTAGTATTGACTGTGTCATCTAAATACGGTAGTATTGACTGTGTCCTCTAAGTACGGTAGTATTGAATGTGTCCTCTAAGTATGGTAGTATTGACTGTGTCCTCTAAGTACGGTAGTATTGAATGTGTCCTCTAAGTACGGTAGTATTGACTGTGTCCTCCAAGTACGGTAGAATTGACTATGTCCTCTAAGTAGGTAGTATTGATTATGCCCTCTAAGTACGGTAGAATTGACTATGTCGTCTAAGTACTGTATTATTGACTATGTCCTCTAAGTACGGTAGTATTGACTATATCCTCTAAGTACGGTAGTATTGACTATGTCCTCTAAGTACTGTAGTATTGACTATGTCCTCTAAGTACTGTAGTACTGACTATGTCCTCTAAGCACGGTAGTACTGACTGTGTCCTCTAAGTACTGTAGAATTGACTATGCCCTCTAAGCACTGCAGTATTGACTATGTCCTCTAAATACAGTAGTACATAACAAGCGAATTGTTGATTTATGGTTTATTTTCATCAAATATTCCTCTCAATATTGATGACATGTAAACTTGCATCAAGCGAGTTTTACACACGTCTGGCATGCGCGCGTGAGTTCAGCGTCAACTTCTCCCCCCCCCCTTCCCACCACCCCACCTCCTGGCCCTAGATACCCTGTACTGACTTCATCCTGACCTCATTTATCTAGAATCGGTATAGGTTCCAATTAATTTCTGTTTTATTCTGTTCTTTCTCTCTCTCTCTCTCTGTTTCTCTCTCTCTCGCTCTCTCTCTCTCTTTTTTCTCTCTCTCTGTCTCTGTCTCTCTCTCTCTCTCTGCCTGTCTGTCTGTCTCTCTCTCTCTCTCTCTTAAGGCAATTTTCATGTTTCTTAATATAATCTGACATTCTGCCATTGTTTCCAAAGTATCACTTTCTTGGTCTTCATGTTCCCCCCTCCTCTCCTCTCCCCTCCCAGACCTGTTTCTTTGGCAGAATTAATTACAACATGTGATATTCTGCCAGGGTTTCCCAAAAAAGTTTCTGCTTTTGAAAAGCGCGGGTTTTGAACTCTTTGCTCTCAAAATGAGCACACACAAAAATGAAAATATTTCATTTTACCCTCATTATTCTCTCTCTTATACCAGGGTACTTAAAATAAAATTCACATTCAGATGTAATGAGAAAGCGTTCGAGTCTCCAAAAATCCATAGGGATATCGCTCTATCAAGAACACTTGTGTACACTTGTGTACTTGATGCACAACTTATCCCAGAGATGATCGTTCTCCCAAGACGTAATTGGAACTTCTTTATATGATTTTTGGTGGAATTCTACGAGAAATAAAGTGGAAAAATATTATGGAAACATGATTTCTTAGCAAAAAAAATCCTTTCATGTGAAAGTTTTTATTTTCAGCTTGCGCATGCGCAGTCCTATCTTCTTTTTTTTCCTATCAGTAAGATTATTTGTGTTAGATCTGAGACCACTATCATATGATTTGTTGATTTTTTTTACCTTTGTGTGTTCTGATACACGTCAGTTTTTTTATTTTTTTTTTACTCTTCATTTTTCTTTCTCCCTATCTCTCTCCCCCTCTTTTCTTTCTCTCTCTCTCCCTGTGCTCTCTCTCCCTCTCTCTCTTTCTATCTCTCTCTGTCTTCTTCATCTCCATCTCTTTGTCTTTCTCTCTCTCTCTCTTTCTTCTCCTTCTCTCTCTCTGTCTCTCCCTCTTTTTATTTTTCTCTCTCTCCGTCTCTTTCTCTTTGATCTCACTCCCTCTTCCCTCTTTCTCTCTCCCTCTCCCTCCATCTCTCTCTCTCTCTCTCTCTCTCTCTCTCTCTCTCTCTCGCTCTCTCTCTCTCTCTCTCGCTTTCTCTTCTGTATTGGCCTCTTATCTTCGCTTAAAATTAATTTGTGACATTTCACAGATCGAAGTTCATAATGCAACATTTTGTATAGCCTTCATACATCCTACTGGTACTTTCCTGCATATTTTTATATTCAATAATTTGGAGATAAAGCACCGATTGCCGCTACTTTACATCAGAATCTTCTATTTGAGGTGAGGAATGTTTACTGTCTCCTTTCGTGTGAGCACATCCACTTTCTCACATTTTCTGGTCAATCACTCACGCACATTTCTTGCCTCTTACTAGATTTGTGCTGCCGTAATTCGGCCGAAAACGTTTTGGGCATCGTTTGGCGAACTCGGGCATCGTTTTTGTAATAGGAAAGTCGTGTACCTCTGCCCATTTTGTATTTACATAATTTGCTTACCTGTTTATAGTATTCAGCAGAATTGCTTTCTCATTTTATTGTGTATGTTTATGTTAATGAACATATTTCTTTTATCAGGGCATTGCTGAAAGAAAAGAATCATATTTCGCTTATGTTTAGACTCCAGATCTTTCCTCGCTCACATATCAAACTTTAAAAAAATCCTTTTGTGAATCATTGCTGAAGTACCAAACTTCGTTCAAATTCTTCCTGTGTATGTCTCCTTATTTTCTGTCTCTTATCTAATCTTTACCCAGAACTCTTCCATAATTCTTTTGACTATCCTTTAACTTTACAAGCTGAGTATCCTGTAAGATTACAATTTGACTTCCTAGTAACTTTACAAACTGACTATCCTGTAAGTTTACAATTTGACTTCCTAGTAACTTTACAAACTGAGTATCCTGTAAGTTTACAATTTGACTTCCTAGTAACTTTACAAACTGAGTATCCTGTAAGTTTACAATTTGACTTCCTAGTAACTTTACAAACTGACTATCAAAAATTGCAAGTTCTTTACTCATTATCATTTTTGTTATTTTACTCTATCTAATTATCTATCTATCTATCTATCTATCTATCTATCTATCTATCTATCTATCTATCTATCTATCTATCTATCTATCTATCTATCTATCTATCTATCTATCTATCTATCTATCTGTCTGTCTGTCTATCCATCCATCCATCCATCCATCCATCCATCCATCCATCTATCTATCTATCTATCTATCTATCTATCTATCTATCTATCTATCTATCTATCTATCTATCTATATCTATCTATCTATCTATCTATCTATCTATCTATCTTCTGTCTGTCGTGTCATTTTTTCTCTCTCTATCTTTCTTATTCTGTCTTTTTTTTTAATCAATGCGCTTCCGTCTTTGTCTTCGTCTTCCTCTCTTGCATTTCTCTCTTTCTCTGTGCGTTCTTCCCTTTATCTCCACACCTCTCTCCCTCTGTTTTTCTGTCTCTTTTTATCTTAGTATTTCATTCTTTACCTCTGTACCCTTATATCTGCCACTTCCTCGTGCCGTCCTGTCGCTTTCTATTATTAAATCTTCCAACCATCCCCATAGTTTATATCGCTGAAACTTCCTGACAGACATGTGTCAGTTAACAGGCTGTTTTCTGCCTGTAACAGACATCAAAAGTTCTTATCTTGCTGTTCTGTTTAAAAAAAACGCAGGAAAGTGTTTCTCTATAGTAACAAGATAACTAGTATGACATTTCAGCTTTTCCTATTTACCAGCCAACAGAAACAACAACAAATAAACACGGACGAAGAAAGAGATGGAGATACTGTTACACACAGCCGATGATGATTCTGAGGATATCAGTGCACGTAAATACGCCATACTGTGATAATTATTTTCTTCTCACATTTCTTTTGTTCCCTGTTTGTTATGTTTGCTTGTTTTAACTCGGGCATTCCTCGTGTCTCATCTCACGAGCCTGGCTTTTACGTGAACAATTGTTTATTCCCTTCGTGCACTGACAGATAAATGTGCAATATATTCTTGTGCATCTCGCTTTGCGGGCTAACAACCCCCTGATACCAGAACCCCACTGCCTTCACATGATAAGTGTAGTAATAACTTCTGTAAAGCTGGTACTGGTGCAGTTTTTACGAAAATATGTATATTTCTTATTCTGCCCAATTTCCTCAGGGAGCGGATGATATTTATTTGCGTGTTTCTATTTTTTTTTTTTTTTGTCCTTGACAAAGGCAATTTTTCCAAAATATTGCGTTGTTATTGTTGCCTTTCATAACCATTTCATCGTTCATATAGGCTAAATTTTCTTCCTTTCTTCCTTCCTCTCCCTACATGTTTTAATAAAATTGCGCCATACACCTCCATATAACTTTGCTCTGCCTTCATATGAGAACAGTTCACCGTAGATTCTTCTATCCCTACGCGTTTTCATTTTCTTTTTGCCAATATTTATGCAGTAACTTAAAACTTTGTTTCATTCAGTTCCATACTGTTTTTTTCGCTCTATATGGTAGTGGTAGAAGTCTTTTCCTAATGAACGTAGTAGTTTAAACATCTATTTATCATTCAATATTCCTTCCTAAGATGATCTTGTTTGGTAATACGAAGTTTTGTTCCACAAACTCGCTCGTGTATCCATTTCGTACTCTTATTCATTCTTCTACGCAGATACTTTCATCCCGAGATTGTGAGGTTAGTGTGTCTTTTATTTATATGAGGTCTCTTACTTATTGTGAGGTTAGTCTGTCTTTTATTTATATGAGGTCTCTTACTTATTGTGAGGTTAGTCTGTCTTTTATTTATATGAGGTCTCTTACTTATTGTGAGGTTAGTCTGTCTTTTATTTATATGAGGTCTCTTACTTATTGTGAGGTTAGTCTGTCTTTTACTTATATGAGGTCTCTTACTTATGTGAGGTTAGTCTGTCTTTTATTCATATGAGGTCTCTTACTTATGTAAGGTTAGTGTGTCTTTTATTTATATGAGGTCTCTTACTTATGTGAGGTTAGTTTGTCTTTTATTTATATGAGGTCTCTTACTTATGTGAGGTTAGTTTGTCTTTTATTTATATGAGGTCTCTTACTTATGTGAGGTTAGTTTGTCTTTTATTTATATGAGGTCTCTTACTTATGTGAGGTTAATGTGTCTTTTATTTACATGAGGTCTCTTGCTTATGTGAGATTAGTGTGTCTTTTATTTATGTGAGGTTAGTATGTCTCTTATTTATGTGAGGTTAGTGTGTCTTTTATTTATATGAGGTCTCTTACTTATGTGAGGTTAGTTTGTCTTTTGTTTATGTGAGGTCTCTTACTTATGTGAGGTTAGTCTGTCTTTTATTTATATGAGGTCTCTTACTTATGTGAGGTTAGTGTGTCTTTTATTTATATGAGGTCTCTTACTTATGTGAGGTTAGTTTGTCTTTTATTTATATGAGGTCTCTTACTTATGTGAGGTTAGTTTGTCTTTTATTTATATGAGGTCTCTTACTTATGTGAGGTTAGTTTGTCTTTTATTTATATGAGGTCTCTTACTTATGTGAGGTTAATGTGTCTTTTATTTACATGAGGTCTCTTGCTTATGTGAGATTAGTGTGTCTTTTATTTATGTGAGGTTAGTGTGTCTCTTATTTATGTGAGGTTAGTGTGTCTTTTATTTATATGAGGTCTCTTACTTATGTGAGGTTAGTTTGTCTTTTGTTTATGTGAGGTCTCTTACTTATGTGAGGTTAGTCTGTCTTTTATTTATATGAGGTCTCTTACTTATGTGAGGTTAGTGTGTTTTTTATTTATGTGAGGTCTCTTACTTATGTGAGGTTAGTTTGTCTTTTGTTTATGTGAGGTTAGTGTGTCTCTTATTCATGTGAGATTAGTTTGTCTCTTATTTATGTGAGGTTAGTGTGTCTGTTATTCATATGAGGTCTCCTACTCATGTGAGGTTAGTTTGTGTCTTATTTATGTGAGGTTATATAACAATGTAGTTTGTGAATTTCTATTTTAATGACTGATAGTAGAAGTGATCTTTGGTTCTCTGATCATAACACATCGATGTTTCACAAATATTACCACTTCACTAATCAGAGCAAGTCTGATGAAAATGTTCTCTACATCATTTAATTCTGACAAATAAGTTCAAGATGTATTGTCGACTACGTCACTGGGATTGAAACACTTAATCATTTATTCACAATATCAAACTCTATCATATTCTACATGCAGCATTTCTCAAATTCACAATATTCTACACTTGATACGAGAACATTTCCTATCTCAGAATTATATCACATCTGCAACACGTGGTCAACTAGTTTCTAGTCTAAAATCACTGTACTCAAACGTTTCAAAAGTGTCAAATCTTTCATAATCACTTAAATCACTTGAAAACCATCTTCCGTCTAACACTACTTCTGATTTTATATCGTCTCGCCCTCTTTCTTCTCTTGTCTGTCTTCTGATTTCTTCCGACGGTCTTCCTCTGCCGTCTCTCAATCGCAGAGTACTAACGAGCAAAGTCTACTTGTCTCTTCTCTGGACTTCTGTTCTTATCTCTCATCTGATGGCTTCTCGGCTGTTCTGGTCGGACCTTCTTTCTTCACTCTTGACTGTCCACGTGTACTGACCACCATTCTTGCAGTTCTAGTCAGTCGCTACTTGCCGGACCGACGGTGTTCTGACAATCTCCCTCCTCTGTCTCCTACATCCATACTTCTTGGTTCTAGATTGTCTGTTCTTTCGTCTTCGGGCTCCCTCCTCTGTCTCCTCTCCTCTACCTCCGTACATCTTGGTTCTCTCCTGTCTCTCCGCTCGCCTTTTTATTTTCAAATCCAGCTTGACGGATTAACCAATAAGTATTTTGGCTCCATCCTTCAAATGTCCACTGGTTCCCGTGAGCGTTCTGATTGTCCATCATTCAAACTGCCCCGTGACTTATCTCTCGTAAGTCAATTGTCCAATAGGCCATGCCTCTAAATATTTAATTGGTCAGCTGTCCTAGTCGTCTACTCCTTTATTTAAAAACCGTGTGCAATAGCGTCCTAACGCTAATAGTTGTCATGCGTGTCAGTCTGCATCACTTCCGTCTATACAATTGTTATTTACCTAAGCCACTATCTTGCTCTTTCATGTCGGAGGTTTTATTCTGTCCTCGATTTTCATTGCCTTTTCTATTTGTCTTTTCTATTTTGTTTACATGTATCAAAGTCCAGTCACCGCTTTGTTATCACTGGACCACCCTACTTTCTGGCGTCCTTCCTTTGTATTACCTAAATCTTAGCGTCACTGAGTCTCGTCTTTTTCTATTCACTGTTTCCACTGTTTACTTTTGTCCGCATCTTATTCTAGTGTCATGGAAGTCTTATACCTTTCTCTTCCTTTCTTACCTACTTTTCTCTGTCACTATTCGATGTTACTATTTTGTTTACAGTATTTTTTCATAATCATAAACATTAATAATAATAATAACAACTATAATCACTGCTTACAAGGTCATGCTACAGTTAGTGTGTCTTATTTATATGGAACACTCTTACTTATGTGAGGTTAGATTGTCTCTTATTTATATGAAGTCTCTTACTTATGTGAGATTGTCTGAGTGGCAAAGAGGTTAGTGCACTGGTCTCTCATGGCGAAAGTCGGGAGTTCGAATCTGGCAGGAGGCACCCCAGTCACCCAGCTGTAGAAATGGGTACCTGACTTCTTCTGGAGTTGGGGAAGGAAAGGCGGCCAGGCGTGATGCTGACCATATCACCCTGTAGTGTGCTGACAGGTCAAGGAAAATATAGACACCAACACCATATCCCTATGTGCCTCTAAGTCATGACAGGATTGCTTACCTTCCTACCTTACTTATGTGAGGTTAGTTTGTCTCTTATTTATATGAGGTCTCTTACTTATGTGGGGTCAATTTGTCTCTTACTTATTTGGGGTCAGTTTGTCTCTTTCTTATGTGGGGTCAATTTATCTCTTACTTATATGGGGTCAATTTGACTCTTACTTATGTGAGGTTAGTTTGTCTCTTATTTATGTGAGGTTAGTTTGTCTCTTATTTATATGAGGTTTCTTACTTATGTTGGGTTAATTTGTCTCTTACTTGTATTGGGTCAATTTGTCTCTTACTTATGTGGGGTCAGTTTGTCTCTTACTTATGTGGGGTCAATGTGTCTCTTAGGTGGTTTTAGTTTATCTCTTACTTACGTAGTATCAATTTGTCTCTTACCTATGTGGGGTCAGTTTGTCTCTTACTTAAGTGGGGTCAATTTGTCACTACTCTGCAGACGGAAAATATTTATATATCCCCAACAAAATATGTTCTGAAACGAAGATAGAATAAATCGTCTGTGTCAGTGTAGAGTTATCTGTTCTTACTTTCACGGAGTTCTTGTAAAGAAAGAGACAACAGAAGACCTTAATCTACGGCACTTCACACAACCACTATTTGCTTACATACAACCTAACGCAACGCAACCAAGGAAACATCTTTCAAGAAGTGGTCACTAAAGCGCCTTTCCCAGCGTAACCTTTCCCAAAGTGACCACTAGAATATCTTTGGCAGCGTGACCACAGAATTAACCACGGCGGAGGTACGAAAACTGATGTAAGTCATTTTCTTTCACGCACAAGGAAATAGTTGTAAGTCTTAATAACTCCGCGTGTGTCTCGCAGTACCTCGAGTAGCTGGTATTGATTGTTCGGCCGGGTTCCCTGCCAAAGTCTCATATATCAAAGCGAGCTCTGAACAGAAATGTCAGGTGGAGATAAATCCACTCTTCGTGCTGCAGGACCTGCCACAACCCAAGGAAAGGCCACACACGTGTAGTGGAATGTCATATATGAAGCAGTCACAACAGAGTCCTATGTGTACAACAACACGATGTCAACAGTGGAACACCACAACAAGGTAGAAAATTAACCCGGGAAAGGAAACGAAAGAAGAAAAAAAAAAAAGAATGAAAGCTGCGATCAGGACTAGTAAAAAAAAAAGTCATTTGTTGAAAGTGTTCACGCAAAACACTGGAGAAGAATCTTGCCACCAGCATTTCCATAAATGACTAGCGAGTATTATATACATTTCCGACACGCTTTTCCGCCATTTTTATTTTATAAAAACTCCTGCGTTTGATCTCATTTCTGTCGTCCCTGCAGAATGCTTTTAGCACAAATATTGCTTTGACTGAAGCATTTCTCTCATCTCTATTCCCCCCCCCCCCTTATCTTCCTTCCTTTTACAAATATGAGCAAGGTATATCACCTCCATCCATTTTTAGAAAATAAATTATAGAACAAACAGAGAAAGGCCAGAAAATACAATGTCTGCTATTTTCTGTTAGCTCGTGACGTAAAGGAAAGTGCCGATTCCGGAAGTACGCGAAGAACTTTTTCCCCTTTAAGTACAAATCCTCGCGCCCATTGACGTCATTACCTGCAGGATTACAGAAAATCACAGCAAATCATGACCTGAAATATAGTACTCACCTCCTGGTCTGTCATCCAGCTCACAAGATGGAGGTCATTTTAACGCCTACGGACACCAGCACAGAATTGTGAACTTGTGTGTTTTCTTACAGCAGATGTGATGTTTCCGGAGCAATGTTATCGGATAAGGAGTGGCTATAAAATCCTACTTGAAATCAAAGAGAAGATTCATAAAACTGTCTTCTTGTCTGACTCCACCACCATGAAGACCACGCCCAGAAACAGGCAGATATCAAGACCTGAGGGGGTCCATCAAGGAAAGCTACGGATAGCTAGAACAGAGCCGTAGCTTATCTGTGACTGGCTGGGCCTGATTTATGTGAACCAATAGACTTTTAAAGCGACTTGTCATGTGCATGCAATACATTATCAAGGCACACCCCGGAATAAAGTAAGATAATGTGATGAAATGTAATAAGATATATTAACTATGATGTACAACATAAAAAAGTAATCTATACAGACGTGGCTGTGAGTTCAGAATCTCTCCTGAACAGAAATGATTTCAGAATAGTAAACTGAGATCTCTTACGATAAGTTATATGTAAATGCTGATAAGTCCATAAGTTATATGTAAATGCTGATACGTCCATAAGTTATATGTAAATGCTGATAAGTCCATAAGTTATATGTAAATGCTGATACGTCCATAAGTTATATGTAAATGCTGATACGTGACTAAGTTATATGTAAATGCTGATACGTCCCTAAGTTATATGTAAATGCTGATCATTTCAGACTTAATATTGTTCTTCATACTTGCACTATAATGATGTTAAATGAGTTCGTCAAGATGAAAATTAAGAGAAGGCTAGAATGTCAGATGGGCAAGCGGACCCATTTCATCTTTTGAATAAAAAACTTCGTTTGTTCGTCCTTGCACCACTTTCCGGGAGCCGCGGTGTTTTGGCAACATCTCACGCAGTTCAAGAAAACATTCCACATTTTTAGGAAACTTTCATCAAAATCAGTGTTGCCAACTCTAAGGAAAGAGAATCGCAACAAAACAGTTTTTAACTACCTGGTAATTGATATATTTTTGTAAAGATGATTTTTTTTTAAGACCGGAATTATCAGTCTCCTATGGTTTATCACTTTCGCACTGGGGGAATCATGAAGTTCTCTTCGGGTTTTTATCTTCCTTGTTCTGAATTTTGCCTCCTCTTCTCAACACGACATAAAACAGATTTTTAAGAAAAGTTTCTTTCATCACATTAGTGAAGAAATATCCGTTTTATAGTTCCAGTTTCGTCAAGATCATGATAATTTCCGTCCCTAATTTAAATTTAAACCAGATCAGGTTTTCTGAACTCGTAGCCACTAATAGCGTTCTTCTGTACGGCATTAAACACAGTGGGAGCAACAATGAATACTCCCTGTTAGAAGGATCAGACAAATCACAGTTCATATTGTGTGAAAAGTGGCGTCTTCCTGTATTCATTGACTTCAAGGTCTATTGTTTTCTTTATTGTAAACATGTTGGACATTGAATATGGAATCGAATTTTAAATTTTCTTTAGCGTTTTATTTAGTGCTGCATTCGGAGATAGGCAAAAAGCACGGAATAATAATATTAATAATATTTAGATGATGATGATGATGATGATGATGATGATGATGATTATGGAAGAATAATGTTGCTTATCAAAATAACAAATAAACACACACACAGACAAACACACACACAAGAGATCACATTACATCTGAAAATACCTATCATCCTGTGCCGTCTCCAGGAGAAGATTTGACTGAAACGGATGCCTAACTTTCTTGGCTCTCGCCTTCACAGTGCGCTCAGCCTGGCCGATTCTTCACCGTCTCTTCACCCTCTCTTCACTGTCTCTTCACCGTCTATTCACCGCCTCTTCACTGTCTCTTCACCGTCTCTTCACTGTCTCTTCACCGTCTCTTCACTGTCTCTTCACCGTCTCTTCACTGTCTCTTCACGTTGTCCACGCATCCATATCGTTGCTGTTCCTGCCTCTTTTCTCCTCCTCTTTTTGACACAAGCGTGAACTTAGCTGGCACTAAATCTACATTTCATGGATGGATAGGGAAGAATTAGATCAGCCTATCTGTTTCAGGCATTCTCTTGGCATGTACTACCGTACTGCGTGGCCAAGATCTCTCGACCCCCATGACCGCAAACCCAGATTCTCCCCTCCAAGGATACTACATGCCAGTTAATTCAGCATCTTACACACATTCAGACATCACATCAACATAAAATACATATCACTAAGTCAGACATCAATTTACATACATTTATTAACACTCTCTATATATATCATAGTGACGCCACCACACAAATTACTTACACAGGACATCAACATGATAATAACAAGGCATGACATAAATACAATGTATTATCTATAACTAAGTAACTACTAAATCAGTGGACCAGATTGGCCTGGGCTCCTCTGGCCCTACTAAGCAATTATACATTTATCTCAGTATTGTGCCTATGCACTGGTAACACATTTAAGCCGCTGCTGCCATGAAATCCCCATCCCCCATCTCACATAAAACTTCCCTGTGCCAATGCACTGAATAACATATTTCCACCTGTGTGAAATGAACTGAATACATATTTCACTTTGTACCAGTGCACTGAATAACATATTTATATTTGTGCCCATGCACTGAATAACAAATTTCACTATTGTACCCACGAACTGAATAAAATATTTCACTTTGTGCCAATGCACTGAATGACATATGATGGACCTAGGTGTGCACATCCAAATTTGACAAGACTCAACAGAAATCTTCTGGTGCGACGAAAGTGACGATAATCCAACAGCACAGTATGATTACGACACATCATATAATCCACAGTACATTTGAATCAAACATTGTGAGGTCGGCAGGGCTAACCAGACGAGACGAAATTAGTTCCCTGCCCTATCCTCTGGTTTTCTGCTCTCCTCTCAACTTCATGAAGTTCACACGAAATTAACACCATGATGGCATCCCCCGTGCCATTCAGAGAGCATTAATCATCATAAATCACCAATATATATATATATATATATATATATATATATATAACAGAATATTTTGGCCCGTTAGGGCTAAGTACTTCCATATCAAACACCACAGACGAGATAGAACTTGCCCCGCCATTTGCCCGCTGGCTATGCTCAGTGTGACCTTTCCTGCACACTTTTTTCCACCCTCGAATCACGTGAACTGCATTCCTCCGTCCACAATCTGTACACTATTCTAGGCTTCGAAAGGCAGTTCACACAAGTACGGTCTCATTAAAGGATCATGCCTCAACACAAGGCCACGTTAATCACTGGATTGATTGTTATTTTTCCCCTCTTATCTTTTTCCATCTTTGTCTCTTATTACTTCCCTGTCCGTCTTATTTTCCACCAATAAACATTATTAACTTACATAGTCTGTACTTCACCCATTAACTCCCTGGACACATCATTCCCACGTTAACTCTCTGAGCATATGGTTTCGGCTTTAACTCTCTGAGCTCATTGTTCACATTTTAACTCTTTGAGCACATGATTTATACTTCCTTTTAACGTGCATGTTGTACACACTTGAACTCCTATTCACGCAATTAATCAGTTCTTGTGAAACACTGACTTCAAAATTAAGGTCCATAATTTCGGACATTTTGAAAAACAATAGTTAACAAAACAAATTTTTAAAAATCCAAACAATCTCTAATTTTTTTAGAAAATGAGAGTCTTAATTTATTTCTCTCCATAGCGCATACTCCCCCCCCCCCCCCAATCCCACCGCAACCCCAAAACTTCTGTTAAATCTTCAAACTTCTCTTTCTCTCCCCCTCCCCACTTTACACAAAGCAAACACCAGGAACCGCCTGGAAGTAATCCGTCAGATTTAAACAGACAAGTCCAGTTGACAGCCATCAGCACAATCAGAACAAAACCTCACAGTGAGCTCAAGAAAAGATGGAAATCAATAGCGAAAATATCATGTCAGGTGAACTCTATTACCAGCGGCCAGAAGATTGTACAACACTAAAAATCGAAGACGAAATCAAAGGATAGGTTGTCAAGGAAAGCAATCGGGTATCAACATTAAACAGATCTTGTCAGAACAGTGGTATTTCAAATCAGAAACGGCTACGAATCGATGCTGACATCTATGACAAAGCAGCCGCTGTAATATCTTAGAATATTCAAAGTCGACTGTTTGCTATTTCCAGTTTTCTCCTTAATAGTTTCTTTAGTCTGTTTTTCTGACATTTTAATGACCTGCGTTATGAAAGTAAGCCAGTGTGCTATACATCAAACAGAAATATTATATTATTAATTTCAAGATCAGAAATATTCATTGTGGCCCTGGGGATCAATGCGGGCTTCTCTTTTCCTGTGACCTTGCCGTTCGCGTGTCAACTATATGTACTGTGAAAACAATTTGAAGTTAAATTCTTTGTAATTGTTACAGAATGTGATTATACTCCAAACCTGGGGCTATATATATATATATATATATATATATATATATATATATATATATATATATATATCCTTTCCGTGCGTTACTCGTCACATAGGGCTTGCAAGAGCTAATTTTTCCTGTTTTCGGCGAGCTTTTCAACCTCATCAAGGGATTTTATGCCTATTAATTTGGACTCTCTTAACGACGTCCTCTTTAGAGTTTCACTTGGTCTGCCTCTTTTTCTTTGGTCTGTTGTGTTCCACTTTATAGCATGTTTTGGGATTCTCTGACTGTTTCTTTTCATCACGTGACCGACATATGTCCATCTCCTTTTCCTGATCACCCATGAGACTCGTTATTGTTCAGTTATCTACCTTATCTCTGCATTGTTCTTGAATTCGTTCCACTGATGTCGAGTATTTTCCTTAGGCATGTGTTTTCAAACGAGTCTAAGTTATTGTATATTTCTTTAGTTGTTTTCCAGCTTTCACATGCATAAATGAGGGTGGATATTACATTTGAATTGAATAATCTTAACTTGGTTTTTGTGCTTATAACTTTTGAATTTCGTATGTTCTCAAGATTCTTGAAGGTCAATGCTACTTTTGCAATTCTAATTCTAACCTCCTTTCTAGTGTCACCATCCTGGTCTATGTAGTTGCCACGTAATGCATACTTGTTGACTTATTCAACAGCTGTCCCTTCTACGTATATTTTTCCTTTTTGTTTCATTATTTTGGCTTTTCCTTGTTAATTTCAAGTCCTATTTTACTAGCCTCTTAAGACAGGGCATCTGTTTTTTTTCTTACATCGAATTCACATTATCACTAATAAGAGTTATGCCATCAACAAAATCAAGATCTTTGAGTTGGGTCCCATGTACCCTGTCAATACCTGTGTTACCTGTGCAGCATTTTTTCGTTATGAAGTCTATTGCAATTCCAAAAAGGAAAGGAGAAAATATACATCCTTGTTTCACACCTGTTTCAGTCTGGAACCATCCATTCATTCCTTCTTCTGTATTGACTGCACAAATATATCCTTTGTAGAGATCCCTAATGATGCTGACAATGTTAGATGGTATTCCATATAGTCTTAAAATTCTCCACAATGAGTCTCTGTGTGTGGTATCAAGCGCTGTTTTAAAGTCTACGAAGTTCAGGATTATTGGTTTTTGCTTTTCATTATGTTCTTCACGTATTATTCTTAAAGTAAAGATCTGATCGAGACAGCTTCTCTCTTTTCGAAGCCCTGCCTAAATATATATATATATATATATATATAATATATATATATATATATATATATATATATATATATATATATATATATATATGTTACAATCCAGAAAAAAATCATTGAACTAGTGAAAACTTTCAGAGCCAGATGAGAATCAGTTCCGTGACCCTTTACTCAGTAGCAGATACTTCTCAGTAGCAGACACTTCTCAGTAGCAGATACTTCTCAGTAGCAGATACTTCTCAGTAGCAGAAACTTCTCAGTAGCAGACACTTCTCAGTAGCAGACACTTCTCAGTCGCAGACACTTCTCAGTAGCAGAAACTTCTCAGTAGCAGATACTTCTCAGTAGCAGACACTTCTCAGTAGCAGATACTTCTCAGTAGCAGATACTTCTCAGTAGCAGACACTTCTCAGTAGCAGATACTTCTCAGTAGCAGACACTTCTCAGTAGCAGAAACTTCTCAGTAGCAGATACTTCTCAGTAGCAGATACTTCTCAGTAGCAGACATTTCTCAGTAGCAGACACTTCTCAGTGGCAGACACTTCTCAGTAGCAGACACCTAATCACTGAGTTACTAAAACGTCATAATCTTCTTAAGCATCTTTCACAAACATTCAGCAGAACAAAGAGGTCAGGCTCTGTGCTCCTTACACTTATACTGAAGTTCAATTCACATATGAACTTTTATGGTTCAAAAATAATTAATTCTGACATTATATTTAAGCAATATCTTCACTTCATTCATACAAACTATCTCTCTCTCTCCCTCTCTCTCTCTCTCTCTCTCTCTGATCCTTAAATGCCCAGGGCACATGGGGCTTCCGCAAGGGTTTTCCACAAATGCCTGTCCTTTGCCTTTTTTTTCTGCTCTTGCCCAGGTGAGCCCTCTATTGCTCAACATCCTTTCTGTTGTTCTTCTCCATGTTTTCTTTGGTCTACCCTTACTTCTGTTCCCCTGTGGTGTCCATCTTTGTGCTATTTTTGGTAGTGAGTTGCCAGTCATTCGGAGCACATGTCCCAACCATCGCCAGCATCTTTCCTCAATAATTGCTGTCAGTGGCTTCATCTGCATTTCTGCCAATAAGATGTTATTTCTTATGTTGTTTGGCCAAAATAGTTTTCTGATTCTTTGTAAACATTTAGTATGGAAAGAATTCAACTTATCCCGTGTGGTACCCGGGATCTGCAAAGAATAGGACCACTGTACCCTACCACGCATGATCGTAAAAGGCGACTAAGGAGGGTTCGGCATAGGGCCAGCAACCCTATCTGGTAAAAAAAACTATCATACTGCTACAGAAACAGAAGCAAGGGAAAAAACAAATGCAGGTGGAAGGAGAAATGCTTATCAGGAAACTGAGCCCGTGAAGGTTGTGGATGAAAGCCAGCCACTGGAAGTCCCCAGCCCGACTGCAGAACTCCTGGAACCTAAACACAAGATGCAAATAGGCAGCTGGAATGTAAGAACACTTAACCAGACTGGAAAACTAGCACAAACCATCAAGGAAATGCACAGATACAAACTAGACATACTAGGAATACAAGAAGCAAGATGGACAGGACAAGGCAGAAGGAAATTAACAACACAGCACACAGAAGATACAATAACATGGTCAGGTAAAGAAGATCTTCATGAAGGAGGAGTAGCATTAATTATAACAAAAGAAGCATCAAGAGGATTGCTGAAATGGACCCCTATAAATGAGAGATTATTATATGCACGCTTCAACTCAAGATTCATGAAGCTGTCTATTATAGTTTGTTATGCACCAACAGAAGCAGCTGAAGAGGAATTAAAAGAAGATTTTTACAACAGCCTACAAGCAACAGTAGAAACAATACCCAAGCATGATATGCTAATCATCTTGGGCGACTTCAATGCAAAAGTAGGTGAAGGAAATGAAGGTAGAAGAAAAATCATGGGAAGAGAAGGAATTGGAGAAATAAATGAAAATGGAGAAAGACTGTGCAGTTTCTGTGAAGAAAACATGATGACCATTGGAGGGACAATTTTCCAACACAAAAACATCCATAAGGTGACTTGGAGGTCACCAGCCCGACTGCAGAACTCCTGGAACCTAAACACAAGATGCAAATAGGCAGCTGGAATGTAAGAACACTTAACCAGACTGGAAAACTAGCACAAACCATCAAGGAAATGCACAGATACAAACTAGACATACTAGGAATACAAGAAGCAAGATGGACAGGACAAGGCAGAAGGAAATTAACAACACAGCACACAGAAGATACAATAACATGGTCAGGTAAAGAAGATCTTCATGAAGGAGGAGTAGCATTAATTATAACAAAAGAAGCATCAAGAGGATTGCTGAAATGGACCCCTATAAATGAGAGATTATTATATGCACGCTTCAACTCAAGATTCATGAAGCTGTCTATTATAGTTTGTTATGCACCAACAGAAGCAGCTGAAGAGGAATTAAAAGAAGATTTTTACAACAGCCTACAAGCAACAGTAGAAACAATACCCAAGCATGATATGCTAATCATCTTGGGCGACTTCAATGCAAAAGTAGGTGAAGGAAATGAAGGTAGAAGAAAAATCATGGGAAGAGAAGGAATTGGAGAAATAAATGAAAATGGAGAAAGACTGTGCAGTTTCTGTGAAGAAAACATGATGACCATTGGAGGGACAATTTTCCAACACAAAAACATCCATAAGGTGACTTGGAGGTCACCAGATAAAACCACAGAAAACCAAATCGATCACATACTGATAAACAACAAGTGGAAACGGTCACTACAAGATGTGCGAGCAAGGAAAGGAGCAGATGTAGGAAGTGATCACAACCTTCTGGTAGCAAAAATAAAACTAAAATTAAGGAAAGCCAAAATCGGAGTACACAGAAAGACACATTTTGATACAAGAAAACTGAAAGACCAGCAAACAAGAAATGAATTCTCAATAGTACTTAAGAACCGCTTCAGTGTCCTACAAGACGAAGCAGAAATGTAGATACTAGAGTTCAATAAAACACTACAGGAAACAGTAAAAGAGGTGCTGGGATATCAGAAACGGAGAAAAGAGGATGGATAAGCAAGACCACATGGGGAAAGATAGAGCAAAGAAAAGAAATCAAGAAAAAATTACTGAACACCAAATCACAACGGCTTAAAGAACAAGTTCTAGGTAATTATGCACAAAAAGACAAAGAAGTGAAGTAATCATGCCGTCAAGATAAACGTCAATATTATGACAACTTAGCAGAAACAGCAGAGAAAGCAGCATATACAAATGACATGAAAACCATATATAAAATCACAAAGCAGATGACAGGTAACTTCAACACAAGATGTGAAAGTGCAGTAAGGACACAAAATGGACAGCTGGTCAGTGGAGAAAGAGAAAAAATTGAAAGATGGAGGGAACACTTTAACACCCTACTAAACAGAACACAAGCAGCACAAACAATTGACATACCTGAAGCAAAAACAGAACTAAACATCAATACAGGACCAATAACAATAAGTGAAGTAAAGGAGGCAATAAAGAAGCTAAAATCAGACAGGGCACCAGGTGAAGATGAAGTGACTGCTGAGATGTTGAAAGCAGAAGAAACAGAAACACCAAAACAACTTTGCCAGATATTACAACAAATTTGGGATCTAGAAAAAGCCCCAGAGAAGTGGAAAACTGGGCTTATATAGTAAAACTACCATAGAATGGTGACCTCAGAGATTGCGGGAACTGGAGAGGCATTACCCTACTGCCACTCACCAGTAAAGTATTTTGCAGAATAATCATCAACAGAATTGTACCAACACTTGAGGAAAAACTTCGGAAAGAGCAGGCAGGATTTAGGAAAGGAAGATCATGCATAGACCACATATTTTTACTTAGACAAATATTAGAACAGGCAAATGAGTGGCATAGCACAACATATGCATTATTCATAGATTTTGAGAAAGCCATTGACAGTGTCAACAGAGATGCACTGTGGAAAATCCTAAGATGGCATGGTCTCCCCCATAAGATAGTGAATGTAATCAAAGCCCTATATGAGGGTTTTCAGTGCAAAGTGATCTGTGGAGAACATACCTCCAGCAGCTTTAGGGTACAAACAGGAGTGAAGCAGGGATGTGTACTATCACCAACATTATTTATCTTGGAAGTAGACTGGTTAATGAAGTAGGCAACATCAGACAAATGCAGAGGATTACAATGGACCCTTGACACAGTGCTGGAGGACCTTGACTTTGCGGACGACATTTGTCTATTATCAAGCAGTCACAAAGATATGCATGATAAAATAAACAAGCTAACTCAGAATGCAAACAAAATAGGACTAAAGATCAACGTAGGAAAGACAAAGTTAATGAAGCAAAATGTGAACAACAGAAATGTACTCAGAGTAGATAGCAAGTTAGTGGAGGAGGTCAACGAATTTGTATACCTTGGCAGCAGAGTAGTAGAAAATGGAGACAGCACAGAGGACATCAACAGCAGACTTACTAGAGCAAACCAGGCTTTTGCAATGCTGCAGACTATATGGAAATCAAAAAAACTAAGCATAAATATGAAAATCAGGATATTTAAGAGTAATGTTCTAAGTGTACTACTCTATGGAAGTGAATGCTGGAAAATCACCAAAACCATAGAAAACAAGTTAAATTCTTTCCAGACTAAATGTTTACGAAGAATTAGAAAAATATTTTGGCCAAACACCATAAGAAATAACATCTTATTAGCAGAAATGCAGATGAAGCCACTGTCAACAATTATTGAGGAAAGACGATGGCGATGGTTGGGACATGTGTTCCGAATGACTGACAACTCACTACCAAAAATAGCACTAAGATGGACACCACAGGGGAACAGAAGTAAGGGTAGACCAAAAGAGACATGAAGAAGAACAAAAGAAAGGATGTTGAGCAATAGAGGGCTCACCTGGGCAAGAGCAGAAAAAAAGGCGAAGGACAGGCATTTGTGGAAAACCCTTGCGGAAGCCCCATGTGCCCTGGGCACTTAAGGTTCAGAGAGAGAGAGAGAGAGAGAAGAGAGAGAATTCAACTTGTTGTCTATGGTTTTAGTGATTTTCTAGCATTCACTTCCATAGAGTAGTACACTTAGAACATTCATTCATTCATCTGCGTGTCCCTTGCGGAACTTTGCCTCCTTAACAGCACTCCTGTAGGCCTCTCGGTTGTGAGCAAGATGGCCTGCTGATGCATCCATTTGCAGATCGTCAACGATGTCATGCAGCCATCTTCGTTTTGATCTTCCTTTCTTTTTCCCATTATGTATCCTTCCAATACAGTCTTATCTAAATTATCATGACGTTTAATGTGGCCAAAATATTTAAGTTTTCTCACTTTAACCCTCTTTACTAGCCAGCCTTCTTCAATATTAAGCTCTTGTAGTATAGATATATTTGTTCTTTTTTGTATCCACGATATTTGGAGAACTCTTCTGTAGCATTTACATTCAAAGGCATTTATGTGTTTCTCAGCTGTTTTGTTAAGTGTCCAGGTCTCACAGGCATATTTTGCGATGGGAAAGATGCATGCCCTTAAAAATCTTATTTTTGTAGTTCTGTCTGTTCCTCTCCACAGATTCTTTATTTGTTTTACTTTCTGAAGAGCGATAGATGTCCTCTTTTTAATTTCCCTCATTGTATCTCCATTATTAGTTAATAGTGGTCCAAGATATTCAAAACTCTTTCCTACGTTGATCTTTAGTCCTATGTTGTTTGCATTCTGAGTTAGCTTGTTTATTTTATCTTGCATATCTTCGTGGCTGCTTGATAGTAGACAAATGTCGTCAGCAAAGTCAAGGTCCTCCTGAACTGTGTCGATGGGAATACAAATACTGCGTACACAAAATAACGTTCTAGCACATTTACTCATTAGACACCAGAAAGCTGCGTACATGTTATTCAAAATTTTGACGGAGATAGACGTGCACATATGTTGAGAAGATGGGTGACCAGAGATATGGGTGGTTATTTTGACGGAGATAGACGTGCACATATGTTAAGAAGATGGGCGACCAGAGATATGGGTGGTTCTTTTGACGGAGATAGACGTGCACATATGTTAAGAAGCTGGGTGACCAGAGATGTGGGTGGTTCTTTAGTTTCAGTCCTGGAGACAACTCTACAAGATATCAGACTATCACTAACAGCAAAGCTGCTTGTGCAAAACTCGTCATTAGCATCTAGGTCAGCCTGGATCCTCACTAGCAAATCACCTGATGTCTTCAAGCACCCAGAGAACTCCATGACGAAAATCACAAGCCACCCTGCCATCTGTGCCGCACTTGTGAATACTGTAAATGGCTTTCAATCACCTGAACTACTTCACTAGCGGGTGGAATGAGCCTGTCTCTAACTTTGACCAGATCAGAACATCATTGGACGAGATTTAAAAAGCACCTGTACATATTAACTTCCCCTCTATTGCATTTAAGAAGAAAAACAACATAAGAGAGGCGTACATCTTATTTTGCAGAGCCCATGAGAAAGCATTAGGCGCTCGTAAGTTTAACGATGGGAACAGATTATAACCAGAAACAATGAGACCAATGAGAACAAATTTAATGATTCCGAGAGCCCGTGCCAGCACCGATCGTGTCATCGGAGACGGGTGATGGTCCCCAACAATCCTCAGTGATGGGAAACGTTCGTGAAGTGCTTGAGCGTATCCCTCAATCTCTGTCCTGTAGCCTCAGCAACAACAAAACAAACATTTTAAAGTAGGCCAGGCAAAACTTTGGTGCCATGATGTCTTTCCAAATTTCGGGAGATCCTGAGACCAGACAGCGTGGCGGTAAGTTATAAATAACAAGCCAGTACTTACTAGTGTACACACTGAGCACGTAATTTGACAGTCTTTTAGGGACAAATGGGATATTTGTATAAAAATCAGTTCTATACAAATGGGACGTTAGCTGGGTGATTAGCTGGGTGATTAGCTGGGTGATTAGCTGGGTGATTAGCTGGGTGATTAGCTGGGGCGCTTGGTTTACTACTCCGGTGGTACTGGGCTCAGTCCCAGAAGTGCGATTTTTCTTTTCTAGTACACGCCAAAAATGCCCCTGACTCCACCCAGCCTCTAAAAATGGGTACCAGAGAAATCTGGGAAGATAAAGCGGCCAGGCGTGATATTGACCACATTACACTTTCATCCGCCGAAAGTCATAGAAAATACGGGACTAACACCGTATTCCCCAATATGCCTTAATGGCATTGGAACGAAAATTTTACCTTTTACCTTACACACAAGAACCACAAAAATAAGATTTTTAAGGGCATGCATCTTTCCCATAGCAACATATGCCTGCGAGACCTGGACACTTAACAAAACAGCTGAGAAACACATAAATGCCTTTGAATGTAAATGCTACAGAAGAGTTCTCCAAATATCGTGGACACAAAAAAGAACAAATATATCTATACTACAAGAACTTAATATTGAAGAAGGCTGGCTAGTGAAGAGGATTAAAGAGAGAAAACTGAAATATTCTGGACACATTAAACGTCATGATAATTTAGAGAAGACCGTATTGGAAGGATACATAATGGGAAAAAGAAAAAGAGGAAGACCAAGACGAAGATGGCTGCAAGACATCGTTGACGATCTGGAAATGGATGTAACAGCAGCAGGCCATCTTGCTCACAACCGAGAGGCCTACAGGAGTGCTGTTTGGGAGGCAAAGTTCCGCAAGGGACATGCAAATGAATGAATGAATGACCTTACACATATATATATATATACACACATGCGGTATGTATGTATGTATCTATACACTGTTAAAAAAAAAAGAAACGCAGCAAGTACGATGCTGCGATTTAAACTGAAGTTTGCTTGTTCAGACAAGGCCAAATTGCCTGAAACGTTCACTTGGATATCAGATTCACGTGTTGACCTGAATTGTACTCAGCAGATGATTCATGAGCACAGAAAAGTGACACTAGTCAAAACAGCATTTTTGACAATAATTCATGACAGGTTCACGAGAATCCCATGAAACTTACTGAACACAAAACTCGGTGACCATGTTATTGAATGCCTGTAAACGATTTACGCTCCTCGAATCAGTTCATTTGAAAATTCAATGCGCAAGTATGGCTCATCTCACTACAGAACAACGACTCATCATCATTGGACGTTTACAGACTGTACAGTCACAAAGTGTAGTGGCCAGACAGTTTAATTGATTAGAAGCACGATTAGTCGCCTTCGGAGACGATTTCAAGAAAATGTCTCAGTTGCAGACCGGCCACGCAGTGGAAGACCCATAGCCACAACTCCTGCCAGAGACCGCTTCATACGCTGCGTCACCCCAGGACTCGATTTGCATCTGCATCCTCAACAGTCTAGTCTATGACAACAGCTCGTCGAATTTCAGGTCAAACGGTCAGAAACAGGCTGCACGACGCCTGTCTCTGGGCTAGTAGATCCTACAGAGATCCTGTTCTTACGGACTGGCATCACCAGAACCGACTGCAGTGGGTGGACGAACCAACATCGTCAAGGGACCGTTGCGAATGATTGGAGAAGGGTTTGGTTTAGTGATGAATCATTATTTCTGCTCCAGCGACACGATAGACGGAGAAGAGTTTACCACAGAGTCCATGAGCGCTACGCCCAGAACTGCGTGAATGAGGCTCCTCCATATGGTGGTGGAGGTGTACTGGTGTTGAGGACGATCAACTTCATGGGAAGAAGTGACCTGGTGCAAATTTAATGACGCCTGAATGTCCAACGATACGTCGCTGAAATTCTTTCTCCTCACGTCCTTCCACTTCTGGCTGCAAAAGGGTCGACTTTTCAGCAGGATAACGCTCCACCTCATGTGGCACAACTCCCCACCAGGTTCCTCGCTGAGAACAAGGACCATTCCGTGGCCATCCATGTCATCAGACATGAACCCAATAGAACACTTATGGGATGAACTCAACAGACAAGTCCGCCAGCGAGACGTGGCGCCAAACAATCTCCGACAGTTGTCTCTTGCACTACGGGAAGAGTTGGCAGCCATCCCACAACACCAGATCCAACGGCTAATCGGATCCATGTCAAGGAGATGTAGTTCTCTGATACAGGCCAGAGTAGGCGATACACCTTACTGAAACGGAGGCCTCAGTCGCAAAGAATAAAAGTTCAAACCAAATTTAATCAGCATCATTTCATTGTTAAAATCTTAAAGTGTCTTCATGCCAAGATTGAAACATTAATTCCGTAAAATAACATTTTGATACAAGTCTGAAATTTTATGTTCATTACGACTACAATAGTGTTGCGTTTCTTTTTCTTTTTTTAACAGTTTATATATATATATATATACGAAACGCCTAGATGCCTAAGGAAAATACTCGGCATCAAGTGGAATGAATTCAAGAACAATGCAGAGATAAGACAGATGACTGAACAACAACCAGTCTCATGGATGATCAGGAAAAGGAGATGGACATATGTTGGTCACTTGATGAGAAGAAATGATCAGAGAATCCCAAAACAAGCTATCAAGTGGAACACAACAGGCCGAAGAAAAAGAGGCAGACCGCGTGAAACTCTGAAGAGGACATTATTAAGAGAGGCCAAATTAACAGGCATAAAATCCTTTGATGAGGTTGAAAGACTCGCCGAAGACAGGAAAAATTGGCGAACTACTTTGCGAGCCCTATGTGACGTTTAACGGCACGGGAAGGATATAAGATATAAGATACGAAACGGAAAGACTGACACAAGTAAAAGAATTTAATTAACTCTGAACACTGAACAGTAATATCAACTGTTGACAAATGTGCACAAATGAAATGAAATCCCCAAAAGGTAAATCAAATGCAGCTTTGTGCTCATTCATTCATTCATTTGCATGTCCCTTGCGGAACTTTGCCTCCCAAACAGCACTCTGTATGCCTCTCGGTTGTGAGCAAGATGGCTTGCCGCTGCTGCATCATAATTTGCAGATCGTCAACGATGTCTTGCAGCCATCTTTGTTTTGGTCTTCCTCTCTTTCTTTTTCCCATTATGTATCCTTCCAATACAGTCTTATCTAAATTATCATGACGTTTAATGTGTCCAAAATATTTAAGTTTTCTCTCTTTAATCTTCTTTACTAGCCAGCATTCTTCAATATTAAGTTCTTGTAGTATGGATATATTTGTTCTTTTTTGTGTCCACGATATTTGGAGAACTCTTCTGTAGCATTTACATTCAAAGGCATTTATGTGTTTCTCAGCTGTTTTGTTAAGTGTCCAGGTCTCACAGGCATATGTTGCGATGGGAAAGATACATGCCCTTAAAAATCTTATTTTTGTAGTTCTGTCTGCTCCTCTCCACAGATTCTTTATTTGTTTTATTTTCTGAAGAGCGATAGACGTCCAGCTTTCTACTACATGAAGAAAATACTAACCAGACGTTCCTGAAAGTGATGACAAGAGTGTTAAAGTGCTACATGGAACCAGTATGGTCCCAGTATGGTTGAAACATGGACAGTTAATCAAAAGAAATGTCAAGGGAATTGGAAGCAACACAAATATGGTTTTGGAGAAAGACGTGACAAACAGAAAGAAAAACAAATGAAGAGTTTCTCAAAAAGAAGTTTCAGAACACCGAAAACTAGTTAAAATGACAAGAAAAAGACAATCAAAAATTCATGGACATTTCATAAGAAGACAGAAGCTGGAGAACTTGGACATGTCATGAGAAAACAGAAGCTGGATTTCTTGGACATGCCATGAGAAGACAGAAGCTTGAGAACTTGGACATGCCATAAGAAGACAGAAGCTGGAGAACTTGGACATGTCGGAACTGATCGGAAACACAAAGGATCGCACAAGATGGAAAAACATGATCGCCAATGCTGTCCGGCTTGAGACACAAAAATAACAACGAAAAATGAAAACTGCGCTGTGCTCTCCTGGTCTTTTGACCACCACTTTCTCTTCTGCTAAAAATAGATTCATATCTCTACAAGGTCCGTGAATTTTTTTTTTCTGTCTCAGTCAAAATTAAAAGCCAAGACTGCACTCACTCCGTGGCAACTGCTATGGGAAAGCGATCATTATTAATTCCTCAAACTTAAAGCATTCCCCCGCCCTTAGCGAACAATGGGTAAACAATCAATACACTGTAAATGAGAACAGACTGCTTTTAACAAACTATTTTTTCTACGAAATAAAATCTGAGATTTTGAAAAACGAATAAAAATCACAGAGTTCTTCCAACAAGTTCCTTGACATTCCAAAACTACCACACGTCATTTCATGCAGGTTGTCCTGTACTGTACCTTCTGTCCCACCGAATCATGGCAAGGGCTTCGTCACCATAGCAACGCAGACAGGAAAACCATGTTTTCTCTTCCCAGAACCGGAGACTGTGAAGCCCAGAATAGTGTACGGATTTTGGACGGAGAAATGTAGTTCACGTGATGCGGGGGTGGAAGACCTATATAAAGGAAAAAAGCGTGCGGGAAAGGACACACTGAGGATAGCCAGCGGGCAAATGGCGGGGCAAGTTCTATCTCGTCTGTGGTGTTTGATATGGAAATACTTAGCCCCAACCGCCCTGAATATATATATATATATATATATATATATATATATATATATATATATACGTGTGTGTGTATGTGATTTATGATGATTAATGTTCTCTTGAATGGCACGGGGATGCCATCATGGTGTTAATTTCTTGTGAACTTCATGAAACTGAGAGAGAGCAGAAAACCAGAGGATAGGGCAGGGACCTAATTTCATCTCATCTGGTTAGCCCTGCCGACCTCACAATGTTTGATTCAAATGCACTGTGGATTATATGATGTGTCGTAATCATACTGTGCTGTTGAATTATGATCACTTTCGTTGCACGTGAATATTTCGCTGATTCTGGTGAGTCTTGTCATATTTGGTTGTGCACATCTAGGTCTATCATATGTCATTCAGTGCGATGGCACAAAGTGAAATATGTTATTCAGTGCATGCCACAAAAATGAAATATGTTATTCAGTGCGTGGGCACAAGGTGAAATATGTTATTCAGTGCATTGGCACAAATGGAAATATGTTATTCAATGCACTGGCACAAAAAGTGAAATATGTATTCAGTGCATTTCGCACAGGTGGAAATATGTTATTCAGTGCATTGGCATAGGGAAGTTTTATGTGAGATAGGGGATGGGAAATTCATGGCAGCAGCGGCTAAATGTTTTATGCAGTGCATTGGCACAATATTGAGGTATATGTATACTTGCTTAGCAGGGCCAGAGGAGCCCAGGCCACTCTGGTCCATTGATCTAGTTGTTACTTAGAGATAATACATTGTATTTATGTTATTATCATGTTGATGTCCTGTGTATGTAATGTCTGTGGTGGCGTCACTATGGCATATGTAGAGAGTGTTAAAAAATGGATGTAAATTGATGGCTGACTTAGTGATATGTATTTCATGTTGATGTGATGTATGAATGTGTGTAAGATGCTGAATTAACTGGCATGCAGTGTCCTTAGAGGAGAGAATCTGTGTTGGCGGTCATGGGGGTCGTGAGATCTTGGCCACGCAGTACGGTAGTACATGCCAAGGGAATGCTGAAACAGCTGGTTGATCTATTTCTTCCCTATCTATTCATAAAATGTAGATTTAGCGCCAGCTAAGTTTACTGGAGGGTGGAGGAACTTATCAGGCAAATAAAATATAGTCCCGTGAATAGACCAAAATTTCACCCAGCAAAATTTAATCTTAGAATGGATGGCCGGACACCAGGACAAAACCGCGGCTGGTCGGGACACCGGAACGGGACTCTTCATTAATTAAGTCAGGACAGTCTTGATCAGATCGAGACCTCTGGCAAGCCTAGGGATAATGGAAAGAAAGAAAGGTCGAAAGAAAGGTTAAAGAAACATTGAGCTCATAAAGAGAGATATTTTATTTGTGCCGCAGATGTCGTCTGTTTCGTTGTTTTGCATAAATCAGAGGCCTGTGAGAGGTAGCTACCCGTGTCCTGGCACACAGCTCGTCCTGGATTTGTTTGTTCTCGTCGCCTACGGGTGTATCTCGGGGAGTATTAAGTTTTAGTAACAAACACGATTCCTTCACTAAATCAGTGAGAGATTGGAACAGATTTTCTATATTTTGCTTCTGTTTTCAAAATGTCGTTCTGTAACTCTATTGTTCGGTGGAAACTGTACTTTAATTTTGTGCTTTAGTTATCTTCGCTGCATTCACAAACAAACAAAGACGCCCAAATGGCGCGGTGATTGTGTTGTTATCACACGAACACATCTTACAAGCGGCTATCTCTTTAAATAATTTCGTACTTTCAACATTTGTGTCATTAAGGTTGCCAGAATTACTACATCTTATTTTAAATAGTTTGTAAACACTTGTTCTTCATAAGACGTAATAATCAAAGGGATTCCAAACTTCAAGTTCACTTCTTTAAGACCGGCTTCGGGCGAGTCTGAAACTCTGCATGGAGTCCATCTAGGATGCTTCTCGTGACAAACTCGTGTCTCGTGAGGGCCCTGCGCGTCGTGCCAACTGTCCAGATGCCTTCCTACCCTCTTGTCCACATGATTTCCTCTGACAGTGTTTTGTCCTGGAGGCAGCTGACACTGCTGGGAGACATTATTATGTCATCTGTTGTCTCCCTGTAATTCACTTTCAAGTGACGCCAACTGATGTGAAACGTCCCCAAAGTTCATTCTCCTATCCTGCAGTCGGCTCTGTACGCGATCAATATTTCATAAAACTTGATTACAAAAAAAATTTTTTTAAATAGATGAAGGAGAGGAAATTCACTGTAAAAAAAAAATCATTTTTAAAGGACGTTTTGATGTAAACTCCCCTATCCCCTTTTCTCCCCTCCGCCACATACACACATACATACACGCACTCACTCTCTCTCTCTCTCTCTCTCTCTCCACGCATTCCAGACCAGGTCTTTCGCCGCGTCTCTGATTTAAGGATAAATACCAGGGCTAAGCGGACATTTACCGCTAGCTTAGCAATTTCCCAACTTGAAGAGACGCTAGCCATGACAGTTTATTTAGACACAAGTCCGAGAATGACTGCGCCGATGCTGAGAAGAAAGCCCAGTCTCGCGGCTAGAAACAGCATGGTGTCTTCTTACAGACACAACACAAGTACTTGTTACTCAACACCTGGCAGTCTTCTCTCATTCATTTTTAGTTTCTTCTGAAGATTCTGACAGGAATAATAACATTACTTCTGGACTTTCTTCTGAGGTTACTGCAGTAATCAACATCTCCGGTCGAGTTTTCAGGAGAGCGTAGAGTTTCTTTGCTTAAATGAATCGCTATTTGTGTTGTTAAAACTGGTGGAAATTTGGAGTCTTCGTGTAATTTTATCCCAAAAATTACCAAAAGATTCAGAAATATGTCCCCATTTCAACAATTTCTGCCAACATTTACCTAAAGAAACATACGTGCTCTCATTTTTCGGACTAGTCACTTTGTTTTAAGTACAATTTTGCACCGTTTTGTCTCAGTTTTGATGAAAACAAGCTGAATGTCTGTATCGTTTTTATTTTAGTTCAGACTATACACAAAGGTCCAAAGAACTCTAATGGGAACAGAGAAAAACATCCTCTGTGGAGATTTCATGAATTCCAAAAACTTTCATTTACCTGCTACAGTACGTTTAACAAACGAAACGAAATAATTGATAGGCCAGGGGAAATAATTTACAGAAATATTTCTTCTTCTGCACACATTAGAAGTATTGATATAACAAACACACACACGCACAGAGGGGAGGTGAAGAGAGAATGTGAGAGAGAAAGAGAGAGGAAGAGAGAGAGGGGAAGAGAGAGAGATGAAAAGAGAGAGAGAAAGAGAGGAAGAGAAAGACAGAGGGAGAAAGAATGAGAGAGAGAGAAGAAAGAGAGAAAGAGGAAGAGAAAGACAGAGAGAAAGAAAGACAGAGAGACAAAGAAAGAGAGAGAGAGAGAAAGAAAGAGAGATAGAGAGAAAGAGAAAGAAAGAGAAAGACAGAGAGAGAAAGTCAGAGAAAGAAAGAAAGAAAGAGAAAGTCAGAGAAAGAAAGACAGAGAGAGAAAGTCAGAGAAAGAAAGACAGAGAGAGAAAGTCAGAGAAAGAAAGAAAGACAGAGAGAGAAAGACAGAGGGAGAAAGTCAGAGAAAGAAAGAAAGACAGAGAGAGAAAGACAGAGAGAGAAAGACAGAGGGAGAAAGAAAGACAGAGAGAAAAAGACAGAGAGAAAAAGACAGAGAGAAAGAAAGAGAGAGAGAACGAAAGAGAGAGAGAGAAAGAAAGACAGAGATAGAAGAGAGAGAGAAAGAAAGACAGAGAGAGAGAAAGAATATGAGAAAGAGAGAGGGAAAGAAAGAGAGAGAGAAAGAAAGACAGACAGAGAGAGAAAGAGAGAGGGAGAAAGAAAGACAGAGAGAGAAAGAAAGACAGAGAGAGAAAGAAAGAGAGAAAAAGAAAGACAGAGAGATAAAGACAGAGGGAAAGACAGAGATAGAGAGATAGAGAGAAAGAAAGACAGAGAGTGATTGAGAAAGAAAGAAAGAGAGAGAAAGGGAAAGACAGAGAAAGAAAGAAAGCGAGAGAGAAAAAGAGAGGGAGAGATAAAGACAGAGGGAAAGACAGAGATAGAGAGAGAGAGAAAGAAAGACAGAGATAGAGAGAGAAAGAAAGACAGAGAAAGAAAGACAGAGAGAGAATGAGAAAGAAAGAAAGAGAGAGAGAAAGGGAAAGACAGAGAAAGAAACAAAGAGAGAGAGAAAAAGAGAGGGAGAAAGCAAGAGAGAGAGAGAGAGAAAGAGAGAGAAAGAAAGAGAGAGAGAAATAGAAAGACACAGAGAAAGATAGAACAAGATAAAGAGAGAGAAAGAGATTTAAGAACCTGCCAGGGACCTAAAATTATGTTTAGCTGCTAAAACTTCGAGAGGGCAGGCAGTAAAGCGACCTTATTATTTCCTTTTTGAATAAAATGTACAAATATGATAGAAAAGTCTTTGCCACTTCTCAACAGCCGACCTCAGTCAAGCTCTACTAGCACTTCACTAATGCCTGGATTCCTTGAGGGAAACTAAATCTTCTGACTGATCCAGTAACCTCACGGTCTCTTTTAACTTTTGCCCCCATATTTAACTTCTTCCTACCTAGCTCTTCCTGGAGGCGTGTAATCACATGATAATCACGTGATGCGCGGCCGAGTGAATATCACACACATAAAATATTACACACATACGGAATATGACACACACACACACAGAGAATATCACACGCACACACAGAGAATATCACAAATGACACACACACAGAATATCACACACACACAGAATATGACAGGCACACACACAGAATATCATACATATACACGGAATGTCACACACCACACAGAATACCACACACACACAGAATATCACACACACACAGAATATGACAGGCACACACACAGAATATCATACATATACACGGAATGTCACACACCACACAGAATACCACACACACGGAATATGACACACACGGAATATGACACACACACAGAATATAACACACACACACACACAGAATATGACTGACACACATATTCATTCACTCACACTATCCACTACTCGATGCAGATTTTTCAGAGCGAAATTATTTTAGCCTACCCCTCCTACAAGAAAACATTAACATTCTTAGACTGTTCTAAATTCACAGCAGGGTTCAACGTAGCGCAAACACACACAGAGACGTGTGTTCTCTCTTGGGTTATCTGTTAGATCAGAGATTCTCAGTCTTTTAACGATTACATCTCTCTCTCACTCTCTCATTCTCTCTTTCTCTCTCTCTCTCTTTCTCTCTCTCTCTCTCTCTCTCTCTCTCTCTCTCTCTCTCTCTGAACCTTAAGTGCCCAGGGCACATGGGGCTTCCGCAAGGGTTTTCCACCAATGCCTGTCCTTTACCTTTTTTCCGCTCTTACACAAGTGAGTCCTCTATTACTCAACATCCTCTCTGTTGTTCATCATTTCTCCTTTGGTCTACCCTTACTTCTGTTCCCCTGTAGTGTCCATCTTTGTGCTATTTTTGGCAGGGAGTTGTCAGTCATTCAGAGCACATGTCCCAACCATCGCCAGCGTCTTTCCTCAATAATTGCTGTCAATGACTTCATCTGCATTTCTGCCAACAAGATGTTATTTCTTACGGTGTTTGGCCAAAATCTTCTAACTCTTCGTAAGCATTTAGTCTGAGAAGAATTCCGTTTGTTTTCTATGAATCACATATCCCCAGTTAAATGACCAGTATGTCCTTGTGCCTCAAGGCACAAAAGGACGTAAAACTAAATGGCCTCAAGGCACAAAAGGACATAAAACTAAATGGCCTCAGGGCACAAGAAACCCCAGGCTTCCAAAATCATTGAGGTGGTCACCCCTGTTAGTTACCAGCAGAATTTCTAAAGATGTCCAGATCGAGTACCATACCCGCCATCATACCCCCCGCCTCAGCGATTTGGGCCCGTTAAGAACTTTTGTGCTAAATAAACGTCCTTTTTGAAGTGTGCGTTTGAGAAGGCGGGGTGGGGGCGCTTGTGTGTGTGTGGGGGGAAGGGGGTGGGGGATGCTAAAGAGAGGGAAGTGATCCCGGTACAACTGTACCAGTCTTTTATCTTGCTTGAAGCACTTCCTGAAAGTAGCGGTTTTCTCAAAACAACATTCACTACTTCGTACTTCTTTTTTTTTAAAAATTATTACTTTACAAAACATCACCAGAAAGTAAATGTTTGTGTAATTTTTTTTGTCTTACCTTATTTTGTGGCGAAAATTAATCTTTAGAAAATATTCATTTGCTGAAGGGTCAAGACTGGATGATTTACCTCCACGCAAATTAAGCATCATCATCATCATCCATCATCATCATCATCATTCTACTGATTCGATTACCGTCCAACCGATTTCGTTGGTTGCTTGTTGATAATATAAACCGACTACGGCAACTCACTGCCTCCAAAAGTTTCGGTTCTTCTCTTTTTTTTTTTCCAATCGATACTTTACCGGTAACTACCGGCTAAAGCGACCACTAAGGGAGGTAACAAATTGTTTGCCACTCTTGGGCCCCAAACCCTCTCTCAGTCCTGTCTTGGGGTCCACACTTCTAAATTTGATTGCCCAAGTTTAGTTCCCTAGACGATGACCAGCTCGAAACTCACGAAGTGGAGCGGGTTCACCAACCTCAGACAGTGAACCTACAGCCATGCTGTAAGAGGCATGGCAACGTGGCAGACCTGTATGTGTCATTTTAGATAATCCTCAAACATATATCATTATTAATCCTCACCTACTTATCATGACCAGTTCTCACCGGCTTATCATGGCAGATCTTCACCTATATATCATGACCAATCTTGACTTATATAACAGTCCTAGACTACATATCATGGCCACTACTCACCTATACATCATCTTATCTATATATAGTGACCAAACCTCACCTATATATCATCTTCTGCTTCCGGTGTGACGTGCAAGATGGCGGACTTTTTTTAACGGTCTCTCGGGCATGCAGAAATCAGCGGAATTCCGCTTGATCTGTCACATATCATGTACCGGAAGTTGGGCATAAGGCAACAACCTTATCCTGGGACCTATCTAGAGGCGACTCCATATGTGAAAAAAAGATATCGTTACGGAAACTCGCAGAGAAACCAATCGAGCTTCAGGGATGCCAACTCCGAGGAACTCATTCGTCGGCCCCAAACATGTGACAAAGATTGGATTCTGGAATGTAAGAACGATGCCAGCACCAACAAAAACTTCTCGGGTCATCAGAGAAATGGAGAGATACCATCTAGACATACTGGGCATCAGCGAAATACGATGGCCAGAAGCAGGTAAAAGATCGGCGGAAAACGGTAAGTTAATAATACATTCAGGCATAAACGATGGAAAACATCGAGATGGGATTAGTATTATTATGTCACATGTAGCAGCAAAGAACCTTGTAGAATGGGAACCAGTGAACAGTCATATAATAAGAGCACGATACAACCTAAGACACGGAAGAATGACAATAATACAGTGTTATGCACCCACAAACGATGCAGATGATAATGTAAAAGACGACTTCTATCGCCAGTTACAACAAATCATCAACAAAGTCCCCAAACATGACATCCTAATTGCTATGGGGGACTTCAACGCTAAGTTAGGGAAAGATAACACCGATGTTGAAAAAGTAACGGGGAAAGAAGGAATTGACATGGTTAATCAGAACGGAGAAAGATTAATTGAAATATGTCTAACAGAGGGCATGGTCATTGGAGGCACAATATTTCCACACAAAGAAAGAGATATATAAAACAACGTGGATATCTCTAGATGATAGAACTAGAAACAAGATAGATCATTTTTGTATTAGAAAGCAATACAGAACATCTCTCATAGGTGTAAGGGCTTATAGGGGTGCAGATGTTAACAGCGATCACAACTTGTGCATAGGGAAAATAAAACTAAAACTTAAAAGCCAACACAAGAAATCAGTACACAGAAACAAGAAGAGAATTACTAACAGCAATTTCAATCAGGAACTTGCCAATCATTCCAAAACACCCAGTGATCTTAACCAATCCTCGCCTACATACCATGACCAATCCTCACCTACACATCATGGCAAATCCCAAACAACAGCCAGTTGTGCATGACTTATAGCGCCATATTTTCCAGCACGCCAGTCATGGCTGCTATGCCACGATTCCTCCAATCTTGTCGTGGCACGCCCGCCATATCAGACTTGATCTTATCATTTCCTCTGGGTTGAAATGTTATCTGAGCTCAGTATAAACAACATATAATTAAATGAAAACATGTGTATGGACTCTGTTGTTACAGATAGCCAACGTTTGTGTTTAAAATGTGATTAATTGTCGATTACATGCGCAGGGCAATTACTTGCAGAGTAATGAGAAGTCACGAATTCGGTCTTAGAACGGGGCGTGGATGTAAGCGACCTTTGTGATGGTTGACAAAGTAGGATAAATGAGATATGCATCAAGTAATCAGGCGATTGTCACGAAAAGAACGTTACACAATATTAAACAATCGTTACAGTTTTAAAAACAAGAAGTTTTCAAATAAAACAAAATAAGCTGGTAATTTGATACACATTTAGGGAGCTGGGAACAAGGCTGGCGCTCACTAAGCAGAATTTGGGGGTGTTAGGTGCCCGAGTTGATAGCGCACTGTACCCTCGTGCCTAGGCGCCGGCTAGACTTAGCTGAATCCGTAGGTCATGTCACAATCACTCTTACCATTTTTCTTTATCTGAAGTCTGCTTTGCAAGCTGTTTTCAGAGGCAAATCATTGCACACTGTTTTTCAGTGGCAAATAATTGCACACTGTTTTTCAGGGGCAAATAATTGCACACTGTTTTCAGAGGCAAATCATTGGACACTGTTTTTCAGGCGCAAATCATTGCACACTGTTTTCAGAGGCAAATCATTGCACACTGTTTTCAGAGGCAAATCATTGCACACTGTTTTCAGAGGCAAATCATAAGTATTTGCTGCACTTTTGAAGTTTACGTGTTAGTTTCTTTTCTCTTTACAAAAGTTTCTTATGAAAATTTTGTGAAGACTAGAATCTTATTAACAAAACTAGGGTTTGTGTGTTCTGTGTCTATAGAAAATCAGTAAGAGATCAACAGAGAGACGCCTGCCATTGGCCGGTTGCTTTCTCTACACCAGTGTTCTGTTATATTCACACATTGTCCTCGTTTCTTGGGCGGGCTTCTCTTTTGTTGTAACCTGCTGTAGGATTCTGATGACGTGTATTGAGATAAGTTACTCTCTCTCTCTGAACCTTAAGTGCCCAGGGCACATGGGGCTTCCGCAAGGGTTTTCCACAAATGCCTGTCCTTCGCCTTTTTTTCTGCTCTTGCCCAGGTGAGCCCTCTATTGCTCAACATTCTTTCTGTTGTTCTTCTCCATGTCTCTTTTGGTCTACCCTTACTTCTGCTCCCCTGTGGTGTCCATCTTAGTGCTATTTTTGTAGTGAGTTGTCAGTCATTCGGAGCACATGTCCCAATCATCGCCAGCGTCTTTCCTCAATAATTGTTGTCAGTGGTTTCATCTGCATTTCTGCTAATAAGATGTTATTTCTTATGGTGTTTGGCCAAAATATTTTTCTAATTCTTCGTAAACATTTAGTCTGGAAAGAATTCAACTGGTTTTCTATGGTTTTGGTGATTTTCCAGCATTCACTTCCATAGAGTAGTACACTTAGAACATTACTCTTAAATATCCTGATTTTCATATTTATGCTTAGTTTTTTTTTATTTCCATATAGTCTGCAGCATTGCAAAAGCCTGGTTTCCTCTAGTAAGTCTGCTGTTGATGTCCTCTGTGCTGTCTCCATTTTCTACTACTCTGCTGCCAAGGTATACAAATTCGTTGACCTCCTCCACTAACTTGTTATCTACTCTGAGTACATTTCTGTTGTTCACATTTTGCTTCATTAACTTTGTCTTTCCTACGTTGATCTTTAGTCCTATGTTGTTTGCATTCTGAGTTAGCTTGTTTATTTTATCTTGCATATCTTTGTGACTGCTTGATAATAGACAAATGTCGTCCGCAAATTCAAGGTCCTCCAGCACTGTGTCAAGGGTCCATTGTAATCCTCTGCGTTTGTCTGATGTTGCCTCCTTCATTAACCAGTCTACTTCCAAGATAAATAATGTTGGTGATAGTACACATCCCTGTTTCACTCCTGTTTGTACCCTAAAGCTGCTGGAGGTATGTTCTCCATAGATAACTTTGCACTGAAAACCCTCATATAGGGCTTTGATTACATTAACTATTTTATGGGGGAGGCCATGCCATCTTAGAATTTTCCACAGTGCATCTCTGTTGACACTGGAGATAAGTTACTATCCAGAGTTTTACTGCGGTTTCGATGTGTTTATTATCACGTTTCTTGAACAAGACATGCATTATTATTATTATTATTATTATTATTATTACGGGCACTGTAGGCAACCATGCTTCTCCATCTTGCGCCGTCCTTGGTGTTTTCGATTACTTCAGATGATTTTCTCTAGCGTGCCACTTGGTCAGTCCACAGAGATATGTTTCTCTTGACCTTTCTTACCTTCCTTGTTTTCCCTAGAATTTTCTAATTTATCTCACGACGTTTCCAAGACATTTTGACTGTTTATTTCTTATAACCTTAACTAGTTTTCGTAGTTCTGAAGGTTCTCTGAGGACTTATTCCTTTGTTATTATGCCTGTCCCAGACTATTTGCTGCATCGCTCTCCAAGGCCACGTCTCTCAACTTCCAGTTTCTTTATTATGTTTTTGTTAACTGTCCAACTTTCACAGCCATTGGCTCTGTATAGCAGCCTTGTAATACTCTTTTCCTCACTTTTAAGAACATTTTTTTTTTGCAAACTAGTATCTTCTTCGCGTTATAGAAAGCTGCCTTTGCCTTACCTATTCGTGATTTTATTTCATTTATGCACCTGCCATTAGCTGTTATTGTTGTTCCTAGGTAAGTGAATTTATTTACTTCTTTCAGTGTCTTACTGTTTGAAAGAATGTTGCACTTTGGGATGTTTATTCTTTTCAATATTACTATTGTTACTGCCTTGTTGGTGTTTAACTCTAGGCCTTTTTATTGTTTCTGTCTTGTTACTGTTTAACTCTAGGCCTCTTTTATTGTTTCTGTTTTGTTGGTGTTTAATTCTAGGTCATTTTTATTGTTTCTGTCTTGTTGTTTAACTCTAGGCCTTTTTTATTGTTTCTGTCTTGTTGCTGATTAACTCTAGGCCTTTTTTATTGTTTCTGTCTTGTTGCTGATTAACTCTAGGCCTTTTTTATTGTTTCTGTCTTGTTGCTGTTTAACTCTATGCCTTTTTTATTGTTTCTGTCTTGTTGCTGATTAACTCTAGGCCTTTTTTATTGTTTCTGTCTTGTTGCTGTTTAACTCTAGGTCTTTTTTATTGTTTCTGTCTTGCTGCTGTTTAACCCTAGGTCTTTTTTATTGTTTCTGTCTTGTTGGTGTTTAACCCTAGGCCTTTTTATTGTTTCTGTCTTGTTGTTGTTTAACTCTGGGTCATTTTTATTGTTTCTGTCTTGTTGCTGCTTAACTCTAGGTCTTTTTTATTGTTTCTGTCTTGTTCCTGTTTAACTCTAGGCCTCCTTTATTGTTTCTATACTGTTTCTGTTTAACTCTAGGGCTCTTTTATTGTTTCTGTCTTGTTGTTGTTTAACTCTAGGTCTTTTTTATTGTTTCTATCTTGTTGCTGTTTAACTCTATGCCTCCTTTATTGTTTCTATACTGTTTCTGTTTAACATTAGGTCTCCTTTATTGTTTCTGTCTTGTTTCTGTTTAACTCTAGGTCTCCTTTATTGTTTCTATACTGTTCTGTTTAACTCTAGGTCTCCTTTATTGTTTCTGTCTTGTTTCTGTTTAACTCTATGGCTCTTTTATTGTTTCTATACTGTTTCTGTTTAACTCTAGGTCTCCTTTATTGTTTCTATACTGTTTCTGTTTAACTCTAGGTCTCCTTTATTGTTTCTGTTTAACTCTAGGTCTCCTTTATTGTTTCTATTTTGTTTCTGTTTAACTCTATGGCTCTTTTATTGTTTCTATACTGTTTCTGTTTACTCTAGGCCTCCTTTATTGTTTCTATACTGTTTCTGTTTAACTCTAGGTCTCCTTTATTGTTTCTGTTTAACTCTAGGTTTCCTTTATTGTTTCTGTTTAACTCTAGGGCTCTTTTATTGTTCCTGTCTTGTTTCTGTTTAACTCTATGGCTCTTTTATTGTTTCTATACTGTTTCTGTTTAACTCTAGGTCTCCTTTATTGTTCCTGTCTTGTTGTTGTTTAACTCTATGTCATTTTTATTGTTTCTGTCTTGTTGCTATTTAACTCTAGGCCTTTTTTATTGTTTCTGTCTTGTTGCTGTTTAACTCCAGGTGATTTTTATTGTTTCTGTCTTGTTGCTGTTTAACTCTAGGCTTTTTATTGTTTCTGTCTTGTTGCTGTTTAACTCTAGGTCATTTTTATTGTTTCTGTCTTGTTGCTGTTTACATCTAGACCTTTTTTACTGTTTCTGTCTCGTTGCTGTTTAACTCTATGTCTCTTTTATTGTTTCTGTATTGTTTCTGTTTAACTCTATGTCTCTTTTATTGTTTCTATATTGTTTCTGTTTAACTTCAGGTTTTATACCCTGATATTTACCTATAAGTTTTATACCCTGATACTTACCTATATGTTTTATACCCTGATATTTACCTATATGTTTTATACCCTGATATTTACATATATGTTTTATACCCTGATATTTACCTATGTGTTTCATACCCTGATACTTACCTATGTGTTTTATACCCTGATATTTACCTATATGTTTTATACCCTGATATTTACCTATATGTTTTATACCCTGATATTTACCTATGTGTTTCATACCCTGATACTTACCTATGCGTTTTATACCCTGATATTTACCTATAAGTTTTATACCCTGATATTTACCTATATGTTTTATACCCTGATATTTACCTATGTGTTTTATATTCTGATACTTACCTGTGTGTTTTATACCCTGATATTTACCTATGTGTTTTATACCCTGATACTTACCTGTGTTTTATACCCTGATATTTACCTGTGTGTTTTATACCCTGATACTTACCTATGTGTTTTATACCCTGAAACTTACCTATGTCATTGTTCACACTTTACTTGTATTGCTGCTCTTTGATTCTAGTATATATTCTTTAATAATTCTCAAATATTTACATTCTGTATTATGTCTTTCTAGCGTTTGTATCATATCTTCATGTCTAACTCTGTCAAAAGCTTTCGTGTAATCGCACAAGTATAAATCTTCGTTTATTTGTAGACGTCGCTCTGCTATATTTATATTTATTTATTATATTAAGATGGTTTTTTTAATATAAACATTGCGGCCCCTGTGCTTTTCCCTCAACAAAACCACATTGTTCTCCTACGAATTCAACTTTTATCTTATTTCGTATTCACGGATAATGATTCTTAATAGTATTTTTGTGATATGGCTCATTAAACTGACTGCGATGTTGGTCACATTCTGTTGTTCCAGCTTTCTTTGGAATTGTAATGAAAACTGACACGGACAGATCTAATGGTAGATGTCCTGTGTCATAGACCATATTTAGAAGGCTTTGTAGTTTATCTATGGCGATATCTGATCCGCTCTCTTGTGACGTCATCTGGTCCTGGAGTTCATTTGTTTGAGTGCTTTTCTTGTTTCCATTTCCAGAATATATGGTTCTTCATTATTCATGCTTGCAATGATCTATTCAGTCTTTGGTCATTATATAGGTCTCTTATGTGCTCACAGTAATACAGGTAGGGAGAGGTGCATGGTACAGTTTTACAACGCAATAGAGGGAGCGAGAAAACTGAGAAAAAACACACAAAAAATTAAAAACATACAACATCCAATATTTCGGCGTGAGCCTTTTTTCGAGGAATACATATAAAAACAAACACAACATAAAAGAAGTAAATAGAAAATGAAAAACTTAGCTTAGTGGCATCCCTCCTTCTACACAATACAACAGAATGCGCCCTAAAGACAAGGGAGACCACAAAAGAAAACAAATTGAACCAATCGGATGTTAGCGGCGGCGAAAGGGAGAGAACGATGCGGGTGTGGGGGGGGGGGGGGGGGGGGGAGGAAAGCGGAGACTCGGGAAAGAGATCAGGAGGCAATAAATACCTCTAGGCCGCTAGTCGCTACCGCAGTTGTTATCTCTTTTATGTGCTCTGACTACCTCTTCTTGATTTCCTCTTTTTTCCCCCCCTTAATAACTTTACCCTCCTTTGCTTTCAGACAGCTTGTTGCTTTACATGCTCTTTTCCCACAAAGTTCTTTTATCTTCTTATGAAATTCGTTGCCATTATAAAACTGTTTTCCAGTCTCATCATATTGTTCTAACTGCCATCTTTCCTTCTCTTCCAGGCGCCGCTTTCTTATTTCTTTGTTTGTTTCTTCCTTCATTGCTTGGTTACTTTTCTTCTTTCTTCTTTTTCTTTTATTCATCAATTCCAGAATGGCATCTGTCATTCACTGTTTCTTGACTTGTCTGTGTGGCTCTGGCGCTGGTGCCTCTAATGGTTAGTGGAATGATTATTTTCAGGTTTCACATTTATCATTTACTTCCTGGAATAATTTTTCCTCTTCTGATTATGTATAATATCTATTTTGAACTTTTCTTATTCTTCACCTGTCTATATCCAGTGGTCCAGTGGTCGCGCTAGGATTTTTTTTAACCAGTACAACTGCACCTGTTTTTCACCTTGCATGAAGCACTTTCCAAAATACTGGTTTTGTCAATACAACTTTAGGTACCCTTTTTTAATGTTAAATTAAAGACACTTTATAAACAGTAGCGAAACTAAATGTTCGTTTGAATTTTTTTATTACCTTACAGAGGCAAGATCTTGACAAAATTCTCACATTCTGAACCAAAGTCAGGACTGAATGATTTTCCTTGATGAAAATGTATCATCTTCGCCCTCCTGGCCTGAATATCTTCCGGTCTATTTCCCTGGTTGCTTTTTAACTAGATCTTTGATAATATAAACTGGTTACAGTAAACGATGACCTCCAGAAGTTACGGTTTTTCTCGTAATTTACCAGTAATTGCCGGTTAACGCAGTCACTGGTTTAGAGTTCCTGGTGATTATTTTAATTGTATTCAATTTTTAATCTTAACCTTTAGCTAGTACTAAAGTGTGGTCGATAGTCTTACCATGTAATTTGACTAGTGGTACCCTATCTGATATTTCCCACTATCCTTTAACAGTATGTTAAATTTTATTGTCCTTGAACAATACACATCTCTTTCCCTAGATCCATCCCCTGAATAGAAAATTTTATGACCTAGCAACTTCATTTCTTCTGAACATCTTCTTCTAGTCTCACGCAGCCATAATATGCTGATACGTGCATTTTCTCTACGATGTTTTCTTCTTTCTTGTCGATATTCACATCATAATATTGAAATCAGGGACATTCCCTTACCATCACTGCTAGACAGTGGAAATGACTGGGATGTGACAGCGGACCTACCAAGAAGAAGAGACTACCCGACTACCATCAAGAACACAGGAATGCGACCGGACATTGTAGTGTACCCCATAAAAAAAGCAGGAATTAATAATGATCGAGCTTACGGTTCCGTACGAAACAAGATTAGAGGAGCAGCATTTATTCAAATGTGAGAAGTACAATGATCTTCCTCTGATGATCTGAGGAAATTGTGTTGTTGTTGCACTCTTTACAGTAGAGAGTTTCCTGCATATGTACGGATGTTCCTCGTCCGCAGATTTATGACGTTCTTGCTGGCGTCTAGTGTCACCTGGCAAACGTGACGAACTCTACCGGGCCAGACTCCTCCACTTGAGCACCTCTTTACGCCTAAAATATACGCACCTGGTAAAATGATAGGTTCCCCGCAACATCGCATCACGGTATCTTTTAGGATATGTACATTCTGTATTATATACGCACGTCCAAGCCACCATAGCTTCCATTAAGAATTTGGTTGTTGCCATCTCCATCAAACAGGGAAGTAACTGTTCTTGAGAAAGAGCGAGTTAATTTCCAGCGTTATCTTCCCCTAGTTTCTGTCAACCCGGAAGTAAGTAGACGTCAGCCCAAACTTGTCTCAAAATAACAACAAAACGCTATTTTTTTTGTGTATTTGTCTGGAAAGTCTTGACACAGCCACCAAGAACAAGTCATGATTTATGTAGGAATCATGCTAGATCTGGCGAGGTGAGTAATCCTTTGATGCTTAAGCCACACACAGCCGTAACCGCATCCGAAACTACCGATAACAAGATACACAAGTTAGCATACCACATAGAATAGTAACGCGACCAAATGTTACGTGAACAACTTTCATAGTTACGACACATTTCTTCTTCTTTCCGAGCCATTAAGGCGCGTTGCTGCAGATAAAGTTCGCATTCATTCCTTTCTATTCCTAATCTTCTCTCTCCAGATGGTGACATCAATTTCTTTTATATCCTGTTCTACGTTGTCTTTCCATCTGTCTTGGTCTACCCCTTGGTCTTCCCCTTGGTCTTGTTTCCCTCGTCTTTTGTGCATATATAATTTTCGTTTCTGTTCTCTTCCATTCTTTCTACATGGTCCAACTAGCGTAGTCTGTTCAGTTTCAAGACTTTTATAATTCACTGGGATTTAAATAAGCTGGTCATTTCAGTGTTCTTTCTAGCTCTCCATTCTCCACTCTTGGTGTATTTTATAGGCCCAAAGATTCTTCTTAGGATTTTGTTCTCAGAGATCTGCAATTGTTGTTCATCTTTCTTTGTTGTACTCCACGTTTCTGATCCATGCATGACGGCTGGTCTTATTATAGTTTTGTAGATTATTATTTTGGTGGTTTGGGACAGGATTTTGGATTTTAACGTGTTGCAGGGCAAAGTGTATTTTGTTCCCAATCTGTACTTAGCTTTTAATTTCCTCGCTTACTGTGTTGCTTCTGTTGAAGGTTGTGACTAGATATTTGTATGTTTCTGCTTTCCTAATGAACATATCTCCAACATTTGTATAATCTGGATCATTATGCCCCTGGTCTCTTGATATCTTAATATACTCTGTCTTATCTTGGTTACTAGTCAAGCCCACTTTTAGTGCCATATCTCTCAGGTATATGCAGGTATTGATGGCTTCTTGCACAGTTTCTTCCACTAGGTTGATGTCATCAGCGTAAACTAGTAATTTAGCTTGTTCTTCTGTATTGGTTTCTTTTCTGATTACCTTTTCTAGTATCAGGTTGAAAAGTAATGGAGATAATGTATCACCTTGTTTTAAACCAGATCTTATAGAGAAGGGTTCTGGCTTTCTTCCTTTATATATTACTGTATTTTGTGCATCCTCCATACATATTCTGGTCAGATTGATTAATTTATTAGGTATCTCAAATTCATTCATAATTTTTCATAAGCTGCTCCTATCTATGCTGTCATATGCTTTCTTGAAGTCAATGAAGATATTATGTACTTCTTTTTCATGTTCCCAGTACTTTTCTGCTCTTTGACGTAGATAAAATATTTGGTCTACGCTTGATTTATTCTTCTTAAAACCTGCTTGATAGTATCTCAGTGTGCATGGTTTTAATCTATTTAAAAGTATCATAAATATTAATTTGTAGCTTGTTTGTAGTAAGGATATTCCTCTGTAGTTTTCACACTCGCCTTTTTTTTAATACTGGGATCAGTAATGATTCTCTCCATACACTAGGGAATTTTTCTTCTTTCCATATTTGTAGTGCACATATCTGTTCATGTAGATTAGACCTCCTTCCTTAATTAATCAATTCTGCAGCAATTCCATCTGAAGCCATTTGGTTTCATTGTATCATGGAAGCATGATACTGCAGATGACTTCTTCTAAGTCTGGTTCCTCTATTTCAGGTTCACAAGTCTGTATTTCTTCATATATTAATGTGCTTATGGGCTCTTCACAGTTTAGTAGTTTTCAAACTATTCTTTTCATTTGATACAGATTTTTCTCTTCATTATTTATCATGTTTCCATTAATATCCTTCAAGCTCTGCAGAGGTTGTTTACACTCTTGCTTTACTGTTTGCAGTTCATTCTAGAATTCCCTGCTTTTCTTATTTTGATGGCATGTCTGCATCTCACTTACAGTGTCTTTCACATATTGTTGTTTTTGTTGGCGAGTAACTTTTTGAGTATCTTTACATTGTGTGTGGTACTTCTCGTTTTTGTTTTATTGTTCATGTCATTCAATCATATCTGTCTCACTGTTCTTTTCTTTATGACTGCCTCTCTGCAGACTTCATCGAACCAGTTCTTTCTTTTATTTATTATTTTATTATTTATTTATTGACTCCCAGGCATTCTTCTGCTGTGTTGTGTTCTTTATAATGGTTTTTAGAATCTTCCAGTCTGTCGTTATTGCTTTTATTTTCTTCATTTGCTCTTGTGTTTAACTTATGATTTAGCTCTTTTAAAAATGTTTCTTTAGTGTCTTCTCTTTTTAAAGCATCTCTGTTTATTACTGATCGTGTGTATTCCAAAACACAAAATGACTGCTCATGTTTACTGAATGCCATATTTTCTACTGCTGCCTCCTAGTGGCAAACCACGGGAGCTCTGCGTGCAGGCTTTATGTTTTTTTAAACTTGAAGAGTTTTCTTGGTGTAAGATGATCTGTTACATAGTTTATTTGTTGCAGATTTTAAAAATATTTCACAGACATATGAATTATCTTGTATATGTTGTGACTGAAGTTTTTTAAAATCCCAAAACATGTGCACATAAAAAATTTGAAATGTGACAAACGCAGGCTTCAAGAGCTAGGAAGATACAGCTAGAATATGCTGCGTGTTTTGCTGATGGATCAGCAGTTTTCTGTCAGATATAATTAACATTGGTTCACTTACCAGTGATATATTGCATTAAATTACTGGTCAAATTTAAGTGAAAAAATGCAGTATGCAGACAATTTAAGTGGATATTCTGGTGCTCTTGTCTGTGTCTGGGCACCAACATTCTTAAGTCAGGTATCAAGTCTTGCAAGCAGCTTCAACTTAAGTCTCAGGTTAATTCTCAGGTCAAGTCTCAGGTCAAGTCTCAGGTCAAGTCTCAGGTCATTCTGAGGAGCTTCAAGTCTCCAGTCACTGCCTTCAGATCTCAAACAAAGTCTCAAGTCAAGTTTTGAATCCCTGCAAGCACTTTCAAGTCAAGTTTCAAGTCCTTGCAAGCAGCTTGTGAGGAACTTCAAGTCAAGTCTCTCATATCCTTGTGAGGAATTTCAAGTCAAGTCTCAAGGCACTGCCTTCAAATCCCAGGACCCTGCAACCAGCAAGTCAAATATCAAGTCTTTACAGGGAGCTTCAAGTCAAATATCAAGTCTTTACAAGGAGCTTCAAGTCAAATATCAAGTCTTTACAAGGAGCTTCAAGTCAGATATAAAGTCTTTACAAGGAGCTTCAAGCAAACTACATTGTTATATCTGGTCTGTGTGAGATTGTTTCATGGTGTAATGGCTACATTGTTGTATGTGGTCTGTACAAGATCGTTTCATAGTGTAATGGTTACATTGTTGTATCTGGTCTGTACAAGGTTGTTTCATGCACATACTTTCTTAACTTGATGATTTCTTAGAGGACTGAGGTAAGCTAACTCTGGCACATCTGTGGTTAAAGTCTGCTATGTCCTGATTAATGTCTGCCGTGAGCTGGTTACAGTCTGCTGTGTCCTGGTTACAATTTGCTGTGTCCTGGTTAAAGTCTACAGTGTCCTGGTTAAGCCTGCTTTGTCCTGGTTGCAGTCCACTGTATCCTGATTAAACTTGCTGTGTCCTGGTTACAGTCAGATGTGTCCTGGTTACAGTCAGATGTGTCCTTGTTAAAGTCCAATATGTCCTGGTTACAGCCTGATGTGTCATTGCTAAAATCTGCTGTGTTCTGTCTTCTATGTCTTGGTTAAAGTCTGCTATATCTTAGTTGCAGTCCACTGTATCCTGGTTGTTGCTGTGTCTTGGTTAGTCTGCTATATCCTGGTTAAAGTCCAGTATGCCCTGGTTACAACCTGCTATGTCATAGTTAAAGTCTGCTGTGATCTGCTTGATTGCTACTGTTAAAGTCTACCATGCCTGGTTACAGTCTGCTGCATAAAGTCAGCTCTGCCCTGGTTACAGCTTGCTGTGTCCTGGTTAAAATCTGCTATATTACGGTTACAGTCCATTGCATCCTGGTTAAGTTTCACCTTGTGCACTCCATTTTTCTTTTTGATTTTCAATTAAAATAATTCATGGCTATAAATTTGTCTAGTTTATGAACGGAAGTACATGAAGATGACAGCTTAAATGTTTGTGTTAACACGCTTCTAAACTGTCTGAATATGATTATGGCTGTGGCAGATAGGTACTAGAGAAGCAGAGGTAGGGAGGGATCCAGGTTCAGTATCACGAAAAGATAAACAAGGTAAAGGGGAGATAACAAGGGAAAAAACAATAGGGAAGTAAATTTTTGACAGGATTTGAGACAGAAGGTGTGTAAAAAAAAAAAAAAAGGTAAAGTTATTCTTTTATTTCATAGAAGCAGCCAGGGGATATGGTTTTTATCCAGTTTTTTTTTTTTTGACCTGTCAGCTCACAAGAGGGCATATACTGTATATATACCAGATGTCTATACAAGCAAATGAGTATTATTTTACTATTTCCCACAATACCACTGTTTTTCCATCATCATCCTGAGCTGTTGATATGAAGAAAGTGCTTTGCCTGTGCCGCAATAATCCACTCCTGGTGTTTGTATGAAGTGCCATTGTTGCACTAGCCTATTCATGAGTCTGGTCATCACATCCAGTGGAGAAATGATGCCCATAAGTTGGAAAATCTAGCAGACTTCAAGTTGGTCATCCTTGAACAACACGACAGTCCTCCTCAGGTTGTGGACTTGGCTTTTGCCTTATATGCAGGGCAGTCTTACAGCAGATGCTGGGCTGTCATTTTTACAGTTCCACAGGTGCACTACTTGTGGCCGTCTTTAACTTGTGATATCTTGTTATATGTGTGATATCTTTAACTTGTTATATGTGTGATGTCTTGTTATATGTGTGATATCTTTAACTTGTTATATGTGTGATATCTTGTTATATATGTAATATCTTTAACTTGTTATATGTGTGATATCTTGTTATATGTGTGATATCTTTAACTTGTTATATGTATGATATTTTAAACTTGTTATATGTGTGATATCTTTAACTTGTTATACATGTGATATCTTTAACTTGTTATATGTGTGATATCTTTAACTTGTTATATGTGTGATATCTTTAACTTGTTAAGTGTGTGATATCTTGTTATATGTGTGATATCTTTAACTTGTTATATGTATGATATCTTGTTATATGTGTGGTATCTTTAGCTTGTTATGTGTGTGATATCTTTAACTTGTTATGTGTGTGATATCTTTAACTTGTTATGTGTATGATATCTTGTTATATGTGTGATATCTTTAACTTGTTATATGTATGATATCTTGTTATATGTGTGGTATATTTAACTTGTTATATGTGTGATATCTTTAAATTGTTATATGTGTGATATCTTTAACTTGTTATATGTGTGATATCTTTAAATTGTTATATATGTGATATCTTTAACTTGTTATATATGTGATATCTTTAACTTGCTATATGTGTGATATCTTTAAATTGTTATATGTGTGATATCTTTAAATTGTTATATGTGTGATATCTTTAACTTGTTATATGTGTGGTATCTTTAACTTGTTATATGTGTGATATCTTTAACTTGTTATATGTGTGATATCTTTAACTTGCTATATATGTGATATCTTTAACTTGCTATATGTGTTATCTTTAACTTGTTATATGTGTGATATTGTTAACTTGTTATATGTGTGATATCATTAACTTGTTATATGTGTGATATTTTTTATCATGTTATACCTGTGATATCTCGCCTGTTGTGGCCTGTGCAGAGTCTTGACCTGTTCTTCTCTGTCCAGTTGGGCAAGGGCATCATTCATTGAATAACCAGGATGATCGCTTTTCTATTTGGTCTTATACTGAGTTTTTATTAGTGTTTTAGCAGTTGTAGGGACTGCCAGAAGAGAGATAAGTTTGGATTTCTTGTCCATGTACAAAAAGTTCTTTGAGCCATTTATTGCCATACAAGTATATGAAACTGACCTAACTTTACATGCCTTTGTTCTGATGATGATATTTTTTATTGTAGAATATATCGCTAGAAACTGCCTTTAGGACATGTGTAAAATATCAAATCCTTTTTATTTAAAAAAATGTATTCATTCATTTGTTTTCCTCAGTTAAGTTGTGTGTTAAAGCAATGACAGGAATCATGGAACCAAGAGGGAAATGATACACTAAGTAAACAATAATATGAAACAAATAGACGAACAGCTTACTGAGGCCTAGATTAAACAGAGAAATTTAAATATTTTGGACACATTAAACGTCATGAGAATTTAGAGAAGACAGTCTTGGAAGGGTACATAATGGGAAAAAGAAAGAGGGAAAGACCAAAGCGAAGATGGCTGCATGACATCGTTGATGATCTGCGAATGGATGCATCAGCAGCAGGCCATCTTGCTCACAACGGAGAGGCCTACAGGAGTGCTGTTAGGGAGGCAAAGTTCCGCAAGGGACATGCAAGAGACTGACCGAGTACCTGGAGTGGACAAGAGATATATGTTTCGCAGTCATATATGTTCAACAGACTTCTCTTTTAATCCGTGTCATCATTTTCTTTAATAGCTTCAAGTAGGCGCTGTGCTACATACTGTACTATTCCATCGCAGTCACATCACCGGTTTGTCCTGTATTCAGGTTTATATGCGGAAATAAAACGCGTTCAGAACGTGGTCATGAACGTCGCTATATTTAGCGCATGATATTGCCGCCATGCCACGTTTGATTGCGAAATCTCTACAGACAGCTCTTGCCCATGTTTCGCTGGGACAAAGTATGGGACCGGGTTTATGGGTTTAGCTGTGTAAATGCTGTGATGAAAGTGCAGACTGTTGTGAAACGTGTATAGATCTGTTCACTGAAGCGTTTGGTTTTTTTTTTACTTCCTGGATTATTACTGTGTGATTATTAATGCTGAAGAGTGTTGAATTTTTTGATGGGCATTTAATCTGGGTAAAGGTCAGACAACGGCCTGCCATATTTCACATACATGTCTGATCGCCAGAAGTCGTGCGAAGTTTGTGTAGGATAATATTTAGTTAACATAGTGTAGGATCTTGTTGTGTAATAGATAAACTCGTGAACATGGCTACATGGTGTGAACATGGCTACATGACATGAACATGGCTACATGGTGTGAAGATGGCTACATGACGCAACAAAGGTGATCCAGCTTTTTTCAGACTTAGCGCAGCCAGATTTGACTATGATTGAGACTTAGTGTAGCCAGATTTGACTATGATTGAGACTTAGTGCAGCCAGATTTGACTATGATTGATACTTAGTGCAGCCAGATTTGACTATGATTGAGACTTAGTGCAGCCAGATTTGACTATGATTGATACTTAGTGCAGCCAGATTTGACTATGATTGAGACTTAGTGCAGCCAGATTTGACTATGATTGAGACTTAGTGCAGCCAGACTTGACTATGATGGAGACTTAGTGCAGCCAGATTTGACTATGATTGAGACTTAGTGCAGCCAGATTTGACTATGATTGATACTTAGTGCAGCCAGATTTGACTATGATTGAGACTTAGTGCAGCCAGATTTGACTATGATTGAGACTTAGTGCAGCCAGACTTGACTATGATGGAGACTTAGTGCAGCCAGATTTGACTATGATAGAGACTTAGTGCAGCCAGACTTGACTATGATGAAGACTTAGTGCAGCCAGACTTGACTATGATTGAGACTTAGTGCAGCCAGATTTGACTATGATTGAGACTTAGTGCAGCCAGACTTGACTATGATTGAGACTTAGTGCAGCCAGATTTGACTATGATTGAGACTTAGTGCAGCCAGACTTGACTATGATGGAGACTTAGTGCAGCCAGATTTGACTATGATAGAGACTTAGTGCAGCCAGACTTGACTATGATGAAGACTTAGTGCAGCCAGACTTGACTATGATTGAGACTTAGTGCAGCCAGATTTGACTATGATTGAGACTTAGTGCAGCCAGACTTGATATGACGGAGACTTAGTGCAGGCAGACTTGACTATGATGGAGACTTAGTGCAGCCAGACTTGACTATGATGGAGACATAGTGCAGCCAGATTTGACTATGATGGAGACTTAGTGCAGCCAGACTTGACTATGATTGAGACATAGTGCAGCCAGATTTGACTGTGATGAAGACTTAGTGCAGCCAGATTTGACTATGATTGAGACTTAGTGCAGCCAGACTTGACTATGATTGAGACTTAGTGCAGCCAGACTTGACTATGACGGAGACTTAGTGCAGCCAGACTTGACTATGACGGAGATATGAACCTGCCACGTGTCTTGAGAAAACTGCTTAATTCTGAAAACGTCAAGGCTCTGGATTTAGTTTAGCTTATAACCTAGCATTGGTCAAATTGTCTATAGATTCAGCTTTTAACTTAGCATTGATCGATATGTCTGTTAGATTCAGCTTATAACCTAGTATTGGTCAATATGTTTGTTAGATTCAGCTTATAACCTAGCATTGATCAGATTGTCTGTAGATTCAGCTTATAACCTAGCATTGATCAATATGTCTGTTAGATTCAGCTTATAACCTAGCATTGATCACTATGTCTGTTAGATTCAGCATATAACCTAGCATTGATCAATATGTCTGTTAGATTCAGCCATATAACCTAGCATTGATCAATATGTCTGTTAGATTCAGCTTATAACTAGCATTGATCGATATGTCTGTTAGATTCAGATTATAACCTAGCATTAGTCAATATGCTTTCTAGGTTTAGAATATAACCTAGCTTTAGCTGATATATGTCTAGATTTAGCATAAAACCTAGCTTTAGGTGATCTATTTATAGGTATAGCTGATAACATACTATTTAGATTTAGACTGAAATCTAGCATTGTGTGCTATATCTCTAGATGTAGACTGTAACCTAGCATTATGTGATATATCGCTAGGTTTAGCTGATAACATAATATCTCTAGATGTAGACTGTAACCTAGCATTATGTGATATATCGCTAGGTTTAGCTGATAACATAATATCTCTAGATGTAGACTATAACCTAGCATTATGTGATATATCGCTAGGTTTAGCTGATAACATAATATCTCTAGATGTAGACTACAACCTAGCATTTCCAAGCTTGAAAAAGAGCTGTCATATTTTTTTGCTCAATCAGCAAACAGGCTGCTAGAATAATAGCTTAATAGTGGGGTCTCCGCTGATGATCTGAGCGGTCATGTAGTTGTCGCCTTATGTGTAAATTGCATGCCAGACATCATGACACAAAACGTGTAAACTTCTTCCATACCATGGTTAACTTTCGTCACCGATCTGCTTTGTGAAACGTCTTGTATTTATTTACTTGGGTCTTGTGACTTGTCTTCGCCATTAGAGTCTCCAGTTTGTGGTTTATTTTTGGTACCGGTTTAAAAAAAAAAATTTCGATGTTATTTTTTTCTTTCCCGAGTCTCGAAATGTGCTCTACCTGGACCCTGTTCTATCAGGACCGTGGATGATTGGCATGCAACCTTGAACTTCAAGGTACAGGCTACATTTAGTCGAGACGAATACAGTGTTGTTGTTTTTTTTAATGATAACATGTAAACATTGGTATGTTTGCTGTTTTGAGTAACGCGGTTAGTGAAGTAATCTTTTATCATTTCAGATCACGTCTTTCTGTTATATTTTACTGTCGTGTTAAACCGGTTTTTTTTTCACAGTGCTCCCCCTTCATTCTTTGATCTCCTTCTAAGGGAAAACTTGCGGTCTCTGACGACGAAGGTATGAGATGAGAGATGGGTTACATTGGTTTTGTTCGAACTCACTGAGTCGATTCAAGGAGCAGCCTTTCGACTTCACGGCCTGAGAAACTCTCCCCCAGCAGGAGCACGTCTGTCACTTCAATCCCGTCACAAAAAAAGTGGAACATTAGCCTACCGGGCCCATGCAAACAAGAACAAAAATTTTTTTCTGTTTAATATCCTATTCGTTGTGGTTTCTAGAAATGATCAATTTGTGTCATGTTGTTTCTTGCAGGTAATGGCGCACAGTATAGTGGAAAATGTAGTTAAACAAGGTTATCTGAAGAGAGGTCATTACGGATCCAATCGTCTGTCAGGTTTCTTTAGGGTGAGTTACCTCACTTACGTTAGATCTGATTAGGTATCTTCCCTTGTTCACCACGCCCCGCCAGATCTAAATGGCTATATTTCCTTCTCTGCCACGCCCAGATCAGAGACTTTGACCAATCAGCAGCGTGTGTCACATCATCCGAGCGCAGGTGTAGCTGAGTTTGAATAAACTTTCTCAAGAATAAGAAGCTGTAATCATATGTAAAGAGCTGTAATCACATGTAAGCAGCTGCAGTCAACCTGTAAAATTGTGTATCTTTCACCTGTATTAAAGAGCTAATCCTTTTCAGATGAGCTGCAAGATGAGGCAAATCAGGGCAGTCTTGTGCCACTTGTGAAGCTGAGTTCCATTCACACAAGAGCATTCTTTTGTGAAGCACAATGACTTACTTTCAGTAAATGTAACTTTATTTACAATTAAGTAAATGTAACTTTATTTATAATTAAATAAATGTAACTTTATTAACATTTAAGATTGTCCTGCTATATGGTTCGGAGATATGGGTGATGACTGAGACAGAGGATACAAACATTCATGAACTACTGCTTGAGGAGGATTTTAAACATTAAATGACAGGACAAGATCAGGAACGAGGAGGTCTGGGAAAGGGCAGGACAAGATCTTGTGAACCTACAAATCATGTCTAGGAAATGGAGCAGGATTGACCATACACTGAGTAAACCTGACACCAGCATAACAAGACAGGCACTGACATGGAATCCTCAGGAACATAGAAATCGAGGACCTACAACTGCCTTTATAAACTAGGACAAAAGTAGGAACAGCTTTATTACTTAACAAGCACACAGTTGTGATATTTCAATGTGAACCTTAATCATACAGAAACACACAGGATGAAGAAATAGAGGGAGAACATAAAATATAAATTCACATGACTGCTGTGTAAAAAATAGGAATGGAAAAAAATAGAATAAAATAAAATGAATAGAGCACTTAACTGTGACTTGTAAGAAGCTGTGATTTGTATAGGTATGTACTTAGTTTTATATACTTATACACTAATTATTAATATGTTACTGGAACTACTTGGAGAAGGTAAATTATGACAATGCTCAGAGACAAGGGATACACATGGAAGGAAGCAGAGAATAAATCCAAGAGCAAGGATGGCCTTTATCTGTGACCTGTGCTCTCAAGGGGGTGAATGATGATGATGATGATTATTATTATTATTATTAATATTAGTTTGTATAGATCAGAAGTAATAATTAAGTGTTTTTTAAAAAAAGGAGAGAAAAACTAAAAAATCAGCCTCATTGGTACAGATATTTGTTCCAGTTTGTGCAAGTCTGTATACATTTCAACAGAATAGGCAGAACAGAAGTTAGGAACAGAATAGGCCAAGCAAAGACTGCATTTCAGAGAATGAGAAACACATTAGCCAACACATCCTTATCAATGAATGTTAGAAAACGAATCCTAAAATGCTATATTGAACCTATCTTGTTATATGGAAGTGAATCATGGACAATAGGCAAGTTTGCACAAAAATCATTGGAAGCAGCAGAAATGTGGTTTATTAGAAGAATGTTGCGAATTCCCTGGACAGCAAAAATAACTAATGAAGAATGTAGGAGTAGACCTGCAGAGAAAAAAATCTTGTCAAAAAGAGAGACAATGTACTTTCATAGGACATGCAATGATAAGAGGAGGCATTGAAAATATTTTAACAGGAAAAATAGAGCCAGGGAAAGATGGAAGAAAGAAGAGCCAGGGAAAGATAGAAGGAAGAATAGCCAGGGAAAGATGGAAGGAAGAAGAGCCAGGGAAAGATAGACATGGAAAGATGGAAGGAAGAAGAGCCAGTGAAAGATAGAAGAGCCAGGGAAAGATGGAAGGAAGAATAGCCAGGGAAAGATAGAAGGAAGAATAGCCAGGGAAAGATAGAAGGAAGAATAGCCAGTGAAAGATGGAAGGAAGAAGAACCAGGGAAAGATGGAAGGAAGAATAGCCAGGGAAAGATGGAAGAAAGAAGAGCCAGGGAAAGATAGAAGGAAGAAGAACCAGGGAAAGATGGAAGGAAGAAGAACCAGTGAAAAATGGAAGGAAGAATAGCCAGGGAAAGATGGAAGGAAGAAGAGCCAGGGAAAGATTGAGAGAAATTATACTGGACAGTCTGACAGGATGTTGTGAGAGGAGATCACCAACTGACCTAATAGCCTGCATGAAGGATCGGGTACTCTGGAGAAGCATAATAGCCAACGCCAGTTGGCACGACACTTGATGATGATGATGTATACTACTGGTGTACATATATTCTATATCTCAGAATTATTCATCAGATATTGTACATATCTGTGGTTGAGATCTTTTCACGTTATTTATTTATTGCTGTCTTTATATTTTTGGTTTTGTTTGATGAAAACGTAAGCATAAATATTACATTGTTTTGCTGCTACCGAGTAAAGTTTATTCCACTATTTTCACCATCATGTTAATTTGTAAGACAGATTAGTTTATAAGAATTTCTCGCTGCCTTCACAGAGAAATGATGTGAACAAGTGGTTTGTGTTCACCATCAGACAAGGTGTACCATACTTAGAGTATTATGACAGTGATGTTGATGTGTTCACCCACCAGCCAATCAACTCTTTCAACTTGTCAGGATGTCAGAATGTCAAATCTATGGGGAACACAAACCCGCCTTCTTTCTGTATCGTCTGCCTAGACAGGGTGATTGAGCTAGTGGCATCGTCTAGGTTTGTTGAAATTGTTATGATCTAAACATCAAATTTATGTGGCATCATCTATGTTTGTTGAAATCGTTATGATCTAAAAATCAAGTTTATGTGACATCATCTATGTTTGTTGAAATTGTTATGATCTAAACATCAAGTTATGTGGCATCATCTAGGTTTGTTGAAATTGTTATGATCTAAACATCAAGTTTATGTGGCACAAACTAGGTTTGTCGAAATTGTTATTATCTAAACATCAAGTATATGTGGCATCATCTATGTTTGTTGAAATTGTTATGATCTAAACATCAAGTTTATGTGGCATCATCTAGGTTTGTTGAAATTGTTATGATCTAAAAATCAAGTTTATGTGGCATCATATAGGTTTGTTTAAATTGTTATGATCTAAACATCAAGTTTATGTGGCATCATATGAGTTTGTTGAAATTTTTATGATCTAAATATTAAGTTTATGTGGCATCATCTGGGTTTGTTGAAATTTTTATGATCTAAATATCAAGTTTATGTGGCACTTGAGCATGTGCTAGGATTTCTGCAATATATTTTTGATTCATCAAGTTTAAGGGCTTGCCATGCAAATTCCCAAAGACAGTTGATGGGAAAGTTCTTTTCAGTCCATCTTCTGACATCCCCTGCAACTCTGCTAGATTTTTAGATGTATGGACCTTGCCCTTCCTCTAGAGCTAATTGACAGGATCAGAGCAGGAAATGGACCTTGAACTAATCTGACTGGGATGAGTGAACGTTGGGAGATGATGGGCCTGGTTCTTCACCATCTGAAAGTAAAAGACTGGACTGTCATTGACTGTATAATATATTCATGCTGTCCATAGCAGCAGGTTCATGTCAGGTAGTACTGTTTGTTATATGAAATCTGTGATTGATTGTAGATGCACATTATAAATGTTTTGTGAAGTGAAGGTGTGTGGAGGTTTTGTGATAGAAGTAATCACTAATTGTGGATTTTTTTTAATGATGTTTTTTTGTTTAACTGACTTTTATAAATGTAGGACCCAGATGGTGGAGTGGGTGAATGACATTCAGGCTAGTTTGACCCGCCTGGGAGTTCTAAAGGTAAGCTGAAGTTGAACTAGGTTCACCTTTTCTTCTGTGTTCTTGTTCTTGTTCTTTCTCCCTGGAACTGCAGGCAGCTGATGCAGTGAAGTTGTTGAAGCACAAGCATTGTGTTGGATGGGGAGTGGGTTACTGTGGTTGTTTTTGCTGACCTGGAGTGAAGCCAAAAGCAGAGAAGGTGCAAGGCTTCTTTAACAGACTCCACTACCATGAGAACTGCAGCATTCCCTGTCCCATTAGTTAGACTGGGGGGGGGCACCAATGAGAATGTGGAACAGGGTCTTAGTCACCTGTAACGTTTTGCCAGTCCGAACATAGCAATCAGATAGGAGCCAGTGCATGCCCCTGCTTCACCATCCTTGTATATATGTGTTGTTTTTTTTTTGTGTATAGTGTGCCTTGTCTTCTTCTGAAGATTTCTGATGTTTGTCTCCTAGATGCTTGTGCAGTCCACCTTCTGTAGATGCAGCTTTGTGCAGTCCACCTTCTGTAGATGCAGCTTTGTGTAATCCACCTTCTGTAAATGGAGGTTTGTTATAGTCCACCTTCTGTAGATGGAGGTTTATGCAGTCCACTTTCTGTAGATGGAGGTTTGTGCAGTCCATCTTCTGTAGATGCAGGTTTGTGCAGTCCACCTTCTGTAGATGCAGGTTTGTGCAGTCCACCTTCTGTAGATGCAGGTTTGTGCAATCCACCTTCTTTAGATGGAGGTTTATGCTGCCCACTTTCTGTAGATGGAGGTTTGTGCAACCCACTTTGCGTAGATGGAGGTTTGTGCAGTCCACCTTCTGTAGATGGAGGCTTGTGCTGTCCACCTTCTGTAGATGCAGGTTTATGCTGCCCACTTTCTGTAGATGGAGGTTTGTGCAGTCCACCTTCTGTAGAAAGTTTTGCTGTGAGCTTTCACATAAAAGTATATCCATCCTTCTGATATGATCTGAGGTAGATGCACTGCATATCTTTAGGTATGAATCTGTACCCCATGTCTTCTGATGTGAGCCATACCACCTTCATCTGATGCAGGTTTGCACTGTCTTTAAGTCTTCACATAGTCTGACTTCTCCTTGTCTAGGCTGTGCTGGATGACTAGCTTCTGGCAGACACTTAACCTTGCTCAGAGCTAATACTTAGTCCACAGTAGCTGGTTGTACAGTCAACAATAACTGGTTATAGTCCACAGTACCTGGTTGTGGTCCACAATAGCTGGTTGTGATCCACAGTAGCTGGTTGTAGTCCACAGTAGCTGGTTGTACAGTCTACAATATCTGATTGTATTCACTTCATTCAGGCAGAATTCTTTAAATTCCATATGACAGCATAAGCAAAATACAGTGTGCTAACTTTGAATGTGACACATCAAAATCTCTTGGAACAGCTTCTCGTGTATCATGTTTACCATCTACATCAATGATCTTCCACTTCATCTCAAAAAAATCATCTTGTGACCTCTTTGCTGATAACTGCACAGTTTACACTAGTGACAATGGCTGTATTAACCTTGAGCCAACTCTTCAAATTGAAATAAACAGTCTAATTAACTGAAGCAACAACAACAGAAAACTCATAAACACCAGCAAAAATCCATGCTCATTACAACAAGACAGAAATTAACAAACTCACCAACAACAACACTACAGCTCCACGCTGGTACTTCACAGATAGAGAATGTTAGTGAACACAAAACTCTAGGTCTCATGATTGACCACCACCTCACCTGGAATCATAATGTAGACAATCTAACCAAACTCACTGCACAAAAAGTTTACCAGTTTACTAAAATTAAACATTTTCTTAACATAGACATCAGAAAAATATACTACATGTCACAGATACAAACACACTTGGACTACTGCTCCACAGTCTGGGATGGTTGTTCCATGTCAAACATGAAAAGACTTTACTCACTTCAGAAACGAGCAATAAAGCTTATAGATAACAGACATTCAGCATGTATTACAAATAAGGACAAACAACTTGATATTCTACCCCTCAAGAAGAGATTTCTTTTCAACAAGGCCAAGTTAATTCATAAAATTCTATCGCACAGTGCTCCACCCTATCTGTGGACGTTGTTCAAATCCAACCCAAAACACAGTCAATGCTTAAGCATTTGTATTATCCCAAAACTAGGGCTTGATATGTTTAAAAAAAGCTTCTCTTACTCAGCTGCCCACCTTTGGAATACCCTACCAATTCACATAAAACTTATAAGTAATATTCGTTCTTATAACTTTAAACTTTGTCAGCATCTGTTTGATATGGACTAAATGCCTCCCTAAGCATAGTTTAAAGTAGTTTAAAGTATGGCTTGAGTGTTGTAATTTTTTTTTTAAAATGCTGCTTTTCTATAAATTTGTTAGTTTTGAATGGATGTAAGAATGCAAGTTTATTTCATATTATTGCATAAATCAGAGTGTAGAGTGTATGGACAAGAGATAAGTTTATTATTTATTTATTTATGTAATCATTTAATTGTGTCTTCATGATTATTATGCTCATTAACAAATGCTGAATGACTGTGACTGAGTGAAAGCTTGTATGATGAAGTGCTCAATTTTTAACCCTTTGAATATAAAGTATGTTCATTCATTCTTTCGTTCGTTATTTTCCTCACTATTCTTTCATCTGCTGTTTTACCTTGAGTGTACCATGTATCATCATGGTCAAAAGTTAAACGCTGTTGTTTGAAAGATATAATTCACTTGTATTTTTAGTAAAAAGAATCAACATTTCTGTTTTATACAAGAAAAAAATATGTTGTATTAAAAAATGGAGAAAATTAATATTAATTCGTGTGAAACATAATGAATTAACAGAAATGAGGAATAATTCATTCTTCATTCTTCATGTGTTCTAGAGTGAAGTTGTTGATCATGTGTACACAGTGTGCCCTGCTGTTATCCGTAAACCTCGCGGCAACAAGGAGAACACAGATGAGAGCAAAACGGAAGCAGTGCCCTCTTTATCATCACAAGCAGCAACTGCAGCAGTAGATCTGACTGGGCAGACACCCTCTGGTTTGACAGACCATGCTCCGCCACCAAGATCCCCACCAACAAGACAGAGAGCAAAAACTGTGAAGCCTTCATCACGTGCTGCTCTGGCAAACCGTTCCTCATTTCATGGATCAACAGCATCCGCTGCTAAAGTTGCAGGCCTACCGCCACCGCTTCCATCACGTCTTCCCTCGCAGATAGTCAGGGCAAACACTTTACAGGACAAGAACCTCACAGCAGACTCGAGTGAGCATCACAACATTCATCTAGCAGCAGCAGCAGCAGCAGAAAGCAGCAATGATAGTGATTTTGTGTCACCTGAAGTTATAGCAGAACTGAGAAGACAGCGACTGGCCAGCATGAGAGCAACCAACTCAGCACCGTCAGAGAGAGAAACTGAGACAGCCACGGCCAGTGACATGCAAGTCTCATTAAATGAATCATACCAAGACTCTAGTTCAGATATAGATCATTATTCAGCTGCAAACAGAAATCCTCAGACCAGCGCAGCGGAAGCATTACAAATCACTGAAGAGAGCACCACTTGTAAATCATCTCCGAATGTGGACCACCTTGAAGAATTAGCATTATCCAGCTCATGTGGATATAATGTGTCTGATGGTAGCTTGCCCATACCAGATGTTGTGGAGAATGAATATTCCCAGTTTCCATGTCTTCAGAAGTCTTTAGATATTGAAGCTGATGGTGTCAGTGATAACGATTCAAGCGGAGCTGTCATGTCTAAACCCACGCCAGCGCGACGTAAAGTTCTACCAAGACTGTGTTCAGCTCCTGTTGATCTAACGTATGAATTACCTGTTTCAGGTGAACACAGAAACACAGCTGCCTCTGCCAGCAATGATGAACTCATTGTGTCTGAGGAAACTCATAAAAAAATGTTTGCTAGTGAATTTGAGGAAAATGAGAATCCGGAAGGTGAGTACACCACACTAAGGACTGAAAGTATAGAGGCAGACAGATCCTGTACAGTGGAAAAGCAGTTAAATGTTGATAAAGACACTATAGTAAGCCATTCTGAAGAAACATTTATCAAACAAACTGAACCACATCCTACAAAGGATGAAAATGAGAACATTTACATTCTAATGTCAAATAATTGTCCACCTCCAGTGACATTGGCTCCGCCCATTCCATCTATCCCACCTCCAGGGACAGTCTCATCTATCCCACCTATACCACCACGTCATGACTCGCTTCAGATCAGAAATGACAGCAGTAAATCCCTTGTTACTCAAAAAAATGTGAACGTGTTATCACTAGATGTAAAAAATCCAGTGTCTTCCTCATCACAGTCATCAGCATTCTCAGCAGCTGCTTCGGGCAAACACAAAGACCTTCTGGCTGATGTTTCAGCCTTGCCGCCTCTTCCGCTTCCTCGCAGAACAAATTCAATCACCGACTCCCACAGTCTCTCGGCCAGTGCTTTCACTAGCGGCGGGCTTGATGAGACTCCTCCCATGCTTCCTCGCAGAACTGCTCCACCTCTTGCTGCAAATCAAGAGAATAAACCTCCCGTTCTTCCCTCTAGAACTTCTCAGAGTTTCTTCATCAAGCGCCCACAGATCACTGGGCTGTCTAACAACATGAAGGATTCCGGTGAGAATGGTTCAGGTCACAAGAATGCTGCACTCGTACCAGATGACAACCTCAGAATCACTGACAACAAACTCCCAGACTCAGGTACAGTATTACATTTTTTCCTTGACTTTTCCCTCTAGCTCTGATTGTAAAATGATGTCAGTAAACTGATTTCCTCATTTGATTTATTCAACTAGTTTCTTTGTTCAAATTCTGCAGCCAGTTTCTCCCTCATAGTTTAACAAATAATTTTATCACTGATTTTTCTATGAGATTTCATCGTAATTTATTTTTCTTAAAAATCTGATTTCTCTCACTGATTTCTGTACCTGATTTTTTTTCTCTCCTGATTTCTCCATATCACTTCTGTAACTAAGTACAAGTGTGACTTGAAAGATGGTGGTAGCTTCGTTTTACAGAACAAAACAGCTACAAGAAAATTATTCAGATTTTATCACATTTATTAATACTTAATGGTGGTGGTTAATAATGTGAATTTTAATCTAACAATTTTTTTTTAATTGTTGGGATATGAAATCTCATAACCTCATCATTTGGTTTTCAGGTCTTCAGGAGCTATGGATACTCCCAACTTTTTCCTATATAGGCTATAAATATCCCTGTCCTTTTCCCCCCAAAGTCTGTGGATATCCCTATCATTTTCCCCCATATCTCCAAAGTCTGTGGATATCCCTATCATTTCCCCCATATCTCCAAAATCTGTGAATGTCCCTATTTTTTTCCCCATATCTCCAAAGTCTGTGGATATCCCTATCTTTTTCCTCATATCTCCAAAGTCTGTGAATATCCCTATCTTTTTTCCCCATATCTCCAAAATCTGTGAATATCCCTATTTTTTTCCCCATATCTCCAAAGTCTGTGGATATCCCTATCTTTTTCCCCATATCTCCAAAGTCTGTGGATATCCCTCTTTTCCCCCCATATCTACAAGTTCTGTGGCTACTCCCAGTTAAGAATCTCTGCTGTAACATTTTTGCATTAGATTTTTTTAAATAATCTGATTTTTTTCCATGTTTTTTTTAATCTCTCACTGGTTTCTCAATGTCGTATTGACTTTTTCATGTAACAGCTTATGAGGACATAAAAGATGTCAGAAATTTCATGATAGTAAACAGAGGAAGAACTGGCACATGCAGGAGGTGGTTGGAGGAAACAACATAAACCTTAAATATCCCCTTATACAAAGCAAACTGCCAAACCTTATTGAGAGCCTTATTTGCCCTCTCAGCATTGAAAGCTACTAGAGGAAGGAGACAAGACAACAAAAATGTACATGGCAAGTGCAGACCATAAACATAAAAACTGAGAAAAAATTTCTTAAGTGATTTTAAGGCAGTCATGACCATCATCCTGTGCCATTTCTAAATGGGAAACTGACTGTAATGGATCTCCTTGTCACTTGTTTTCAGTGCATATGGCAAGTTGTTTCCTGTCAGTCTGTAGATATTGTCCAGCTTTCTGCGTCATATTGTTGTCATTCTCTTGCTCTTTTTTTTCCCTTGAATTTTTTTTTTAAAATTATGTTTCTGAGTGGTGAAGTGGTTAATGCAGTCTCTCATGCCAAAGGTTGGGGGTTTGAATCCGACCAGAGGCACCCCAGTCACCCAGCTGTAGAAATGGGTACCCAACTTCTTCTGGAGTTGGGGAAGGAAAGGTGGCCATGCGTGATACTGACCATATCACCCTCTAGTGTGCTGACAGGTCAAGAAAAATATGGGCACTAACATCATATCCCTATGTGCCTCTAAGGCATGACAGGATTACCTTTACCTTTACTTTTTTAAAATTATGCTTCTCATGTACAAGGGAGAATCAAAGAGTAAAGACAATACACCAGTAACTGTGATCAAAGAAAGATAACTGTTATATCATTTCTCCACACAGTTTCCTCTGCAGATTGATGCACTTTCTTGTATTGTTTCCCTAGCTTCATTCCTTAGGAGAAGAAGCTTTTCAGCTGCTCCCAAATCCAAATCTGCTTTGTTTCCTTTAACTGATCCATTTGGTTACCCACCTTACACAGATTTACACTACCCCAAGTCATCATCCACTGTGGCATGTGTTGATCCATAACTGATGTCCGGATGTGCAGCAACAGCAGACATTGTAACCCGTTTGTCTTCTCTGATCATGATTTCCTTCCTGTTGATGTGGGCGTGTGCAGAAGTCATGGTCAGTTAGATCTCGTGGGTTACCCTTGTTCTTCCTGCTTTCTATCCAATCATAAACATCGCTGGGTCATGCTATTTTCACGTCCATACTGTGCCAACATCCTGTGGTTAATTTCACTCACTCTGTCCAAAGAAATCTCACTGTTCAACAGTGGTGCAGTCCCACAGTGGAGTGTCCATGTGTATTTGACCTTGGCTCAAACTAGACTAAGAGCAGAGCACTGTGCTCTACCTTTTTTGAACTACCCATCAGCCAGTGCGAATGTGTTGTATTGCATCAGCTTCTATCCATTTTTTCTTATTTGACAAATGTAAGAAGTAACGCTCTACCATAGAAAATTATATTATGGAGATATATTGTTGATGTCAGTTAGGCAGTTTAAACTTTGAAGATGTCTGGATAAATATAGCATTCAAGTTTAAAGTGTAGTGGGAGATATTCCAAAAGCATTTTTTTTTTCCCTTGTAGAAAATGAGCAAAATAATACCCTTAGACTTGACTTAATTTTCATGACCTTGGTGTGCTGACAGGGACAACTTCAAGTGCTTCAAGTTTGTCACGGAAAATGTTGCTGGACCACTCTCACAGTTTACACACAGTGGTCTCTCTCAAGCAGACGCAAGCAGAAATCTTGCAGACAGAGATCTCCTCACCCTATGTGACCTTGACCCTGACACAGAAATCTGGCCATGGTTTAGCTTTGGTGGACTGGAATGACTCCCCTTGGTAAGTCGTTAGAGAAACTGCATGAAATGTTTTTCTGAACATTTTTAAGAGATGTAGATGGGAAAGACATAGATGTGATAAAAGATAAAGACACAGAAGTGATAAAAAATATATTAATATACAAAGATTAGTTGTTTAAACCTGGGAACTAAGTTTATTTTTATATTTTGTCCCTTATATTTTTTAATACTAACTAGATCACAAAAAAAAAAAAAGGCTGACCGCATGAAAAAGAGAGGCCAAATTAATAGGCATAAAATCCCTTGATGAAGTTGAAAAGCTCGCCGAAAACAGGAAAAATTGGCAAACTAACTTGCAAGCCCTATGTGATGTTTAATGGCACAGGAAGGATATATAAGATCACACAAAGCTTTCCCTTATATTTTTTAATACTCTTTCCCTTACATTTTTTAATACTAACTAGATCACACAAAGCTTTCCCTTACATTTTTTAATACTAACTAGATCACACAAAGCTTTCCCTTACATTTTTTAATACTAACTAGATCACACAATACTTTCCCTTACATTTTTTAATACTAACTAGATTACACAATGCTTTCTTTTACATTTTTTAATACTGACTAGATCACACAACTAACTAGTAATGGAGATACAATGAGGGAAATTAAAAGGAGGACATCTATCGCTCTTCAGAAAGTAAAACAACTAAAGAATCTGTGGAGAGGAACAGACAGAACTACAAAAATAAGATTTTTAAGGGCATGCATTTTTCCAATCGCAGCATATGCCTGTGAGACCTGGACACTTAACAAAACAGCTGAGGAACACATAAATGCCTTTGAATGTAAATGCTACAGAAGAGTTCTACAAATATCATGGACACAAAAAAGAACAAATATGTCCACACTACAAGAACTTAATATTGAAGAAGGTTGGCTAGTAAAGAGGATTAAACAGAGAAAACTTAAATATTTTGGACACATTAAACGTCATGATAATCTAGAGAAGACAGTCTTGGAAGGGTACATAATGGGAAAAAGAAAGAGAGGAAGACCAAGGTGAAGATGGCTGCAAGACATCGTTGATGATCTGCAAATGGATGCATCAGCAGCAGGCCATCTTGCTTACAACCGAGAGGCCTACAGTAGTGCTGTTAATGAGGCAAAGGTCCACAAGGGACATGCAAATGAATGAATGAATGAGATCACACAATGCTTTCCATTTTGCGGTCCTCATAAGTTTTAATTAGGTACTAAAAATTGAAGTAAAGCCATGTTGTTCTCAGCTTAAATGCATGTACATTTCTCTAAGACAGAGACATGGAAGAAGAGAAAGCTAAAAACAAAAAAGCAAGAACCTTTTCACAACTAGATTCAGCAGACAGAGCTAGAGTGTCACGTACTGATTTTACTTTGACAGTTGGGGTAAAGCTTGTTAACTTTATTTAGAGTAAGGTTTGTTAACTTTAGTCAGAGTAAGTTATCTGTGGTCAGAGTAATTTATCTGTAGTCAGAGTAAGTTATCTGTGGTCAGAGTAAGTTATCTGTAGTCAGAGTAAGTTATCTGTAGTCAGAGTAAGTTATCTGTAGTCAGAGTAAGTTATCTGTGGTCAGAGTAAGTTAGGGTTGTTACCTTCATTCATAGTGAGATACATTGCTTGGAGTCATAGTAAGACTTGTTACTTGTAGACATAGTGTTGTTAACTTTAATGAGAGTAAAGATTTTTTTACTTTTATTCATAGTAAGGCCATGTCTGTTCATGGCTTGGAGTCATAGTTAGGGTTGTTACTTGTAATCAGAGTATTGTTATCTTTTGTGGGAGTAAAGTTTTTTACCTTTCGAGAGTAAGAGTTGTTACCTTTAGTCATCTTAAAGGTTTTCACATTTTTTTAAGTAAGGGTTGTAAGCCAGTCAGCTAGTTCCACATCAGATCATTCACATCCAATCAGCTAGTACCACATCAGATCATTCACAGCCAGTCATCCCCATGAATCCTGTGAATGAGAATCTCTGCACTGTGCATGTACTCTGTAGCACTGACAAGAATCCAGACAAATGAGAGGTAATAGGCAGGGTTCAGTCCCCTGCCCTTAGTCCAAGACTGATTGAGCGGCTGTTTATTTGTTGATTTAACCAGTCCTTGTAGCAAAGCAGTCACCATTTGCTAGATCAAACCATCCACAGCATGTGCCAGATAAAACATAGATTTCATGTATTCTCATCCTAGTGATGTAACTAAATTTATGACACAGTATAATAGCCTTATCATTGCTCTGTTTCAGTGTGGCTGGTTGGAATCAGAAAGACTTCCCCAGCCTACATGGCAAACTGCATCTGGGTGATTTGATCATTAGTGTCAACAATATCAGGGTTGCCAACTCTGAAATTGCCCAGAAAGTCCTGAAACAAGCAACATCATCAAAAATTGAGGTTATGTTACAAAGAATGCCATACGCTAAAGTTTTTGCTATACACAGAGATGCTGAAGGGCAGAGTTTGGGAATCAGACGTGAGGGAAGCACAGGAGAGGTAAAGGTCAACTTGTTTCTTCTAAAAAGTTTTTTTGTAAAAAAGGAAAGGAACTTGTGTGTGACTTTTTGCTCAATATATAGGTCATATTTTGAAAGATCTGAGTGACATTTATGTGACATTTTAATGGATATGTGTGACATGTTGGTGATGTGAGGGAAAAAGAAAGAAAAGGATGCAGAGAGAGAGAGAATGATTTAACTCTTCCCGTGCCAGAGGAAGAAACAGGATGTTCAGCTGGGTGCCGGAATAAAAGCGCAGGTCTTGATCTGTATAGGGGGTATAGTTGTAAAATGGAGTGGAAAACAGTATTTCCATGTACATCTGTGTACTTATTATGTTTCAAAGTATAACTAAATGTATGAAAATTTCATAAATGCAGAGTTTTTTAATGTGATGTTTTTAGACAATGATTGTGCCCAGCTCAACATCAGCTAGGTCTAGATCTTCACTACTTACCATCTGAGGTGTCTAGATCTACTTGTTGATCTGGTATTGTGATTCTATGTTGCATTCTCACTAAATTAATGTCTGAAATAACCTCCTAACTACTTCTCCAGTCGTCTAATATGTCTAGATCTACTTGGGATACATTCAAGAGCAGTGGGGTGGTCACAGGCCAGTCCATACCCCTATATACATCATCATTAATTGAAAATTTTCGGTGTTTCTCTTCCTTTTTCTCGCTCGGCATCGCTCATAACTAAGCACTCTTTCACCATTTTGAAAAGTGTCACCAGAAACCCGGACGAAATATGTACAATCTAAATGTTACACCGATTGTTTTAATAAAACAAACCAAGAGTCGCTATATCGACCATTGGCACAAATCGGGAAACCGGAAGGGTCGAAAAAGCGCCCAGTGGCATGGAAAGAGTTAAATGAGTTGATCACAGAGGAAGAAAGACAACCATTCAGAAATGCTGCACAAAGGAACACACAGAATGAAAATCCTGGTCATGAGTATCTATAAACATGGCACCTGATTAATGTGTGAATGACACATTTCAAAGCATGTGGTAGTTGAGAGTGTAATCAAATGTATATTTTTATCTATTTATTTTGCATTATATCCTTAATGAGTAAACACATTCCTTGTAAGGCAGATGGCACTTAATGAATGACTACATTGATTAAAATAATACATTCAGTGATGAAACGAATAAGTTAATAAATAAGCTCTGCAAGTTCGACTGAAACATGTAGTTATCAAACAGGAAAACTACATAATAAAGCATAGTTACCACAAAGTTAACACTCCTTAATAAACCACATTCATAAAACTTGGCCATAAATTAAATTAAAATAAAATTAAATAAATTAAATAAAAACATGCCCATAAAGCAGACACTAGACAGACAGGTACATTGTCAATCAGAAACATGCTTATAAAGCAGACGCTAGACAGACAGGTACATTGTCAATAAAAAATATGCCCATAAAGCAGACACTAGACGGACAGATGGCTGAACAACAACCAGTCTCATGGGTGATCAGGAAAAGGAGATTGACATATATTGGTCACATGATGAGAAGAAACAGTCAGAGAATCCCAAAACAAGCTATAAAATGGAACACAACAGGCCAAAGAAAAAGAGGCAGACCACGTGAAACTCTGAAGAGGACATTGTTAAGAGAGGTCAAATTAACAGGCATAAAATCCTTTGATGAGGTTGAAAGTCTTGCCGAAGACAGGAAAAATTGGCAAACTACCTTGTGAGCCCTGTATGACATTTAACTGCATGGGAAGCATATAAGATATAAGATGACAAACAGGTACACTGTCAATCAAAAAGATAAGACGCAAGATTCAGATGGGAGATAAATAGAAACCTTTACTGGTTTATCTTCCGTCTGAATCATTTTCTGCTTTATGTTTAATAATGCATGGCCAAGTTTTATGAATGTGGTTTATTAAGGAGTGTTAACTTTGTGGTAACTACTTGCTTTATTATGTAGTTTTCCCGTTTGATAACTATGTGTTTCAGTCGAACTTGCAGACCTTATTTATTAACTTATTCGTTTCATCATTGAATTTATTATTTTAATCAATGTAGTTAATCATTAAGTGCATCTTGTCTTATAAGGGATGTGTTTATTTATTAACGATATAATGACAAATAAATAGATGAAAATATACATTTTAGATGAGGATTATTAGTGAAAAAAGTCATGATGATTTCATGACAACACAGGTTATGTAAATTTCATGTACAAGTTATACAGATGTCATAAAAATACAAGTTATACAGATTTCATGACAACACAAGTTATACAAATTTCATGAAAACTCAGGTCGTAAGTCATACTGATTTCATTCCCCCTATTTTCAGATCATATATGTTGACCCAAACGGACTTGCTGCCCAGCATGGTCTGACTTCACATGCACAGGGTGCCTCCGAGAGCAACACTCAGTGCAACTGGTACCTCACGGAAATAAACAACCGACCCCTGAGCTTATTTTTTAAGGAGAATGAGGTTGGTCAAGTTGCATGAATCAGAACTTTCTAATGTTCTATCAGAATTAGTTTCAGTTGTTCATTCTATGGATGTTTGATCATGTTTATCTATCAAAGTTAATATTGCTTCCTGCACTTAAGGTATAAAAGCAGAGGTTATTGAGTTATACAGTAATATATGCAAATAAACAACAAACCAGGCTTTTGCAGTGCTGCAGACTATATGGAAATCTAAAAAACTAAGCATAAATACGAAAATCAGGATATTTAAGAGTAATGTTCTAAGTGTACTACTCTATGGAGGTGAATGCTGGAAAATCACCAAAACCATAGAAAACAAGTTGAATTCTTTCCAGACTAAATGTTTACGAAAAATTAGAAAAATATTTTGGCCAAATACCATAAGAAATATCTTGTTTGCAGAAATGCAGATGAAGCCACTGATGCAATTATTGAGGAAAGGCGCTGGCGATGGTTGGGACATGTGCTTCAAATGGCTGACAACTCACTACCAAAAATAGCACTAAGATGGACACCACAGGGGAACAGAAGTAAGGGTAGACCAAAAGAGACATGGAGAAGAACAACAGAAAGGATGTTGAGCAATAGAGGGCTCACCTGGGCAAGAGCAGAAAAAAAGGCACAATTTTATGTGGAAAACCCTTGCAGAAGCCCCATGTGCTCTAGGCACTTAAGGTTCAGAGAGAGATATGCAAATAACGAAAAATGATGTTTTTGTAGTAAAGGCTGCCTAAACATAAGTAACTTTGTGACTATCATTAATTTTTTTCTCATCACTTCATGAAACTTATTGAACATCCCTCATTTTTTATTGTAAATTTGCTTTTTTTTATCAGTGGGTTGGAATTTCCTGGATGAGTTTGGCTTGAATACGAATTTTTACTGATAAAATATGTGAGAAGTTTTAAACTATTACTGGATGCCCATACATGCCATTCAGACAAACAGTACAGCAGAAGAACTTTTTAATTATACAAGTCTGAATCTCTGCAGATTGATCTCCGATTGGCAGCTGTGGGCCGAGAGATCTCTATTGTTGTTCAGCCAAGTGACTTCATCTTCGAGATCCGACGACAGTTCAAGAAAGTTAAAAATTACAAAAGCTATATTATCCAGTGAGCTTGCTTGCTAAGCCATTCTGAGTGTTTTATCTTGCTTAATATGTCCTCAAATATGTCAGAGCGCAGCATGCAATATTAGTCATTCATCTGATTTATTATCTTCATTTTTGTAACCAACAATAATCTGGTCACACTTTACCACTCACATTTATTCGGGTTTTTTTCTCTCTGCCTTATCCACAACTATATTTTACACAAAAAAAAAAGCACAATTTATCCAAGTATTGATTTTCATAGACTTGAAATACAAGAACTGTGCAAGACTTGCCCAGCTGCCAGAACGTTGTTTGAAGAGTTTTTACAAGTTTTGTGTTTTACTTACTTCTCAGCAAAAAAAAAAAACAAACAAAAAACAATTGAAGTTTTAATGTAAGTAAATTTTTATACTCTTTTTTTTTATTGTCTTCCATTTGCTCCTGTCATGTTTTGCCAGTTCATGCTGTATAATTTTTGGTGTAGAAATTCTGAATACTTCATTCACATTAATTGTTAAATTTCTCTTATCTTAGATTTTTGGTTTTATTGTTATTAAATTTTGTAACAAAGTTCACAGCTGCAGAAGAAAGAGAGAAAAGTACCTGTCATTTGTGTTTGCTAGACATCATATTTTAAAAAAAAAAAAAAAAAGCATTATTGAGTGTTGCCTGGAGCCTTGCAACTTTTCTATGCCTGTCAATCAAGTCGATGACTTTCGGTGAGTAGTCTGGATGGATATGAACTATTCCCTTCCTGAAAAGAGACAATCAGGTACCAAATGGTGGCCAGAATTTTCTTAAGTTACATGATTTTCTTATCAGGTCATATTCTCAGCTGATCTCCTGGTTAATGTTAAATGAATCTTTGCTTCAGAAAAGAGAAGATTGAATCAAGGCAGCATGGCTCTCTGTAAACATAGCAACCAGAGACTTAAGGTAATTAAAGTAGAGATGTTTTTGAGGTACCTCAAAGCATTAATCAAACAGCTAGATTTTGAAGAAGATGAAAAAATATCTTGACAATGTCCAACATGATCACCTGATTTAGCACCCTTATTCTTTTATGTTACTCTGACTAGTGCTGTGTATGTCTCCATTACTTTTATGTTACTCTGACAAGTGCTGTGTATGTCTCCATTACTTTTATGTTACTCTGACAAGTGCTGTGTATGTCTCCATTACCGTGAACAATACAGGGTATACTTCCATAACTCTAAACAAAAACTGTCAGTGCCTGCATGCTACACACACAGCTACAGCTGTGCCATTAGACCACTTAGCAGTGATAAAGGTGTGTGATAATCTGTACCAAAAAAGCTGCCAAAATGCATTGCTGCTGATATATTTGTCACAGAAAATGTGAAAAGAGCAAATGTTAGAACCATTTTTAGTTGTAAATATCGTTGTGTGGCTGAACTTATGGCAGGCAGATACAGAAAGAATAGAATGAATTGTTTGAATGATATTTTCATTTTGCTTATATTTGCTTGGATATGCAGTATTTTAGTACACCAAGGAGGCAGGCCTCACTGTGTTCAGAAACTAGCTTTTGCTAAGCAGGAGTTTAATTATAAATACTTCCAGGTTGAAGTTCAGTTCACCAAGGTTAAACTTTGGATTCACTTTTGTTAATGATTACGGTTTATGATCTGAGTATGAGTTGATTGTTCTAACTTTATGACTAAAGATTCATTTTGTTGTTGGAAGATCTCGCATTGACAGTAAATTGTTGTTCTTTGCAAATGATGCTGTGCTGAGTATGAATGAAAGACAGAAGAAAGTCAGATGATAAGTGAGCTACAGAGTCTTTCCTTAGCAAGAACTTAAGAGCATGATTCTCAGTAGCTCCAGCAGTCTGAGGGATATGCTGTTCTCCACCACACTGTGGTACTAGAACAACCTGTTTTTGCTGGCCTTGATGGCAGTGTCATCGCTGCACACACAGCAAGCCTCAGCCTCCAGGAATTCTGTGCCATGTTGTCAGGCTGTTGTGTGTGCATGTCCCCACAAGACCAGCTGTGCTGGTGTATGTGAGACTGGGATACTGTGAGATGACCTCATTCAACATTATTCCACCTGAACTTAAAATGTTCTGTGGCTTGGAACATTTTCACAAAAATCTGCTCCTGAAATGACAAGCAGCTCACAAATATCATGATGTGGATGAACTGTACATTTTGTTTTTAGTTTTCCCATGGGCACAATGACTGCATGAACATTTTATTAACATTTTGCAAGTCAGACTTTTGCTGTTAACACTAGTATTTCATGTTTATCTCCCTTGTGGTGATGAAAGCTGATTCTAGAATGGTTTTATGTTCACCTTCATCACCAGATGTGATTTGTCATCCATCACTTCCTGCAATATCACCATTTCCATTAGAGACAGAACTTTGTTTGCCTGAGGCTGGACCAGAATGGGTTTCCTTCTTTACTCTGCCATAACTGGGACATGGAGCCATGAAAACAGTAAATGTCACGGCCTTGCCATTTTACAAAGCTCAGCAATGCCAAACTAACAGCGGATGTTCTGCAAAAGGATGGGGAATATGAGGACGGATAAACTGATTACACCAGGAGAGAGAAGCAAAATGAGATTGGTGTATGTCAAAATACAGTAAGATAAAACCAGCAGTTAAAAATAACTTGAAAGAAAAAAAAAAAGAAGATGACAGAGAATACCCAGTGCCAAATGTAATAAAATTATACGTTTTGCTGAGAAATGAGTGAGTGATACCATGGACTTGATGAAGGTGAATCTGCTCAACAGCCAAAGAATTAGACACACCATATTTCTTGTCTTCATTGTCTATGTCTGCTAGCTGTGTTACTACATTTCTTGTCTTCATTGTCTGTGTCTGCTAGCTGTGTTACTACATTTCTCATCTTCATTATCTGTGTGTACTAGCTGTGTTACTACATTTCTCTTCATTGTCTGTGTCTGCTAGCTGTGTTGCTACATTTCTCATCTTCATTGTCTGTGTCTGCTAGCTGTGTTACTACATTTCTCATCTTCATTGTCTGTGTCTGCTAGCTGTGTTACTACATTTCTACTACTTGCTACATTTTGTTGTTTTTGTCTTCAGTCTCAGTGTAATGATTAGAAATGTTTCTTTGCTTGCCATATCTGCTTACTGCCTGCAATATCATCTGTTAGCTTCACCTGCTGGTCAGTCATGTTTGTATCTTAAATAACGTACACTGTGTTTTATGCTTGTTTTAAAACAGAAAAAAAGTGATAGCTTTATCTGCAGCCAAACTTTCAACTGAATTGTACGTTTTTATAATCTCATACTTTTTGTTGCCATTTCCAGGCCACTAGTATTTTTGTTTTAATAAATTATTTTGCCTTTTGTTTCATTTTGTTTCCATATATTTCTGTATGCATTGTTGAGTGAACTGTCTGAGAATATATGGACTGAAGTCATCAAAATAGAGTGACAGTTAATTTATGTTGTCAGATTTGACAGAGAATTTGTGGATTCAAGTCACCAGAATAGAGTGACAGTTAATTTATGTTGTCAGATTTGACCATTACAGACATAAACCTTACACATTTACCTTGCTAAGTTATCATCTCTCCCTTGCCCACTGATTATCTGAACTCTCATATGTCTTTAGATGTTTGTATTCCATATGTATATGTTTCTTTACTGTTCATCACAACATAAACAAAAAAAAAGAATATTGTATTCACCATTTTCTTGCCAAATTCTTCAAACTTACCAGATTTTTACAACCCTGAAGTGCAAATTAAATCTCTCAATGTTACATTTTTTCTTTATTTTGTCAGAGGCTAAAGGCAGCACATATTTTTTTTAAAAAAAATCTGGCTCTATAACCAATTGAACTGTTTAATTAAATATGTCTATAGGCATGTTCCTGTACCAGGAACTTCAATATCATATGTCTGTGGATGTGGTCTTGTATCAGGAACTTCTGTATCATATGTCTGTGGATGCGGTTTTGTATCAGGAACTTCTGTATCACACATATGGTAGGTGTGGCTTTGTGACAGGAACACCTGTATTAAAACTCTCTCTACAGGCCTAGTCTCGTGACAAGAACTTGTGTATCATATGTCTGTGGAAGAACGTGTGTATCATATGTCTGTGGAAGAACTTGTGTATCATATGTCTGTGGAAGAACTTGTGTATCATATGTCTGTGGAAGAACTTGTGTATCATATGTCTGTGGAAGAACTTGTGTATCATATGTCTGTGGAAGAACTTGTGTATCATATGTCTGTGGAAGAACTTGTGTATCATATGTCTGTGGAAGAACTTGTGTATCATATGTCTGTGGAAGAACTTGTGTATCATATGTCTGTGGAAGAACTTGTGTATCATATGTCTGTGGAGGAACTTGTGTATCATATGTCTGTGGAAGAACTTGTGTATCATATGTCTGTGGAAGAACTTGTGTATCATATGTCTGTGGAAGAACTTGTGTATCATATGTCTGTGGAAGAACTTGTGTATCATATGTCTGTGGAAGAACTTGTGTATCATATGTCTGTGGAAGAACTTGTGTATCATATGTCTGTGGAAGAACTTGTGTATCATATGTCTGTGGATGAACTTGTGTGTTAAATGTCTCTCTGTTGGTATTCGTGAGATGGAAACAAATCAAATGTCTCTGTGGGTGTGGTCTCATGAGAAAAACTTGTCATTTTACTTTGCCTGGAGCTGATCTCTGGCCATGTCCAAGTCCATCAGATACTCGCCGATATCATAATCCTCCTCAGAGAACGTCCGAAGTTGTTTGATCAAGTCGGCCAGTTTTTTTATGGTTTCAACTTTGTGTGAGATGATTCCGTCTTCCAGGTAGAATTTGAGCTGAAATAGAAAGAAATTTTTTATCCAAGAGGAAGAAACAGTTTGTGTCAGTGATCCAAGAAGAAAAAACAGTTTGTGTCAGTGATTCAAGAATAAGAAACAGTTTGTGTCAGTGATCCAAGAGGAAGAAACAGTTTGTGTCAGTGATTCAAGAAGAAGAAACAGTTTGTGTCAGTGATCCAAGAAGAAAAAACAGTTTGTGTCAGTGATTCAAGAATAAGAAACAGTTTGTGGTCAGTGATCCAAGAGGAAGAAACAGTTTGTGGTCAGTGATTCAAGAAGAAGAAACAGTTTGTGTCAGTGATCCAAGAAGAAAAAACAGTTTGTGTCAGTGATTCAAGAATAAGAAACAGTTTGTGTCAGTGATCCAAGAGGAAGAAACAGTCTGTGTCAGTGATTCAAGAAGAAGAAACAGTTTGTGTCAGTGATCCAAGAGGAAGAAACAGTTTGTGTCAGTGATCCAAGAGGAAGAAACAGTTTGTGGTCAATGGTAAACGTGAAGAACATTGGGTTTTTTAATCTAAAAAAATTTGGGGGGGGTGGGGGGGGGGGGGGGGGGAAGAGGTTTTTCGTGGATGAAAGTTGGGGTCATCTGTCCTCTAACATGATAAAAGTTGGGGTAAGCTGTCTTCTCACATGATAAAAGTTGGGGTAAGCTGTCTTCTCACATGATAAAAGTTGGGGGCAGCTGTCTTCTTGTGATGAAAGTGAGATCAACTATTTTCTCACACGATATGAATTAGAAGCTGGATACCTTGCTACTACCCCCTCCTTCCCCGGGTGACTCAAATGATAAAACTAGGTCTTGATACTTGTGTGCCTCTTAAACCTGAGAATATGTACGTGCAGGGTGAGTCACACTAGAGAAATAAGCAGTTCACACAGATCGATCTCGTGAACACGGAACATGATGATACCAGAGAGAGCAAAACGGAAACTGCCTTAGACTAGTCACAATATTTGTCACATGTGTTCAGTACACCAATTTCAAAAACCTCACGTACGTGAGGGTCCGTGTAACGTTTGTCCTCTGTTGTTGTCTTGTGCAGGTCCAGAGCAAGGTCGTTGACATCACGAGTGACGTTGAGCGCTGCCTCCAACCCAGTCAAGCCTGGGCGAGAACTCGCACTCCTCAGCAGCATTTCGTGAGCCGCTGGGCGTGGCTGCAAAGAAACAGTTAACCCCTGTGGTTATGAGATGATATTTTACGGTTGAACGGTTGACTGGATATATGCTGACTATTGTTACTTGGAACTGAATGAAGATGTACATTGTATATTTACAAAAATAGAAAGGTCAGTTGAGAGAACGAAAAGAAACAACAAACCAATCAATATTTCTGCTATATGCTTTCATCAACACAAAAAGGAAAATTCATATATACTTGTCACAAGGTCGCATTGTTCAAGTTAGCTACGAAGTTTGTTGGATAACTAGGAGAAAGGTAGTTAAACAAAGAAAATTTGGGTGAGTGAACTCTCGTTGAGATTGTAAGATGTGTGAGCATGTTGCAAGACTGTGTGAGCTTACCAGATTAAAGTAGATGAGCGAGATACAAAAAATAATTAAGGCACGCTCTATCAAATAAAACTGGACAAAATTTAATTAAGCCAAAAGTATGGTGACAGCCAAATGAAAATGTGTTTTTCTCCCTATTTTACTCTCCCCTGTATTCATTGAGAATGAATTGGCCTCACTGGTTTTAGAAAGTTTTACCATTGCGTCTCATTCAGTCTTTCAATAAATCTATTACTTTCCTGATAAAATTATAATTATATATAGAGAGAGATAGAGAGTTGTCGAACATTTACTTACAATATCACCCAGAGTTATGAAACCTCCTCTCTTGTTGACGTAAGACAAGAAGTCACGTGCATGTTTCACCTCGGCCTCCCATAGGTTAGTCATCAACTTGGTGAATCCTGGCAAAGCCACATCAGCACGCTCATAGAAAGACGCCTACGGCATAGAAGATAATATTTCTAGCAGTTATACCAGCATGAAGGGGGAAGAGAATGCATTTCATCTTATTCTTAACATGGATCCAAGGACAACTGGTGATCAACGGAAGAGTCCGTCTAGTCTAAAGTCTAGATTATGTGATGTACAAGAATATGTGATTTTTAAAATAAAATTCGCTTCCATCTAATGTGATGGATGTATGTGTATGAATTTTGGGTACTTTTGGAAGGGGAGGGGAGAATTTGTCACTGGCCAAGGGGGGGGGGGGGGGTCTGCCACATGAAAAAGGTTGGGAACCATTGACAGCATTTAACTCTGTGATAATCTCATCTTTACTTGCATGTAACAATGTCTGCCAATACATGCTGTTCTTACTGTACAAGTGTTCTGCTCACCATGGCTAGGTAGACGTAGCTAGTGTTAAACAGCGCGTTGGCCAAGTTGTTGATTTCATTCACATGGTGCAAGTTCTGCTTCACTTCCTTGACAGGCAACTTTGCTGAGGGAGACAGAAGTCAATTTAAAAACATGAACTCGGCAGCTTCTTGACTATCATGAGTGCAGGAGAACAAAACACTGTCTGTCTGTCTGTCTGTCTGTCCGTCTGTCCGTCCGTCCGTCCGTCTGTCTGTCTGTCCATCCGTCTGTCTGTCTGTCCGTCTGTCTGTCTGTCCGTCCGTCCGTCCGACTGTCCGTCCGTCCGTCTGTCTGTCTGTCTGGTAAAAGCTGGCTTTTATGGCACAAATAGCTGTATAATTTATAAAAAGATCGTTTCAAATCCTTTATTTACTGTGATCACTTGCAGTTATAACATTTCATTTCATACTCTAGGCCCGGGAGACTATTTTTTTCTCTGTTCTCACGTCCAACGCATCATTAGAATTGTTTTATTTTAAAATGATATATTACCTGCAAGTACACTAATTATCACACTGCCAGGTTCATTAATTATCACACTGCCAACTACACTAACTATCACACCACCAACTACACTAATTATCACACTGTCAACTACACTAACTATCACACCACCAACTACACTAATTATCACACTGCCAACTACACTAATTATCACACTGTAAACTACACTATCACACTCCCAACTACACTAATTATCACACTACCAACTACACTATCACACTACCAACTACACTAACTATCACACTCCCAACTACACTAATTACCACACTCCCAACTACACTAATTATCACACTACCAACTACACTATCACACTCCCAACTACACTAATTATCACACTAACAACTACACTATCACACTACCAACTACACTAATTATCACACTACCAACTACAATAATTATCACACTACCAACTACACTATCACACTCCCAACTACACTAATTATCACACTACCAACTACACTAATTATCACACTGCCAACTACACTAATTATCACATTACCAACTACACTAATTATCACACTACTAACTACACTAACTATCACACTACCAACTACACTAACTATCACACTACCAACTACACTAATTATCACACTACCAACTACACTAACTATCACACTACTAACTACACTAGTTATCACACTACCAACTACACTAACTATCACACTACCAACTACACTAATTATCACACTACCAACTACACTAACTATCACACTACCAACTACACTAATTATCACACTCCCAACTACACTAACTATCACACTACCAACTACACTAATTATCACACTACTAACTACACTAACTATCACACTACCAACTACACTAACTACACTAACTATCACACTACAAACTACACTAATTATCACACTACCAACTACACTAACTATCACACTACCAACTACACTAATTATAACATTACCAACTACACTAGTTATCACACTACCAACTACACTAACTATCACACTACCAACTACACTAATTATCACACTCCCAACTACACTAATTATCACCATTCCAACTACACTAATTATCACACTGCCAACTACACTAATTATCACACTCCCAGCTACACTAACTATCCCACCACCAACTACACTAATTATCACACTACCAACTACACTAATTATCACACCACCAACTACACTAATTATCACACTGCCAGGTTCATTAATTATCACACTGCCAGCTACACTAACTATCACACCATCAACTACACTAACTATCACACTGCCAACTACACTAATTATCACACTACAAACTACACTAATTATTACACTGCCAACTACACTAATTATCACACTGAGCACTACACTAACTAGCTCATTGCCATCTACACTAATTATCACACTGCCAACTACACTAAATATCACAATGCCAACTACACTAATTATCACACTGCCAACTACACTAATTATCACACTGCCAAGTACACTAATTATCACACTGAGAAGTACACTAATTATCACACTGCAACTCACACTAATTATCACACTGCCAACTACATTAATTGCTATGGAAACTACTGGAACACTATGGTATCCCAGTCAAGATAACAAAGATTGTAAAGATTATGAAGGAACAACTTGTAGAATTGTACATGGAGGAATTCTCACAGAAAGTTTTAAAGTGGAAACAGGCGTGTGACAGGGTTGTTTACTACACCATTCCTATTTCTTCTAGCAATTGATTGGATCATGAAAACTACAACACAAAGAAAAAGAAATTGGATACAATGGACACTGTGGAACCAATTGGAAGATCTTGACTTTGCAGATGATGTGGCACTTCTGGTACACAGCCACATACAAATGCAAGAGAAACTTCAGATCTTAAGCAAGAATTCAGCTAAACTGAGACTATATATTAACAGACAAAAAAACACAAAGATAATGAAAAGTAATAGTGCAAGCAATAGCCTCATGGTAATCGAGGGAGTGCCAATTGAGGAAGTAGAGTATTTCACATATTTAGGCAGCATAGTGGATAAATATGGAGGAATGGAAAAGGATGTTAAAGCTAGAATAACCAAGGCCAGGACAGCATTTATCCAACTTAACAAAATATGGTCATATAAGAACATCAAAACAAGAACCAATCTTAAGCTTTTCAATACAAACGTAAAGACTGTCCTACTATATTGTTCAGAGACATGGGTTATGACCAAGACAATACAACAGAGGATACAAACATTCATGAACTACTGCTTGAGGAGGATTTTAAACATTAAATGGCAAGACAAGATCAGGAATGAGGAAGTCTGGGAAAAGGCAGGACAAGAACCTATGAACCTACAAATCATGTCTAGGAAGTGGAGGATTGGCCACACTCTGAGGAAACCCGACACCAACATAGCAAGACAGGCACTGACATGGAATCCTCAAGGAAACAGAAAACGAGGAAGACCTAGACTTACTTGGAGAAGAGAAATTATAACAGTGCTCAGAGATAAGGGATACACATGGAAGGAAGCAGAGAATAATTCCAAGAACAGGGATGACTGGAGAGCCTTTATCCGTGCCCTATGCTCTCAAGAGAGTGAAAGGCGATGATGATGATGATGATGATGATGATGATGTACACTAATTATCACACTGCCAAGTAAATTAATTATCACACTACCAAGTACACTAATTATCACACTACCAAGTACATTATTTATCACACTCCCAGCTACAATAATTATCACACTGCTATCCCTAGTTTGGGTGTCTGAGTGGCGAAGTGGTTAGTGCACTGGTCTCTCATGGCGTAGGACAGGGGTTCGAATCCGCCCGGAGGCACCCCAGTCACCCAGCTGTAGAAATGGGTATCCGACTTCTGGAGTTGGGGAAGGAAAGGCGGCCAGGGCATGATACTGACCATATCACCCTCTAGTGTGCTGACAGGTCAAGGAAAATATGGCCACTACACCATATCCCTATGTGCCTCTAAGGCATGACAGGATTACCTTTATCTTTAGTTTAGAAAAACAATAGCTGTAAACTTAAGTTTTGTTTTAATTATATTTTTTTTATTCTACGAGCTCAGTGAAGTGTGCTGTTCGTAGAGTTGACCTTTGTGTGAGCTACTTCCATTCACTGATATTCGTATAGACGCATGGAACCCAACATGTACCATTAAGCAGCCAGATATTCTACCTATTTGGAAGTAAATGTAACTTATTTTCTTATTTCATGTCATGCAGGGATACTTTTTGTTTTTCCAGATCCTGATCTTGTAATTAATATTTTTAATTTGTTTTAATAACAGATTAATACAAAGAAGCAACAGAGATGTGATGTCTTAGAAGAATGCTAGGATTCACTAGGGCTAAAATGACACAGATGGAATGTCTAACAATAACAAAAGATTTTGAAACATCACAACAATAAGAAGGATAAATGGAAAGAGAAGCTGGGGAAGGTCAGGAGGAAAAAAAAATGGGCATTCTACCACGATGCCACATTAAAAAGTCAGCAGCTGAGCTGATGAAAATATGAAAGATCGAGATCTTTGGAGAAGCATAACTGCTAATGCCGGCCGACACGGCACATGATGATGATGATGATGATGATGATGATGATGATGATGAATGTGTGACACCAACCAGTAACAAAGTTTAGAAGCCCTGAAATGTCTGCCAAAAAAAGAAAAACACCAATGGCGCCCTGTGTACTCACCAACACAAAAAGCTTTCGGTGTGTCTCTACGTTTCCAAGTCCCTGACGAACACGCGTACGTCTCCTTGCCAAAACGTTTCTGAGAATCAAGGTAATGTTTGTTAATTCTCCATATGTGCACTAAATATAATTGTATGGCATTTGAGCACATGTTTAATTTGCCTTTTTACTGCATGTGAAAGTCGATCATGCACACAAGACCTGTTTGTTCTTTATATACTACACTGAAGCATCCATACTTGACACATTTTGTACAGTAGTTAAGACGATTACATACATACTAAAGATTTTTGCAAGAATACAGCAGTAGCAACAGACTTACACTAGACAGAGTCATCCACAGACCGTTTGTTTGACGCGGACACTTGAGCAAACAGACATGATCGCAGTTTTTGTTGTTGAAATAACATTCGTAGTCTCCCACTTGGTGACCTGGAGTGTGAAACTCCCCACAACCTGGGAAACAAAAGGCACTCAACACTCACGGCATCTTTAGAAAATGTGTGAAAACTGCAGTGGTCTGTGGTTGCGAGTATATGTTTTTTTTCCTCATTTCATAATTTATTCATTCATTAGTGCCATGCCAACATATGCTAGCGAACATGTCGGGTCAGAAAAAAGAAGGTTACTGGCAAAATGACTTTCAGTGTGGCATACTTGTTCATTTTTTTTGGTCATTATCGCTAGTGTCTATCGACATGGCTATCGTAAATAAACTGAATAATTACTATTTCTAATCAAATGGTTAAGATATTTTTATCTTGATCTTCGTTTCTTCGCGTGCGTGCGTGCGTGCGTGCGTCTCTCTCTCTCTCTCTCTCTCTCTCTCTCTCTCTCTCTCTCTCTCTCTCTCTCTCTCTCTCTCTCTCTCTCTCTCTCTCCCCCCATGAAAACCTCGGTAATGGGCAAAAAGAGAATTAAAAAGAAGAAACATTCCTTGATGGCCACACAAAGCTAGAAAAAGATCTACCTGTAGGATTTTTTTTAAAAACTGCGATGTCGAATTTGTTTGTTTTACTACCTCCTTCATAAACGATCACATGCGTTAATTCATGATATATCCTAGTGCTCATTCTTGATTCTTGGACGGTGCTACTAAGTACATCCTGCTTCAACAATTACCCACAATTTACTGGCATACAAGATTTTTCTCCCTTATCCTCAAAACTATTTTTCCCTACCCTCGAAATTGTTTTTTTTTTCTTGCCCTGAAGATTGTTTTCTTGTACCATCAGGACTGTTTGTTCTTTCCCTCAGGATTGTTTGTTCTTGACCTCAAGATTGTTTTTTTCTTGCCCTCAAGATTGTTTGTTCTTGACCTCAAGATTGTTTTTATCTTCAAGATTGTTTTTTTCTTGCCCTCAAGATTGTTTGTTCTTGACCTCAAGATTGTTTTTATCTTGCCCTCAAAATTGTTTTCTCTTACCTTCAAAACTGTTTTCTCTTACCTTCAAAACTGCTTTCTCTTACCTTCAAAACTGTTTTTTCTTACCTTCAAAACTTTTTTCTCTTACCTTCAAAATTGTTTTCTCTTACCCTCAATTTTCTTTTTACATCGTGGCGACACTTCGCGTGGATTACTGTATTCTGTTGGAAGGACATACGTTAATAAGGTCACCTGGAGCAGCAACAGGCCCACATTTTTACCCATTCTGGGACTTCTACTTCAGTTGATCTGTGACCTAGAACAAGATCTGGACAGCGAAACACTCCTCTGTGAACAATTCTGGAAAATAAATTCATCTCGTGACACTTAAGTCAATTTGTTTAGTTTGGTAGTTAGATATTCATGTAAACTTTATCATTCTAGACCTGTCCTCTTTCATGCTCTCTTTCTCTTTCTTTGTATTCTGTCATACGGTTAGCAGTCTACCTCAGAGATTACTCTACAGTTCCTTTACAAAGTTAGCAGTTTACTTTAAGAATGTCCCACACTTCTACAAAGTCCGACAATTAAGTAATGAGACTGATTTTATTATGGCCAAGACAAAAATGCCATCTATGAAGCAAAGCGTGGAATCAAAAGAACCAACCTTCATCTATGATCTGGCAACTTTTTATCGCCGCCTGATAAGCAGACGACAAACAAGCCGCCATTTTATTGACCCAATTAGAGGTGCATTGTCACGTAATCAGCATGGAGCAAAAAGCTAATACTAAATTCTTTTTAAAACTCGGAAAAAGTGCCATTGAGACAGCTGAATTGATGCGACAAGTTTATGGTGATAATTGTTTATTTCGTCCACAGATATGCAGGTGGTATTCACGATTCAAAAATGGTGTGGAAACAATTACAAATACAACTAGACATGGACGCCCAATTTCTGTTAGTAATAAGGAACTCATTGCAAAAGTCAGAGAATAGATACAAGAAGATCATTGTTTGACTATGAAGATGATGGCAGATGAATGTGGTGTTAACCGACAGGCCATTCGTAAAATTTTAGTGGAAGATTTGGGCACGAAAAAAGTTGCTTGCCGGTTTCTACCACATTCGTTGTCTGATAATCAAAAACATCAGCGTGCTGAGTACGCAAAAGACATCATCAAAACGTGTCGCAGAAATAAACATTTCTTAAACTTGATTGTTGCAGAGGATGAAACATGTATTTTCCGCTATGATCCCACTACTAAATGCCAAAGTGCTCAGTGGAAGTTATCATCATCACCAAAAGGCAAAAAAATTCGTCTTCAAAAGTCATAAGTAAAGACAGTGTTGGTGTACTTCTACGACAGCAAAGGAATTATTCACAAAGAATTTATTCCAGAGACTGTCACTGCCAAAGTTTATTTAGTATTTTGAAACACCTATTGAGAAGGATTTTTTTTAAATCCGACCCGAGTATTCAACACCTTTCAGTTTTTTCCTTCTTCATGATAATGCACCGGCTCACCGGGCGGTAGTTGTACAGGAATTTTTGGCAAAAAAACAAGTGTGTGTTCTCAACCATCCACCCTATTCCCCAGATTTGTCTCCCTGCGATTATTTTCTATTCTCATAATTAAAGTTGTCATTGAAATGACACTTCATTGAGGATACTGATGACATCCAAAGGGCCGTAACATCGAGTTTAAGGGCCATACTAACAGAAGAACTGCAGAGGTTGTTCCAGTGTTTATAAGATCGTGCCATTCGCTGTATCAATGCACAAGTGCTTTACTTTGAATAAAATACATGTTATATATTCAACTGTTGTTTATTTATTTCTTATGTAATTAGTCTCATTACTTAATTGCCAGACCTTGTATTATAAAATTAGCAGTCTATCTAAATTATTTCCTACAGGTGCTTTTTCAAAGAAATTTTTGAGTTCATCATTGTGTGCTGTCGCTACTGCTACTGTTGTTGTTTCTGTTGCTGCTGTTGTTACTATTGTTGTTGCTGCTGCTGGTTTTGCTGTTGTTGCTGCCGTTGTTACTATTGTTGTTGCTGCTGCTGGTTTTGTTGTTGCTGCTGCTGTTGTTACTATTGTTGTTGCTGCTGCTGGTTTTGTTGTTGTTGCTGCTGTGGTTACTATTGTTGTTGCTGATGCTGGTTTTGTTTTGTTTTGTTTTGTTTTTTTTTGCTGCTGCTGCTGCTGTTGTTACTATTGTTGTTGCTGCTAATGCTGCTACAGTTGTTTTCTTATTATTGTTTCTACAGCAGCTATCAACTTGAATTCCTGTTACCAACACTGCTGCTATGCACATCTGACCAGCATCTAGTCTGAAGGCGTTAGCTGCAAAATTTGCTCCATAACAGACTTCATTACTATGGCAACTACGTACATCTCAAACCGGATACACAAGTTGAAGTATTACAGACTGTTCTGGGGACATCTAATGAAGATAAGATAAACTCTTGGCCAGTTCAGTTTCTAAAACCCACATAACCGTTCCGTCCATCCATCCATCCATCCGTCCGTCTGTCCGTCCATCCGTCCGTCCGTCCGTCTGTCTATCTATGTATCTTTCTCATTCTTTCACTCACTCCCTCACAACAGCCACAAGGAATGACATAGACAAAACTTTCTCTCTTGGCACATATATTCTTGTAATACTCCATTGTTTGCTTGTCTCTACAATATGGGCAGGATTCCGTCTGGCCAATGTTAAATTATTGATCAGACATTAATGAACTTTAACCCATGGACTTTGCTCGGCGCAAGGCTGTGACCTGTGTGGTGTTCAATCTATATTTGTTTCGGATATATTCCTAAAGTAATTTAGCTGTTTCAAACTCGTAGTTAGTTTATTTAATATCTCGTTTGCCAGTAATGTGTTTTGTTTGGATGCTTGTTTCTTTCTTATTATTATTTGAAAGCTTACGTGAATTTCATATATATATATATATATATATATATATATATATATATATATATACGAACAAAGAATATTTTTTCTATAGAATTAATAATAAACTTTTCCTTTACAAATGGGCCAGATTTTGACAAGGAAAACTAAGATTTCTTTTTAACTTATTGTGGTTTATCTCGCAGTTTATTGACCTGCCCTAATTTCTAATTCAGTAATTTTCGGGTCATTCTAAATGCCAAGTCGTTACCAAATAACTCTGTTACACCCTATATCTTTATCTTATTGAAACTGCGGTCTAAGTCGTTCTGATATTTTCTGGTTATTAGAACAATTATGATATATAATATGTGAGAATATACTCTTGGCTTTCATGTTTTCGATAAGTAAAATGGACCTTCAAGGAATTATTTATATTAAAATTGTTGAGCAACTATTTGTGGCATGAGAAAATGTATTCTTCTGTCAAATGTACATTTTTATGGACACACAAACATGGATATGTCTTAAGATTCAAGTTACTAATCTGAATTTGTGAATCAGTACCGAAACTGTCTTTTCGTGTATTCAGCTCATATATGTTTTCTACCTCTGCATTTTTTCCTCATCATATCTGACATAAGTAGCGGCGGTTATCTAGTTATTAGTCCACTCGCCTGCCAGCCAAGGAGTTTCAGATTCGATTCTTCTTTGAGTATTGGACGATACTCCCCGAAAGTAAAGACAGCGATGATATGTGTTAGCCTCCCTACATCACACATAAAATAGGTCTGGACTTTTTTCAGTCCACCCAGTCCTGCTTTATTTTTATTTTTCTTGCAAACACCAATGTTTAGACATTATTTTTTTTATTATTTTTCAGTAATAATGTGAATTTCATGCAAGAAAAAACAGATAGCCTGTCTTCACTGGCTAGCAAAATAGAACTTGAAATTAACAAGGACAAAACAAAAATAATGAAAATTCCTATCAATCAAAATGGAAAAATACACATAGAAGGGACAGATATTGAAGAAGTCAATCAATTTGCATACCTTGGCAGCTACATAGACCAGGATGGTGACACTAGAAAGGAAGTTAGGATCAGAATTGCAAAAGCAGCATCAATCTTCAAGAATCTTGAGAACATATGGAATTCAAAAGTTATAAGCACAAAAACCAAGTTAAGACTATTCAATTCACATGTAATATCCACCCTCATTTATGCATGTGAAAGCTGGAAAACAACTAAAGAAATAGAAAAGAAATTAGACTCTTTTGAAAACAAATGCCTAAGGAAAATACTCGGCATCAAGTGAACAATGCAGAGATAAGACAGATGACTGAACAACAACCAGTCTCATGGGTGATCAGGAAAAGGAGATGGACATATGTTGGTCACTTGATGAGAAGAAATGATCAGAGAATCCCAAAACAAGCTATCAAGTGGAACACAACAGGCCGAAGAAAAAGGGGCAGACCGCGTGAAACTCTGAAGAGGACATTATTAAGAGAGGCCAAGTTAACAGGCATAGAATCCTTTGATGAGGTTGAAAGACTCGCTGAAGACAGGAAAAATTGGCGAACTACTTTGCGAGCCCTATGTGACGTTTAACGGCACGGGAAGGATATAAGATATATATATATTTTTCACCGTTAGTAATTTAGTTTATAATAGTTTGTTCACGCTTTCTTCCATTACAAACTTGAATTTCGTTTGTGTTGTTCCTTGGAAAGTTGTGTACAGTATATTCCAATGTTGCCCTACGGGTATTGAGATGGACAGCATCTGCTATTTGCAACATTTGTACACCGCAACAACACGCAACCAAGAACATTTAACCAATTCTTCTCTCTCTTACTCTCTCTTTCCTCTCTCTCTTTCCCTCTCTTTCTCTCTCTTTCCTTCTCTCTTTCTCTCTCTCTTTCTCTTTGTCTGTCTTCCTCTCTCTTTCCTCTCTCTCTTTCCCTTTCTTTCCTCTCTCTTTCTCTCTTTCCTCTCTCTTTCTTCTCTCTCTTTCTCTCTCTCTTTCCTCTCTCTCTTTCTCTATCTTTTTCTCTCTTTCTCTCTATTTCCTCTCTCTTTCCCTCTCGTTCCTCTCTCTTTTGCTCTCTTTCCCTCTCTTTCTCTCTTTCCCTCTCTTTCTCTCTCTTTCTCTTTGTCTGTCTTTCTCTGTCTTTCCTTTCTCTTTCTCTCTTTTTCTCTCTCTCTTTCCCTCTCCTTCCTCTCTCTTTCCCTCTCCTTCCTCTCTCTTTCCTTCCTCTTTCCTCTCTCTTTCTCTCTCTATTTCCTCTCTCTTTCCTCTCTCTTTCTCTCTCTTTCCTCTTTTCTCTCTCTTTCTCTCTTTCCTCTCTCTTTCTCTCTATTTCCTCTCTCTTTCTCTCTCTTTCCTTCCTTCTCTGATTCTCACTCTCCCCCCTCTCCTCTTCTCCCTCCTCAGACTGTGACATGCAACGAGGATCTTTCACGGATATTGTCGAGACTAAAACAGATGTACACAACCCTGCAGTACACATTCTTAGTGAACGGATGTACACAACCCTGCAGTACACATTCTTAGTGAACAGATGTACACAACCCTGCAGTACACATTCTTAGTGAACGGATGTACACAACCCTGCAGTACACATTCTTAGTGAAAGGATCACACATTATGAACAGTGTGCTGTGCATATCTTTATCACATTTGTCCAATATGAAACAAGACACTTGTACAAGATAAAGCGATAGAGCACAGTGTGTACGCTTAGTTTTCGAAAAATAAAAAGTGTAAGAGAAATAAAAATGATAAAAGAATGGCCATGACTTGGACCACAGACTCTAGCACAATGAACAGCCGCCCAGCTTTGACAAGACAATGCAAGGAGATGCGAGATGGCTGGGTTCGAGTAAAAATCATTCCTTTACTTCTTTTCTCGCCTCTAAAATGTTTTTTATGTTTCGAAATCTAACCATAAACACCACCTCCATCACTGTAACGTACACATCTTTAAAAATAACTGATCAAGTTTGCCACTAACAAAATTGCGACTACCGTAATGGCCTACTAAGCTTGACCCTTTCACGTATGCTGCTATCAGTACGGTAACTGTACTTGAAATTTTATTTTAGAAATGCATATTTTATGACTTTAATTTTTCCGAGTATTTCTGTAAACATTGTTGTAATAACTGACCGCTGATGTTTTCTGTGGCCAAACCTACCTTGAAAACAAGAACTTGAAATAGTCTTCTCGTCTGTGTATCTTGTGGGTTCTGAGTTCGAAAGCCCGATGAAGTTAACAAGACATATCGGCTGATTGTAATTACGCTATTGATATCTATGTTATCACAAATGAACTCACTTGAGTATTTAACACGCTACACAGTGAACGCTGGGGTATCTCTACCCTAGATCAGCGTGTCACTTGTTCTCTTGTTCGTCTCGTTCTCTGGCTGATTCTGGTTTAAAAAAAAACGTGGGTGCAAAGTTTGATTGTGCCGAAGAGATGTCTCCTTTTACCAAACTACTAAACAAGAACTAGACAAGACCCTATCTTACCTGTTCGTGGTGCTCTAGTGGCACATTTATGCAAACAGTGCAGGTCAGACAGTATGTCAGACAGTGCAGATCAGACAGTATGTCAGACAGTGCAGATCAGACAGTATGTCAGACAGTGCATATCATATAGTGCAGGTCAGACAGTATGTCAGTTAGTGCATATCAGGTAGTGCAGGTCAGGCAGTATGTCAGACAGTGCAGGTCAGACAGTGCAGGTCAGACAGTGTGTTTATTGTGTTGGAGACGAGCAAGAAACTTAGTTATTGGGTCTGTTGTGGGGCTTCATGTAACCCATTCATTCATTCCTTTGCATTCCTTTGCATGTCCCTTGCGGAACTTTGCCTCCCAAACAGCACTCCTGTAGGCCTCTCGGTTGTGAGCAAGATGGCCTGCTGCTGCTGCATCCATTTCCAGATCATCAACGATGTCTTGCAGCCATCTTCGTTTCGGTCTTCCTCTCTTTCTTTTTCCCATTATGTATCCCTCCAATATGGTCTTCTCTAAATTATCATGACGTTTAATGTGGCCAAAATATTTAAGTTTTCTCTCTTTAATCCTCTTTACTAGCCAGCCTTCATCAATATTAAGCTCTTGCAGTATAGATATATTTGTTCTTTTTTGTGTCCACGATATTTGGAGAACTCTTCTATAGCATTTACATTCAAAGGCATTTATGTGCTTCTCAGCTGTTTTATTAAGTGTCCAGGTCTCACAGGCATATGTTGCGATGGGAAAGATGCATGCCCTTAAAAATCTTATTTTTGTGGTTCTGTCTGCTCCTCTCCACAGATTCTTTATTTGTTTTACTTTCTGAAGAGCAATAGATGTCCTCCTTTTAATTTCCCTCATTGTATCTCCATTATTAGTTAGTAGTGATCCAAGATATTCAAAACTCTCCACTTCTTCCAGTTTTTCCTCATTGATACATATTTCAGTTGCCTTGTTTGTTTTGTCAGTTGTCATCACTTTAGTTTTCTTTGCATTAAGATAGAGGTTCTGCTCTTCGCTGTTCTTGCGGACTGACATAATTAGTTTTTCCATTCCTTCTTGTGTTGTGGACAGCAATACTGTGTCATCAGCATATCTAATCTCTGGTATTTCATAACCTCCAACTGTTATGGCATCGTAATATTCTTTGTCTACATCTTCTCTAACATTCCTCATTATATTTTCAGTATACAAGTTAAATAAGTAGGGTGACAATATGCACCCCTGACGGACCCCTTGTTTTATGTCAAACCAACTTGTTGTTTCACCATTTATTCTTACTGCTGCTTGTTGGTCTAAATACAGCAGTGATGTTAATTGTATCAAATGTGTTGGAAATCCCATTTTTTCCATTATTTCCCAAAGTTTCTGGTGTTGTACACAATCAAATGCCTTTGAGTAGTCTATAAAGGATAAATATAGATTCACATTAAACTCCCTGCATTTCTCTATTATTAATCTTAGATTGAATATATGATCTCTTGATCCTCTTCCTTGCCTGAAGCCAGCTTGGACCATATTGACTTCTTCTTCTATTTTCTTCCGAAGTCTACCCATTATGATTTTTAACAGAATTTTACTGGCATGACTAATCAGGGCAACAGTTCTGTAGTTGGTGCATAATTTCAGGTTACCCTTTTTTGGCAGTGGAATGAATACAGTTCTTTTCCATTCTTTTGGCCAAATACCTGAATGCCATATCTTTTTACATAGTGCATGATAGATTGTTGCACATTCCTTTCCTCCTGCTTTAATAAATTCAGCGGTTATCTCATCACATCCTGGTGATTTACCATTTTTCAGACTCTTTATTGCCCATAAAACTTCTTCCATTGTCGGCTCGGGTTCTTTCTCCTGCAATAATAATTCACACTGTTGATTTCTGCTTCCACAGTCGGTTGTTTCATACATTCTTTTGCAATAGTCCTTCCATCTTTCCAGAATTTCCTCTGTCTCTGTCAGGGTATTCCCCATCTCATCACAAATTACATTTAGCTTAGGTGTGACATTTCTCGTCAATGTCTTCATTTCTTTAAACATTTCACTATCTCTTCCACACCTCTGATGTTCTTCTATTCTTTCACAACAATCTTGTATGTATTGTTTTTTGTCTTTTCTTATGTTTCTTCGTACTTCTTTTGTTAAAGTTTTATATTTATCTTTGTTGTTGTTTGTCACTCTCCACTGTGTCTTCATTTCTCTACATTGTTTTATCAGTTCTAGTGTACCTGCTGTGATCCATCTATTCTTTTGTGTTTTCTTTACTGGAACCATGTCTTTAGCTGTTGTTACTAAGATATCTTTGGCCTGCGTAGCCAATTCATCTGGTGTCATCTCTTCCTGTACAACCATCAGGATTTCGAAACGGTTCTTCACTTCTATACCGTATTGTTCTGGTATATTTGTAAGGTCAAAGCGGAGAGGTCTTGATCCCATAACTATCTTTTTTATCTTTATCTTCATGTCTGCTATTAATAACTCATGGTCCGTGTCACAATAAGCACCTGGCAAAGTTTTTGCTGATGTTATGCTGGACCTCCACCTTCTCTGCACTAAAATGTAATCTATTTGATTCCTGGTTTTCCCATCAGGTGATGTCCATGTGTAAAGTCTTCTTGGATGTTGTTTAAAAAGTGTGTTAGCGATCATTAGCTCATTTTCCATACAAAAAGCCATTAGATTGTCACCTGCCGCATTTCTGTGTCCTATGCTAAATTTCCCTACAACCTGTCCTTCATCTTCTGCTCTTTCTGTACCAATTTTTGCATTAAAATCACCCATTATAAATACAATATCATTTTTCCGTACCTGGTCCATTGTCGTCTGCAGTGTGGTATAAAAATGTTCTACTTCATCTTCTTCTGCTGCTGATGTAGGTGCATATACCTGGATGACTGTTACATTTCTAGGAATGCCCTTAAGTCTGATTGTTAGGATTCTATCACTTACTGGATTGTAGCCTAGTAATGCTTTTGATGTTGATTTGTCCAAATAAAAAGCCACTCCATTCCTTCCTCCTACTTCTCCGCCAGAATATATAAATATATTATCATTCTCGCTCTTAAAGTGTCCTGATCCTTTCCATCGATGTTCGCAGATTCCCAAAATGTGTATCCGCGTTCTTTTCATCTCGTCACTTATTACTTGATATTTTCCCTCATACATGCTTCTTACATTCCATGTTCCTACTCTTATTTTTCTTTTTAGTTTGATACAGGGGTTTTCCTTGGTAACACCGTCAGGATTTTGTCCGTCATCACAATTACTAGTACCGACCTCTGCCTCACACTCTTCCCCAGTGTTAAAATTAGATCTATCTGGCCTGGGGGACTCACCACCAGATCTTTTTCCTATTTGACCTTCCATGATTGAATGTAACCCATTCTCTTTTTTATACAACTCTCGTCTTTCTAAATTGTTACGGCGTCCGCTGCAGAGAACAGAAGAAGAAGAAGAAGAAGAAGAAACTATTATGTTGTTCTTATTTAATATATCGCACTTTCTGTCTAATAATAATAACAATAATAATAATAATAATTGTAAATTACAACTGTGCAAAACCTAAAAAAAAAGTAAAAACCTCTTCTTTCACTTTGAAATATTTTAGCTATATTTCACATTATTTCAGCTCTGATCACTTTATACCAGATGTATTCAACATATGAGCTTTGACCACTTGTAGGCCTTGTGCTTCTTACTTCTTGTCCGCGAGTGCGAAGATTTTTTTTAAAAGTTTTTTTTTAATATTACAATTATTTAAATGTAACAATTTTAAAAACATGAAAGCTAAAGAGAACAGTTTTGAATTGTGCAGAAAAGTTAGCCACACATCTCCTGCCAAAACAGAAGAAGGTAACGTCCGACGCAACATTGTACGTGTGTCTTTTCGCGCCACCTACCGGATTTTCAGGAAAGCTCAGCTGTTCCATCTTCTGGCACTTTCCACACGTAGGTTTTTGATACTGTCATGGAATATACGACTCGTACGACTGCTAGTGACTAATATAAATATTTCTTTCGTTCCTATTATGTTGTTCTAAAAATAAAGTGAAGTGAATTTAATCACTGTGTCAAGTTTTAGTTGCCTGTGAAAACATAACAGCGCTAATAAAAGGAACAAGTAAATTTAAAATGGTGGGTACCAGAGGAAAAAAACACCTTGTCTACAATGAAGCTCTTTGTAATTTCAACAAAAGTTTCGACTGATTTGTACTTCTTCGTGGAAATTGATTCGAAACCTGTTTGTTTGATGTGTCAGGAATCAATATTTGTTGTCAACGGAATACAGTTTGACAAGACATCGTGTTATACACATACAACCAGGTTCCCCAGTTTCCATAGTCAGCTAAGTACAGACAAAATGAAATCAGCTACGCACAGACAAACTGAAATCAGCTACGCACAAGCAAAATGAACTCAGCTACGCACAGACAAACTGAAATCAGCTACGCACAGACAAAATAAACTCAGCTACGCACAGACAAAATGAACTCAGTTACGCACAGACAAAATGAACTCAGCTACGCACAGACAAAATGAAATCAGCTACGCACAGACAAAATGAACTCAGCTAAAATGAACTCAGCTACGCACAGACAAAATGAACTCAGCTAAAATGAACTCAGCTATGCACAGACAAAATGAACTCAGCTACGCACAGACAAAACGAACTCAGCTACGCACAGACAAAACGAACTCAGCCACGCACAGACAAACTGAACTCAGCTACGCACAGACAAAACAAACTCAACTAAAATGAACTCAGCTACGCACAGACAAAATGAACTCAGCTAAAATGAACTCAGCTACGCACAGACAGACCGAACATTCTCCAAATCATTAAAATCACAACAGTCAGATTTTAAGAAAGAAAATGCCGAAAGCTGTATCAAAGCTAAGTACAGCAATGTTTAAAAAAAAAAAGCCGAAATCATTTTCAAATAGAGAGTAAGTAAAGATGTGTTCTGTGGCAGCACCTGAAGTTCTGTACTCAAACATTTTCTGACGGAGCCGATATTTTAGGGGGCGGAGGTGGGGAGGGAATATGAGAGCAATCTGGATGATTTCATGTGGCAGGTAGATCCGCCTCTGGGGAAATAGTTGTGGCGCTGTTTTCAAGACTAAAAGTAGTTTTAAAATTGCGACTACACGCCACCGACACACGTTTTCTAGGGAATGAAAAGAAAACACATTTAAAATAGATAAATGATATCAGCTTTTGCTACGAGCACTTGTAGTAAAATACCAGCTGAGCTAAATGAACAGAATACTGAGTGATATTTTTGTTCACAATGTTTTCACATTGTTCATTCGGGGGAGGGGGGGAGGGGGTTGTGTTACTACAGTGTGCCGACATTTTCACTTAGATTTACAATTTACAGTCAGAGCCATTCTTGGCAGGGATCTGATGTTGTGCTACTCCTCTCTCTCTCTCTCTCTCTCTCTCTCTCACACACACACACACACTTAGTCACTCTCTCCTTTACCAGTATTACATTGAAATGTAGTTGTTCTCTTGCAATAACTGCGCTTATCTGCGTGTAATGTTCAAAAAGAAGCAAAAATGAAAATATTGACTTCAGACCATTACAGTTAGAACAGAAGTAAAGGGGGGAAAAGTACACACAGACAATCGATGTACCACTCTTTGTTGTTTATTCATCACCATAAAAAATACACGTATAGTTCATATGCTGGACACACGATCTAATCATTCTAATCAGAAATATGGCTGAATTTACTACCCATTTTTTGTAGGGGGGGGGGGATAATTTGAAAAAGATGAGATGTTTAGAATATTTGAAACAAGATCAAATGTTCATGAATTAGTTCATATTTGACGAAACTCTCTTGACATTACGACAAATATGCTTGTATTCTAAGAGGAGAAAACTGGTACACATTTTGTAGCTGATCAACTCCGGAAGTCAAAGCCCAGCAACCGTGTACGCTAGTGTGAGAAGTCAACAGCTCGGGTACACTAATTTCTGTATCCAGACAACTTGCTGACAGAATCATATGATAAAAAGCTGTAGCCAGGAAAAGATCCCACCGTGCCATAGGGGTAGTTTCCTGTGTTAGGATACACTCCCGGAGTAGCGTATCTGCCTTGATAGAGTCCATTAAATGCTGCATTGTTACCAGGATAGATGTTATTGACTGTGTAAGAACCTGGAAGTCGTGTGTCTCCATATTGGTAACCAGGGAAGCCACCGTATGCTGAAAGTACAGTTCCGTATCCGTCAACTGCTCCATAGTCGCCTGAATATCCGTATAGCCCGGCTCCCATTCCCATACCACCGTGTGGGCTGTACTGGCCGTAGACGTAGCGAGAGTTGTACATTTTGGCGTGTAGTTTAGTATTGATGGCGGCTCCCACGGGGTTCAAGGCAGCGCCACTGGTCGGTGAGTTGATTGTAATTGTCTGGGTCTTGATGACCGCGCTGACAGAACAGATTTGACACAAAATGAGGATGACACAGCTTCTGATGTTAGGCATTTTTCTGTGGTTCCCTGAATGCAAGAAACAAGAAGATTCTGTAGAATATTTGACAACGGTTTGAAAAAGTATTCTTGGTTAAGCCATGATAACAGTTTAGTTATTTGTATCTAAGGTGTTACAAAAATTGACGCTGGTCATTTTTATGATTAAAAGGAAACGGCAAATGCAGATATTACAAGCAGTTACAAATCGTCAGTTATCTCTCTTTTCCTGTGTCCAGAGACTTTCTTCTGCAGCTTAGCAGTTTACTTATTTGTCAAAATGGGTGTCTTACACGTTAAAATGTCATGGAGAAGTGTTTCATGGAGATCGAGGAAAACAGGATGACACTGCTGTACTAAGATATCAGTGCTTGAAGGAAAATGTATAACATTTGAATTTGGTCTGTCTGAAATCCTGACATTGTTCATCTCCTGAATTATCACTGAGCTCGGTCGTTGCTTCATTTAAAATAATCAGTAGGAACAGAGCAACCGAAGAAAGAAAATACTGAAAAAGATTAACATAATTAATGTGGAAATTTTTAAGGAGAATTATTCTATGCGCAGTACACATGGGGTCCACAAATCTAGGCAAAGTTTATTATAATAAATTAAGAAACAATTGTGTAGCCTTACCGTGCATATAAAAAACTTTCGTAGTTTATGTAAATTTTTAGCTAAACTAAACTGTCCGGCTTTTCTAACCAGATTTTGTCTGTTACTTATGTCCAAAAGAAGACAGTTCTTGGTCAGAGTTTAGGTGTTTCCTCGGTTGTTACTTATGTCCGAATGAAGGAAGTTTCTGGAAGGAGTGTCGTTTCATAGAGTTAATGTCGATAGCATTTATTTATACTGTAGGTCAGTGACGTCGTTCAAATGCGTCACAGTATAAGAAGAATTTAATATTCACGGAGGTGCTCCTGTTTGATCATTTGGTGGTCAGAAGTTTCATGTCTTCAGATTAAAAACAAATCAGGCGAAGAAGTTCAATCACTCACTAACTAGCCACGGGCGACTTTTCCCATGTTTAGGTCCGCAAAAGTTTGGGGCAACTTCCGGGTCATGTTACATATTCCCACCCCTAGATATGTGGGGAAAATATTTTAAAATAAATAAGCAACAGTATTCTGACTATTTTAACAATTTTTATTCTTGCTCCACTCTCTTATTTTCCCATCCATGTTTTAAATGTAGATTGTCTGTACCTGAGTAACCTTCCTCTATTATGTTTAATTTGGTTTTGCTGTAACGTCCAGATATTACTGATTTAGAAGGATTTAAACTGCCTGGTTTTGTTAATCCTTTCTTGCCTCTTTTTATGAGATTATACTAGGAAAGAAGAGACTCACACACAAGAAATTTAGATGTAAGGATTACAAGCAGATGGAAGGAAGAACACTTAACTGCCATCGACTTTCTAGGACTTTCTGTGCTGGGGATTTACAAAAAAGATATATTTCACTTTTCTCTCCCGCACTCTGAAGTAAAAAAAAAAAACAAACAGTTAATATAATTTTCGAATCTCAGGATGTGGTGGCAGGGAGAAACAAGTTAGCCAAAGAAAATGCTGGGAACATCTTCAAGTAGGCAAAGATCTTCTGATTATAGTAAATGTTATACCACGAAAGTAAAACTTGGCCACGGCGAGGTTAACTGGAGTCAAATCCTGCTGGCTATCAAACTGGAATTAATTGAGAAACAAAGGGACAAAAAATGTGTATACAATTTCAAACACGCAATGACACATTCGTGCTCAGAAAATGTAAAATGTTGTAACAAAATCTTATGGCAAAATTATGTATCGAAATTTACTAGAATGTACTTTTTTAAAATGTTGATTTATGTACGGCAGTGGGAAAAGTGATTTATCTTTAAAATTCAGTAATCAGTCAAGTTCTGTTAACAACGACAAACTGTAAGATCTGTCACCAATATACCTTAGTCCTGTTAACAACGACAAACTGTAAGATCTGTCACCAATATACCTTAGTCCTGTTAACAACGACAAACTGTATGATCTGTCACCAATATACCTTAGTCCTGTTAACAACGACAAACTGTATGATCTGTCACCAATATACCTTAGTCCTGTTAACAACGACAAACTGTATGATCTGTCACCAATATACCTTAGTCCTGTTAACAACGACAAACTGTATGATCTGTCACCAATATACCTTAGTCCTGTTAACAACGACAAACTGTATGATCTGTCACCAATATACCTTAGTCCTGTTAACAACGACAAACTGTATGATCTGTCACCAATATACCTTAGTCCTGTTAACAACGACAAACTGTATGATCTGTCACCAATATACCTTAGTCCTGTTAACAACGACAAACTGTATGATCTGTCACCAATATACCTTAGTCCTGTTAACAACGACAAACTGTAAGATCTGTCACTGTTATACCTTCTGCCTTTCCCATCTAATATAGTAAACCTGATTCTCGTGATCTTGACGAAGCAAACTTTAGCGTAGATGACGCTTAACGTTCTCATTTTTTTTTATAAACAAAATATCATTACCAGGACTTCCTGGACATGAAGTACAAGATCAGCCTGCCCCTGAGATTCAAACTAATAAACTGTGACGAGGTTTATTTATGGCTAAACTTTTTTGTCACGGCCTATCACACTCTAGAAGTTGAATACTTTGAAGGAGGAAGTTCAGTCAAACTTAATGGTACATAAGTGCATTTTTAAATGATTGCATTCATTCATTCACTCAAGTCATACAAGAGGCTATAGATTTTATGGTATGACAAATATATGTGAAATATGCAAGAAATGGAAGCTAAGATAATAAAATTAAGCAACGTAAACAACTTTTATGTCACATTTAGAATTTAATTATAAACATTCCATACTGCAACAGTAACTAGTTGAGTTTTATTTAAAGTTTATTTAGGTCTAGCTATTCCAGATATTCGTACTGCACAACACTCTACATGAAAAGTTATATATATATATATATATATATATATATATATATATATATATTACCAAACTCATTCCAGTCTTTCATTCACCAACCACTTTACACATGACAGAAGGTTCATGTTACCTACATAAAATAATTAGTTTTTCTCTTGTCTGTATCAACCCTTTGAAGATAATGTCACATAAATGTTACTCTTCAAAAGAAATCATTAAATTAATTTAACTAGTGAGTACTCTACCTTCTTTCAAGCACCCAGTAGTAAACTGGCAGAGTTTTCAAAGCGAAAGCAACATCACAGTCACTGTGTTACCCCGCGGCAATACACTTGCTCGTCCAACACAAGTCCATGGTTCGAGTCATGGCAATTCTCTTATTACTTTTCCTTTTTCTCAAGTCTAAAATGCTTTGTATTTGAAAGAATCACCATCCACACTGTGCGCATTCACTTTAGTGATAGTCTTCTAATCTAATCAAGTGCCATGCCGCGTGACGTAGGCGATCATTTCTCTCCACAATTCTCCGTCTTTTTGCGTTGACTATGAGATCCCCCGGTGACTTTCTTCCTAGCCACACTGACAGCCCATCCAGTAACTCCTCTCTCTCTCTCCTCTCTCTCTCTCTCTCTCTCTCTCTCTCTCTCTCTCTTTCTCTGTCTTCCTCTGTCTCTTCTTCATTCAGTTTTTCCAGTTGCCACAGCGTATTCCAATTTTCCTATTCCCAGGAAATCTTTATATATATATAATGGGCATGGAGCTTCAAACGCAGTCTGCGATGGAAACGGTGGACATCTTGAAGGAGCTTGACAGTTAAAAACATACTGTTTCGCCATCTCCATCTCCTCCAGACCGAACCTGATACACGTGAACTTTTTGAGGAACCCCCATTGGTAGTCTACAGACGGGACAAGAACCTCAGGGACCTTTTAATTCGTAGTCATCTTAAGACAGATGACACTTTTTATAGTACCAGACGTTGTGGACGCCGTAGATGCAACACTTGTCCGTTTGTTGTCGAGGCTAGCCAGATCTCCTTCCCTAAGTCCACGTTATCAGTTCATGAGGGTTTCACCTGTACTTCACGTAATGTTATTTATGCTATCATGTGCAAACGTTGCGGTTTGAAGTACATAGGGGAGACTGGCTTACGCTTAGGAGATCGATTTCGCCAGCATCTCAGTGATATTTCTAAGAGGGCCTGGACACCTGTGGCTAAACATTTTTGCCTTAGCAACCACAGGGAAAACAGGACATTTCTGTTAGTGCGATCCGCTCTTGTTCTGCTGATTTACGATCTCGGAGGGTCCTAGAACAGCGCCTTATTTTCCAGGCTGGCTGTCTCCACCCAGCTGGAATTAACAATGTCTTCAGCTTTCTGTAACTTCTTTAGTTTTCCACTTCCCCTTTTTTTAAACTCTACTTTCTTTCTCTATGCTACCCCTCCCTACCACCACCCTATTTTCTTCTCTGGCAACATATTGGTGTGTATAGGGTCTTGTCCTATTCACCAGTTTCACATTTTCTCCCTGCAGGTGTTTATGTTCTTCATTCATTATCTCTCCGCGTTCCCATTCCCCTACCCCCTACACCTCCTCTAGCGGCTATCATGTTTCTATTGCCTTTCCTCCCACCCCTTTCAACCACTTGTTTTCCTCCTCTCTCTCCACCTCTTCTTTACGATTGGTCCTATCTGGTATCCATTGTTGCGGTCAGCGTGATCTTTCCTTCTACTGCACACATTTCTGTTTTATACTTTTGGAGGAAGCCATTTTCAGATAAGTTCTTCGTTTTTTATTTTTATTTTTATTTTTGTCTCATGTGTGCATGTAATCCTCAAAAGAAATCATTAAATTAATTTTAACTAGTGAGTACTCTACCTTCTTTCAAGCACCCAGTAGTAAACTGGCAGAGTTTTCAAAGCGAAAGCAACATCACAGTCACTGTGTTACCCCGCGGCAATACACTTGCTCGTCCAACACAAGTCCATGGTTCGAGTCATGGCAATTCTCTTATTACTTTTCCTTTTTCTCAAGTCTAAAATGCTTTGTATTTGAAAGAATCACCATCCACACTGTGCGCATTCACTTTAGTGATAGTCTTCTAATCTAATCAAGTGCCATGCCGCGTGACGTAGGCGATCATTTCTCTCCACAATTCTCCGTCTTTTTGCGTTGACTATGAGATCCCCCGGTGACTTTCTTCCTAGCCACACTGACAGCCCATCCAGTAACTCCTCTCTCTCTCTCCTCTCTCTCTCTCTCTCTCCTCTCTCTCTCTCTTTCTCTGTCTTCCTCTGTCTCTTCTTCATTCAGTTTTTCCAGTTGCCACAGCGTATTCCAATTTTCCTATTCCCAGGAAATCTTTATATATATATAATGGGCATGGAGCTTCAAACGCAGTCTGCGATGGAAACGGTGGACATCTTGAAGGAGCTTGACAGTTAAAAACATACTGTTTCGCCATCTCCATCTCCTCCAGACCGAACCTGATACACGTGAACTTTTTGAGGAACCCCCATTGGTAGTCTACAGACGGGACAAGAACCTCAGGGACCTTTTAATTCGTAGTCATCTTAAGACAGATGACACTTTTTATAGTACCAGACGTTGTGGACGCCGTAGATGCAACACTTGTCCGTTTGTTGTCGAGGCTAGCCAGATCTCCTTCCCTAAGTCCACGTTATCAGTTCATGAGGGTTTCACCTGTACTTCACGTAATGTTATTTATGCTATCATGTGCAAACGTTGCGGTTTGAAGTACATAGGGGAGACTGGCTTACGCTTAGGAGATCGATTTCGCCAGCATCTCAGTGATATTTCTAAGAGGGCCTGGACACCTGTGGCTAAACATTTTTGCCTTAGCAACCACAGGGAAAACAGGACATTTCTGTTAGTGCGATCCGCTCTTGTTCTGCTGATTTACGATCTCGGAGGGTCCTAGAACAGCGCCTTATTTTCCAGGCTGGCTGTCTCCACCCAGCTGGAATTAACAATGTCTTCAGCTTTCTGTAACTTCTTTAGTTTTCCACTTCCCCTTTTTTTAAACTCTACTTTCTTTCTCTATGCTACCCCTCCCTACCACCACCCTATTTTCTTCTCTGGCAACATATTGGTGTGTATAGGGTCTTGTCCTATTCACCAGTTTCACATTTTCTCCCTGCAGGTGTTTATGTTCTTCATTCATTATCTCTCCGCGTTCCCATTCCCCTACCCCCTACACCTCCTCTAGCGGCTATCATGTTTCTATTGCCTTTCCTCCCACCCCTTTCAACCACTTGTTTTCCTCCTCTCTCTCCACCTCTTCTTTACGATTGGTCCTATCTGGTATCCATTGTTGCGGTCAGCGTGATCTTTCCTTCTACTGCACACATTTCTGTTTTATACTTTTGGAGGAAGCCATTTTCAGATAAGTTCTTCGTTTTTTATTTTTATTTTTATTTTTGTCTCATGTGTGCATGTAATCCTCGAAAAAGGCTCACGCTGAAATATCGGATGTTGTATGTTTTTAATTTATACATTCTCATACTTTCTGTTCGCTTTTTCAAACCTTACTCACTCCCTCCCTCATTTTGTAAAACTGCACCATACACCTCTATCTCATTCATTCATTCATTTGCATGTCCCTTGCGGAACTTTGCCTCCCAAACAGCACTCCTGTAGGCCTCTCGGTTGTGAGCAAGATGGCCTGCTGCTGTTGCATCACCTCTATCTACCTTTTTTATTTAGACCAGTTTTACTGCAGTCGCTATCCCTTTTATCTGTTATATCCTTCCCGTGCCGTTAAACGTCACATAGGGCTCGCAAAGTAGTTCGCCAATTTTTCCTGTCTTCGGCGAGTCTTTCAACTTCATCAAAGGATTTTATACCTATATATATATATATGTGTGTGTGTGTGTGTGTGTGTATGTGTGTGTGTGTGTGTTTATGTCCCGGCATCACCCTGGAACGCCTGGAGCAATTTCAGCCAAACTTGGTACACATATGACTTACAAACTGGAGATGTATAATTTGGGGCTAAGAGACCCCTATCTGCAGTGGGAATCGGGTACGAAGGGGGTGGAAGTCTTATCCACTAAAGTCACGGAGGAACAAACAATGGTCTAAGGGAGATAATTATTAAATAGAGCGGTATTGGTCTAAGAGAAGCATGTGTAGTCTCCCATTGCAAGTCCAAATAATTTTGATTGTTTAAATAATTTTTATGGTCTCTTTTTGTTTTAATTATATTTGTAAAAATTAATTTTAACTGTGGTTTTTTTCCTTATGTTTATATTAGCCTTCACTGTATTCTGTAGTAGATTTCATTTCTCAGCGACAGTGTGCCGTTTTCTTATTTCTTTCAAATTAGCTTTTCAAATTAGGGAGAAAGAGGGGGAGATATGGGGGAAGGGAGAGAGAGGGAGAGGGACAGAGTGGGAGAGGGGGATAGAGATGGAGACGGGGAGAGAGAGAGAGAGAGAGAGGAGAAGAGAGATAGAGCCAGGTAAAAAGATAGGGACAGAGAGAGATAGAGAGGGGGAGAGATATAATTGAGATCGCCATGTTTCTCCCACGGACAACTTTATGTTGCATGCTCAAGAGAGGGTTCACCCAAGAATTTAATTTATTCTTGCTCCTTCCTAGGGGTGAAACTAAAAATGTTGTATATAATCACGTTTTGGGGTAATTTGTGAACTTGTAAAAGACTATGCTCTATAATTTGTACACTGTTCTTATAATTTTAAATACCTGTAGAAAAAATTACTTCGATATTACACTATAGATAGAACTCATTCCTTTTCCTGTTTAGTTGACGATTGGGATAAACAGATATCCAGGCAACGCAGGGTAATCAGCTAGTGTCCTATAAATCTCGTTTGTCTGCCTTTGATCTTTGCTATAATTTGCTTTTTAACTTCAGCCTCTCTTAAGACTTCGTCATTGGTTTTCTTGGCTGTCCATGGTACCTTCAACATCCAATTCTCGCTGTACTCCCTTATTCATAGACCATGCTTCACATCCATAAAACAAAATTGACTCGATGTAACATTTAAGTACTCTTGTTTCCATAGATATGGATCTGTTGCACAAGATGTGTCTCATTGTCTGGAATGCTGACTTGGCCTGAGCTCGTCTGCTTTTTATTTAGTTGTGACATTTCTCATCAGTTGTTATAATATTTCCTAAGTACTTGAATCTATCAACTTGTTTTAGATTTGTGCCATTGATGGTAATCGTACATTTTGCTAGTATTCTTTTCTTTGAGAAAACCATCACTTCAGTCTTATTTTTGTTCAGGCTGAGACCTCTATTTTTACTTTCAGATGTCCAGAAGACATGGTAATCTCCAAATGCCTGGTTCTGTAGCTTGTTTAGAGGGCCTATTTCTTACCAAAATGCCTGGTTCTGTAGCTTGTTTAGAGAGTCTATTTCTTACCAAAATGCCTGGTTCTGTAGCTTGTTTAGAGGGCCTATTTCTTACCAAAATGCCTGGTTCTGTAGCTTGTTTAGAGGGCCTATTTCTTACCAAAATGCCTGGTTCTGTAGCTTGTTTAGAGAGTCTATTTCTTACCAAAATGCCTGGTTCTGTAGCTTGTTTAGAGGGCCTATTTCTTACCAAAATGCCTGGTTCTGTAGCTTGTTTAGAGGGCCTATTTCTTACCAAAATGCCTGGTTCTGTAGCTTGTTTAGAGGGCCTATTTCTTACCAAAAAGCCTGGTTCTGTAGCTTGTTTAGAGAGCCTTTTTCTGCGTGTCGTCTTCACATCCTGTTAAGTGATACTCTTACATGTCCGATAGTACGTGGCTGTTTTTTTTTTTTTCGAAGAGGATGTAGAAATATTAGAATACTGAAAACTACTATTTTTATTTCTTTACAATGTTGTATTTTATCCACACACAAAGCACCTTTTATTTCGTTCTCACAAGGCCTTTGATTTGTTTTACATGTTACCACATAAATCGTGTCAAAGAAAACAAAATCATACCTATCATTTTCTCTTTCAATGTATGAAACTTTTTTTCTTCTAATTTTAGCTTCAGAGAGATGCTTGTGTTTCTATAAGATCAATATTCTCGGGGGGGGGGGGGGTAGCAGGACATAAGAAGACAAAAGAGGCTTTATTTTATGTGTAGTAAATTGTATGAAGATTTCTGCATGGACTATACATTGGTTACATCATTTATTTGGGTACATCTCCATACACCGAACCAATGAGATGCCAGCTTGGCCAACAATGGCTAAATAATATTTGCTGTGAGCATTAGGAGTGTGAAAACATCTGCTTTGATACTATATACATACCCCAGAGATTTTATATTGTAATTTTATTTTATACTTTTAGTTTTAGTATTAATTTGGAAATACGACGAAACGAGCATGTTAGAGAAATATGTTATATGTTTATATTGACCAGATAAACTGGCAAGTTTAGAGGGCAGGGGACAATGGCGAACCTGAACCCTCAGGTCTATGGAAGACCTGCCCTTAGAACCATCATATCTCTTGAAAGACATTGGCAGAGTAGCAAACGAAGGTAATCATTTTGTCATTTACACCAGGCGTTCCTTCATTTTTATTTATAATGACAGCTATTTAATGTTTATCGTGGAAGCAGGCATATAGTATCATCGTGTCCGATCTTTGGTACCAGAGTTGGTGGTAATCTCCGGTTTGCACTTTCACTCGCCATAATGGTGCATTCGTATGCTGTCTCTCCATCCACATCACTGTCTACCTCACGCCCTTAGTTCACTTTGCACTTTTAGTTGATCTAATTCTTGTGTATTTGTTATTTTCAATTTTGGTGGTACAACCGACTTTCCTGTAAATCCACATTTATCTTTCTCTCCAAGTTTTTACTTTTTGCCTAGAGTTCAGGTTTCTGCTCCACACAGTAATATAAAATATAAAACTCATTTTTTTTAATGAATAGATTCCTAGATAACACTGTCTTCATGGCATTTAATGTGGTTCATGCTTTTCCATTTTTTAAAATCTCCATATCCTGTGTTGTAATCTTGAGCAGTAATAACTTCAGATGGGAAATGCAGAACAGAAATTAGGAACAGAATAGGCCAAGCAAATACTGCATTTCAGAGAATGAGAAACATATTAGCTAACATATCTTTATCAATAAATGTTAGAAAACGAGTCCTAAAATGCTATATTGAACCTATCTTGTTATATGGAAGTGAATCATGGACAATAGGCAAGTCTGCACAAAAATCATTGGAAGCAGCAGAAATGTGGTTTATTAGAAGAATGTTGCGAATCCCCTGGACAGCAAAAATAACTAATGAAGAATGTATGAGAAGAGCTGGAGAGACAAAAAAACCTTGTCAAAAAGATAAGAGAGAAACAATGTACTTTCATAGGACATGCAATGAGAAGAGGGGGCATAGAAAATATTATAACAACAGGAAAATTAGAAGGAAGAAGATCAAGAGGAAGACTAAGAGAAATGATACTGGACAATCTGACGGGATGGTGTGAGAGGAGATCACCAACTGAACTGATGGCCTGCATGAAGGATCGGGTACTCTGGAGAAGCATAATAGCCAACGCTAGTCAGCACGGCACCTGATGATGATGATGATGATGATGATCCTGTGTTCCATCTTTAAGTAGCTGTAGCTTGTCAGATGTTTCAGTTTGTCTTTTCTTTTTGTTTATGATTATATCCACCTGTGGCTTTTGGTCTTTCCTGCTGAACACCATTACACTGGTCTTTTTTTAAAAAATATTTATCTCTAGTCCCCATTCTTGGCTTATGTTATTTATCTTATACAGTAATTTTTGTAGGTCCCTGAATTCTGTGCTAGAAGCGTTGTATTATCTGCATACCTTGGATTGTTGATATTTCTTTCTCATATTTTCAGTCATTGTAGTTCTGAGAAAATAATCTCTGCACAGGTTGAGTAGATGTGGAGATAGAACACATCTTTGCCTTACTCTCCTCTTTATGGCTATGTTTGATGATACCACAGTGACATATCTTATCACTGCTACATGCTCCCAGCAGAGATTTGTTATAATTTTAATGTCTTTCCTATCAAGTTTGATTTCTTCTGTACAAATCATCTCCAATTTCAGTTTCTCTTACTGAGTTCTTTCCAACATTAGTCTCTCAGAGCATGAGCTTGATAAATATTACAAATGATCGTTGGCAAATACGTGGATTTTATAACATTCAGAGGTGCTGAAGTCGGAGGTACCCAGCCAAAAGGCGCATCGCAAAAATCAGGGTACCACGCATCATCGCCAGTGTGTGTAAGAAGAGGAAGAAGTAGATAACATTCATAGTCCATTTTTAGAAGTGACTGTGGTTGCCATCACATCATCCCACATTCTCAGAATCATTCAATCAGTCTTTGTGAAACTAGTCTTGCAAATGTAGAAATTAAAGGTGCTTTATGCCATCGTGTCTCATACCTAAAAGTCTATTTCTGTAGCTTGTTTAGAGAGCCTATTTCTTACCAAAATGCCTGGTTCTGTAGCTTGTTTAGAGAGCCTATTTCTTAAAATCTCCATATCCTGTGTTGTAATCTTGAGCAGTAATAACTTCAGATGGGAAATGCAGAACAGAAATTAGGAACAGAATAGGCCAAGCAAATACTGCATTTCAGAGAATGAGAAACATATTAGCTAACATATCTTTATCAATAAATGTTAGAAAACGAGTCCTAAAATGCTATATTGAACCTATCTTGTTATATGGAAGTGAATCATGGACAATAGGCAAGTCTGCACAAAAATCATTGGAAGCAGCAGAAATGTGGTTTATTAGAAGAATGTTGCGAATCCCCTGGACAGCAAAAATAACTAATGAAGAATGTATGAGAAGAGCTGGAGAGACAAAAAAACCTTGTCAAAAAGATAAGAGAGAAACAATGTACTTTCATAGGACATGCAATGAGAAGAGGGGGCATAGAAAATATTATAACAACAGGAAAATTAGAAGGAAGAAGATCAAGAGGAAGACTAAGAGAAATGATACTGGACAATCTGACGGGATGGTGTGAGAGGAGATCACCAACTGAACTGATGGCCTGCATGAAGGATCGGGTACTCTGGAGAAGCATAATAGCCAACGCTAGTCAGCACGGCACCTGATGATGATGATGATGATGATGATCCTGTGTTCCATCTTTAAGTAGCTGTAGCTTGTCAGATGTTTCAGTTTGTCTTTTCTTTTTGTTTATGATTATATCCACCTGTGGCTTTTGGTCTTTCCTGCTGAACACCATTACACTGGTCTTTTTTTAAAAAATATTTATCTCTAGTCCCCATTCTTGGCTTATGTTATTTATCTTATACAGTAATTTTTGTAGGTCCCTGAATTCTGTGCTAGAAGCGTTGTATTATCTGCATACCTTGGATTGTTGATATTTCTTTCTCATATTTTCAGTCATTGTAGTTCTGAGAAAATAATCTCTGCACAGGTTGAGTAGATGTGGAGATAGAACACATCTTTGCCTTACTCTCCTCTTTATGGCTATGTTTGATGATACCACAGTGACATATCTTATCACTGCTACATGCTCCCAGCAGAGATTTGTTATAATTTTAATGTCTTTCCTATCAAGTTTGATTTCTTCTGTACAAATCATCTCCAATTTCAGTTTCTCTTACTGAGTTCTTTCCAACATTAGTCTCTCAGAGCATGAGCTTGATAAATATTACAAATGATCGTTGGCAAATACGTGGATTTTATAACATTCAGAGGTGCTGAAGTCGGAGGTACCCAGCCAAAAGGCGCATCGCAAAAATCAGGGTACCACGCATCATCGCCAGTGTGTGTAAGAAGAGGAAGAAGTAGATAACATTCATAGTCCATTTTTAGAAGTGACTGTGGTTGCCATCACATCATCCCACATTCTCAGAATCATTCAATCAGTCTTTGTGAAACTAGTCTTGCAAATGTAGAAATTAAAGGTGCTTTATGCCATCGTGTCTCATACCTAAAAGTCTATTTCTGTAGCTTGTTTAGAGAGCCTATTTCTTACCAAAATGCCTGGTTCTGTAGCTTGTTTAGAGAGCCTATTTCTTACCAAAAACCCTGGTTATATATCTTGTTTACAGAGCCTATTTCTTACCAAAAAGCCTGGTTCTGTAGCTTGTTTAGAGGTAAAGGTAAAGGTATGAGTTATGTTGTTTCGCTGTCTACTGCACACATCAAACAATAAGTGCTTTGTCTGGTTACCAGTTGACTAGAAAGTGCAAACTAGTGTCGCCATCAGCACGAACTCCGTAGCTAACGGAACCATCCCTCCTCCTTCCCAGAGAGTTAACCCAGGTACCATATTTTTTCTTGAGGCTGGGAGTTTTTTTGTGACCAACCATCTGACTGCTACCATCTTACTGCTACCCTCTGACTGCTACCATCTTACTGCCACCCTCTGACTGCTACCATCTTACTGCTACCATCTTACGCTACCCTCTGACTGCCACCATCTTACTGCCACCCTCTGACTGCCACCATGTTACTGCTACCATCTTACTGCCACCCTCTGACTGCTACCATCTGATTGCTACCATCTGATTGCAACCATCTGACTGCTACCATCTTACTGCCACCATCTTACTGCCACCCTCTTACTGTTACGATCTGACTGCCACCATCTTACTGCTACCATCTTACTGCTACCCTCTGACTGCCACCATCTTACTGCTACCCTCTGACTGCCACCATCTTACCGCCACCATCTTACTGCCACCATCTTATTGCTACCATCTTACTGCTACCCTCTGACTGCCACCATCTTACTGCCACCCTCTGACTGCCACCATCTTACTGCTACCATCTTACTGCTACCCTCTGACTGCCACCATCTTACTGCCACCCTCTGACTGCCACCATCTTACTGCAACCATCTTACTGCCACCCTCTGACTGCTACCATCTTACTGCCACCATCTGACTGCTACCATCTGATTGCTACCATCTAACTGCTACCATCTTACTGCCACCCACTGACTGCCACCCTCTTACTGCTTACTGCTATGATCTGACTGCCACCATCTTACTGCCACCATCTTACTGCTATTCTCTGCCACCATCTTACTGCTACCCTCTGACTGCCACCATCTTACTGCCACCATCTTACTGCTACCATCTTACTGCCACCCTCTGACTGCTACCATCTTACTGCCACCATCTGACTGCTACCATCTTACTGCTACCATCTTACTGCCACCATCTTACTGCCACCCTCTTACTGCTATGATCTGACTGCCACCATCTTACTGCCACCATCTTACTGCTACCATCTTACTGCTGCCCTCTGACTGCCACCATCTTGCTGCAACCATCTTACTGCCACCCTCTGACTGCTACCATCTTACTGCCACCATCTGACTGCTACCATCTGATTGCTACCATCTGACTGCTACCATCTTACTGCCACCCTCTGACTGCCACCCTCTTACTGTTACGATCTGACTGCCACCATCTTACTGCCACCATCTTACTGTTACCATCTTACTGCTACCCTCTGACTGCCACCATCTTACTGCCACCATCTTACTGCTACCCTCTGACTGCCACCATCTTACTGCCACCATCTTACTGCCCCATCTTACTGCCACCATCTTACTGCCCCCTCTGACTGTTACCATCTTACTGCCACCATCTTACTGCCCCCTCTGACTGTTACCATCTTACTGCCACCATCTTACTGCCCCCTCTGACTGTTACCATCTTACCGCCACCATCTTACTGCCCCCTCTGACTGTTACCATCTTACTGCCACCATCTTACTGCCCCCTCTGACTGCTACCATCTTACTGCCACCCTCTGACTGCCACCATCTTACTGCCACCCTCTGACTGCCACCATCTTACTGCCACCATCTTACTGCCACCATCTTACTGCCACCATCTTACTGCCACCCTCTGACTGCTACCATCTTACTGCCACCATCTTACTGCCACCATCTTACTGCCACCATCTTACTGCCACCCTCTGACTGCTACCATCTTACTGCCACCCTCTGACTGCCACCATCTTACTGCTACCATCTTACTGCTACCCTCTGACTGCCACCATCTTACTGCCACCCTCTGACTGCCACCATCTTACTGCAACCATCTTACTGCCACCCTCTGACTGCTACCATCTTACTGCCACCATCTGACTGCTACCATCTGATTGCTACCATCTAACTGCTACCATCTTACTGCCACCCACTGACTGCCACCCTCTTACTGCTTACTGCTATGATCTGACTGCCACCATCTTACTGCCACCATCTTACTGCTATTCTCTGCCACCATCTTACTGCTACCCTCTGACTGCCACCATCTTACTGCCACCATCTTACTGCTACCATCTTACTGCCACCCTCTGACTGCTACCATCTTACTGCCACCATCTGACTGCTACCATCTTACTGCTACCATCTTACTGCCACCATCTTACTGCCACCCTCTTACTGCTATGATCTGACTGCCACCATCTTACTGCCACCATCTTACTGCTACCATCTTACTGCTGCCCTCTGACTGCCACCATCTTGCTGCAACCATCTTACTGCCACCCTCTGACTGCTACCATCTTACTGCCACCATCTGACTGCTACCATCTGATTGCTACCATCTGACTGCTACCATCTTACTGCCACCCTCTGACTGCCACCCTCTTACTGTTACGATCTGACTGCCACCATCTTACTGCCACCATCTTACTGTTACCATCTTACTGCTACCCTCTGACTGCCACCATCTTACTGCCACCATCTTACTGCTACCCTCTGACTGCCACCATCTTACTGCCACCATCTTACTGCCCCATCTTACTGCCACCATCTTACTGCCCCCTCTGACTGTTACCATCTTACTGCCACCATCTTACTGCCCCCTCTGACTGTTACCATCTTACTGCCACCATCTTACTGCCCCCTCTGACTGTTACCATCTTACCGCCACCATCTTACTGCCCCCTCTGACTGTTACCATCTTACTGCCACCATCTTACTGCCCCCTCTGACTGCTACCATCTTACTGCCACCCTCTGACTGCCACCATCTTACTGCCACCCTCTGACTGCCACCATCTTACTGCCACCATCTTACTGCCACCATCTTACTGCCACCATCTTACTGCCACCCTCTGACTGCTACCATCTTACTGCCACCATCTTACTGCCACCATCTTACTGCCACCATCTTACTGCCACCCTCTGACTGCTACCATCTTACTGCCACCATCTTACTGCCACCATCTTACTGCCACCATCTTACTGCCACCATCTTACTGCCACCCTCTGACTGCCACCATCTTACTGCCACCATCTTACTGCCACCATCTTACTGCCACCATCTTACTGCCACCCTCTGACTGCTACCATCTTACTGCCACCATCTTACTGCCACCCTCTGACTGCCACCATCTTACTGCCACCCTCTGACTGCCACCATCTGACTGCTACCCTCTGACTGCCACCATCTGACTGCCACCCTCTGACTGCCACCATCTGACTGCTACCATCTGACTGCCACCATCTGACTGCCTTCATCTGACTGCCACCCTCTGACTGTCACCGTCTGACTGACACCATCTGACTGCTACCATCTTACTGCCACCATCTTACTGCCACCGCCTGACTGCCACCATCTGACTGCCACCGCCTGACTGCCACCACCTGACTACCACCTTCTGACTACTGCTGTGGTGGGCGGAAATTGAAACCGTCTCACCTCCTTGGTGAGTGAATGACTAATCCACTGCGCTAACGTGGCTCCCTTCTTTAGCGAAAACACCTGGTTATTCTGGGAAGGTTTTTTTAAAAATAATATGGGGGAACCCACGAGAGCCAGCTGCCATCATCGTCTATTAGCAAGAACATTCTGGTAAAAGAGCAGAGCATTTGATTCTGTAGCTTTAGAGCAGTTAGTAGCAATGTTTGTTTTATTTCTGTAGCTTTAGAGCAGTTAGTTGTAGTTTTTGTTTTAATGTTTGTAATGGTACTATTATCTTTTGCTTAATTTTCAGATGTCTGTCCACATTTTTCCTGGCCAGTTCAAGCGCCCCACATCAGCAGAACGGACTCCTGTCTCCACCATGTTGCAATGTTCAGGCCATCAGATGCTTGTTCAAGCTTCCAAACCTCAACCCATTGGCTGCAAAACAGAAAAAAAAGGAATATTCCGAACGTAGAATACTGGGGTAAGAAGCTGACCCCTAACTTGTAAAACTGATCCATCACAAGTTGTAGCTGAAGATTATTAGCTTGTTCGTCTCAGACTGGATTGATTGAATGAACTTTTGTTTTTTTGCAAAATATGAAAAACTGGGCATGCAGGCGCATCTGATATTCTGCCCTTTGTCATATGACTTTCTATCTGTTCCTTCGGTGACACAAATATGCTACACATATAACAAAACATTAAAATTGAAATAAAAGAACTGAAAAAAAAAAGTTTCATTTCACTCTTATATATATAAAGGTAAAATTCTGGTTTCTATACCCTTAAGGTATACTGGGGATATAGTGTAAGACCTTGGCTGTGACAAAAGCTCTGAGCTGGCTCTAGTCACAAGACTACACACAAACCTTGTCTGTGACAACAGCTCTGAGCTGGCTCTAGTCACAAGACTACACACAAACCTTGATTGTGGCAAAAGCTCTGAGCTGGCTCTAGTCACAAGACTACACACAAACCTTGTCTGTGACAAAAGCTCTGAGCTGGCTCTAGTCACAAGACTACACACAAACCTTGTCTGTGACAAAAGCTCTGAGCTGGCTCTAGTCACAAGACTACACACAAACCTTGTCTGTGACAAAAGCTCTGAGCTGGCTCTAGTCACAAGACTACACACAAACCTTGATTGTGGCAAAAGCTCTGAGCTGGCTCTAGTCACAAGACTACACACAAACCTTGTCTGTGACAAAAGCTCTGAGCTGGCTCTAGTCACAAGACTACACACAAACCTTGATTGTGGCAAAAGCTCTGAGCTGGCTCTAGTCACAAGACTACAAGCATGCGTCTTGATTGATTCTATGAATATGCTAAAAAAAATTCAGTCTGGCTCTCTAAGGCAATAGTGGTTCGAATCCCTGCATATGCCAGAGATTCATCAAATGACCTTCATTTTTGAACCAGGTCATGCAGGTGTTAGATGAAATAAAAGAACAGATCAGTTGACCAGCTCACCTGTCATGGAGGAAGGCAGGCAGTGGATCAAGCAGACATCATCATTGATCAAAGAGAAGCTGGTTGAACAAAGGACATCCCTTACAGGTCAGAATCTGCAGTTTTGAAAAGATGGGTGAAACCTGGGGTGGCGAAAACATCAGGAGCTTCAGACAGATGGTCAGCCAACAAATAGCAGGTATATTCAGTTACTGTACACTGGGAGAGAGAGACTGAAGCATGGATGATGTTCTTTCCTAACTAACCAAGTCTGATGTTTTTGTATGAGACATTCTGAAGGAAAACACAGGCCACACATGTCATTCAGCCATGTGAGAGAACATACTCATATGTTTTGAAGTTACAGCAATAACAAAGAACATGAGAAATAATGTGTGAAAATGGAATGGGAAGTCTGAAAGTGAAGGACGTGATTTAAGAGTGCACAGCAAACTTTGAATATATTTACCTGCATTATAGTAGATCTCTTTTATGAATGTACAGTTACACAATGGAACAGATGTATGACATAGTGGCTGATATAGGACGTTACAAAGAGTTTGTGCCTTGGTGTACAAACTCTGCTGTCTTTGATGTAAGGCCACACGGGTGCAAGTCAAGAATGGAGATTGGCTTCCCACCACTGGTAGAAAGATACACCTGCACCATCAAACTAGTTCGCCCAAATCTTGTTCATGTGAGTTTTCAGACATTGAGTGTGTTATTATTTTCATTGTCATTTTATTGTTAATGGCTCCTCACTGATTATTAATGGCTCCCCACAAAGCATTGAAAAAGCCACAGCTATTTATAGTCATGTGGTTCAGGGTGAACTGGGTCAAACCTGACAGAACATGCAGAGAGAGGAATCCTAAACTACTTGATGGTGGGGTACCTTCCAGTATATTTTTGGAACCCCTGTGATTCTGCTAGATTTGTATAAGTATAAACTTTGCTATTCCCTTACCAGCTGATTGGCAGAGTTGAGAGAGCGTTAGAGCAAATATGGGCAAGACCTGCTGCCCTAATGAAGCATAAAATACATCACTAGACTTTATGTAGAGGATTGGAACACTTGGTGCTTCAGCTGTTGACTGCTTTTAAGATGAAAGAGCCATTGTAATATTTTCTTACTTGTAAAAGGTTGAAAATAAAATGGATGATTAGTTTCTCTATAATAGTTTTATGTTTATTTGTTATAGAAATTATGTTTAAGTTATGGTTTAATTGTCTGGTAAAGTTTGTAACAAACCTGATGGTTTATATATGCTTTATTATGATTTTGTAAATTGTGCCACTGGTATTAAATTGTTAAGTTAGGAGTTTTAAAACTGTAGTGCCCACTTTGTGAGTGAGAAAATCTAGTTTCTTGTTTTGTATAAATTTCCTTTAAATTACAAGCCATTCACATATATATGGCTGAATTTATGCCTTCACTACTAGCTCAGATACATGCTCCATGAAGAGTGTTTTCATGTGAGAATAGTGAAATATAGTGAATATAGAAATGATATATAGTGGATTTAGAAACAAGTTTCTTCTTTTCATCTTTCACTATTTTCAGTAATAGATTGAATCTGTTTTTATTTTCATTGTCATTTTATTGTTAATGGCTCCTCACTGATTATTAATGGCTCCCCACAAAGCATTGAAAAAGCCACAGCTATTTATAGTCATGTGGTTCAGGGTGAACTGGGTCAAACCTGACAGAACATGCAGAGAGAGGAATCCTAAACTACTTGATGGTGGGGTACCTTCCAGTATATTTTTGGAACCCCTGTGATTCTGCTAGATTTGTATAAGTATAAACTTTGCTATTCCCTTACCAGCTGATTGGCAGAGTTGAGAGAGCGTTAGAGCAAATATGGGCAAGACCTGCTGCCCTAATGAAGCATAAAATACATCACTAGACTTTATGTAGAGGATTGGAACACTTGGTGCTTCAGCTGTTGACTGCTTTTAAGATGAAAGAGCCATTGTAATATTTTCTTACTTGTAAAAGGTTGAAAATAAAATGGATGATTAGTTTCTCTATAATAGTTTTATGTTTATTTGTTATAGAAATTATGTTTAAGTTATGGTTTAATTGTCTGGTAAAGTTTGTAACAAACCTGATGGTTTATATATGCTTTATTATGATTTTGTAAATTGTGCCACTGGTATTAAATTGTTAAGTTAGGAGTTTTAAAACTGTAGTGCCCACTTTGTGAGTGAGAAAATCTAGTTTCTTGTTTTGTATAAATTTCCTTTAAATTACAAGCCATTCACATATATATGGCTGAATTTATGCCTTCACTACTAGCTCAGATACATGCTCCATGAAGAGTGTTTTCATGTGAGAATAGTGAAATATAGTGAATATAGAAATGATATATAGTGGATTTAGAAACAAGTTTCTTCTTTTCATCTTTCACTATTTTCAGTAATAGATTGAATCTGTTTTTTAAGTTGTCACCTGTCAATCTTTCTTGATTGAATCTGTTTTTAAGTTGTCAGCTGTCAATCTTTCTTACAGTCTGAGTGCACAGAAGGAAGATTGTTTACCCACCTTCTGACCATATGGAGGTTCAGTCCCGGACTACCTGGGAACTCTAAAACCTGCACCCTTGACTTCTCGGTATGTTTTTCAATTTGCAGCGTATGTGAGGTGCCAGCCAGTTAGTATGTTTACTGTTTTATTGTTTGGTGTATGTGAGGTGCCAGCTAATTAGTATGTTTACTATTTTATTGTTTGGTGTATGTGAGGTGCTAGCCAGTTAGTATGTTTACTATTTTATTGTTTGGTGTATGTGAAGTGCCAGCTAATTAGTATGTTTACTATTTTATTGTTTGGTGTATGTGAGGTGCTAGCCAGTTAGTATGTTTACTATTTTATTGTTTGGTGTATGTGAAGTGCCAGCTAATTAGTATGTTTACTATTTTATTGTTTGGTGTATGTGAGGTGCTAGCCAATTAGTATGTTTACTATTTTATTGTTTGGTGTATGTGAGGTGCTAGCCAATTAGTATGTTTACTATTTTATTGTTGGGTATTTAAAAATTAAGAGAGGCCAAATTAATAGGCATAAAATCCCTTGATGAGGTTGAAAAGCTCACTGAAAACAGGAAAAATTGGCGAACTACCCTGCAAGCCCTATGCGGCATTTAATGGCACGGGAGGAATATAAGATATGAGGGGTGATTGATAAGTTCTTGGCATAAGGTAGAACAGATTATTTGTGGACAACTTTTTTGAGATTATTTCTCAACATCCCTTGCAAGTTTATGCACTTAGTCCAGCTATCCTGGAGCATGCAGATCCCTTCTTTATAAGAGTCAGTATCTTGTGCCAGTAGAAAGTGGTCCACAGTATGAGTGACGTCATCATCTGAAGGAAATTTATGACTGCTGAGCTCATTTTTTAGTTTGGTAAACAGGTAATAGTCCAAAGGGGCCTAATCTGGGGAATAAGGAAGATGTTCAAGAAGCTGGAAGCAGCATTCATGGATGGCAGCCATTGCCCTGACAACTTGTGAACTGGAGCATTGTCTTGATGAAAGATGACTCCTCTTGTCAATTTCCTTTAATGCTTTTCCTTCAGTTTGACCGCAGTTGCTTCACAAGATTAGCATAATAGGCCCCGGTGACTGTTCTGCCCTTTTGAAGATAGTCTACCAATAGCAAAAAGATGGAAGCCATCATTTTACCTGCAGACAGAACCACCCTCGCTTTTTTTTTGGAGGTGGGGATCCATGATGTTTCCACTGCTTTGACTGTTCTTTGGTTTCTGGTTGAAAATGATGAACCCAAGTCTCATCCATAGTCACAAATTTCTGAAGAAACTTTTCAGGATGTGCAGAAAATGGCCAAGATTGTCTCTTGACATGTTGAGATGCTGTTGTTTGTGATCAGCTCTAAGAAGTTTCTGGACCAATCGAGCATAGACCTTTGTCATTTGAAGATCATTGTTAATAATGGCATGAACACGTTCCTGGGAGATGCCAAACTCAGTAGTAATGTACTGCTCAGTTAGTCGTTGATCCTCCATTATCATGTCATGGATTCTGCCGGTGGTTTCATAGGTTGTTACCGTTCTTAGTCTTCCTGGACGGGGATCATCTTCAAGACTCACCCTTCCATGTTTGAATTGAGCTGTCCATTTTCTTCACTGTGCTGTAAGAAGGGGCACTCTCCCATAGAGTCTCCACCATATCATCATGGATCTCCTTCAATGATAAGCCCTTGATGCAGAGGTAGTGAATGACTGCTCGATGAGAAATTTTATAAATTTTCTCAATTTCTGCCACCTCTTACCACTTCAGTAGCCTTTAAAAAATATTGTTTGCAGTTAATTTCTTGAAACTTGGTGTTTAATTTTACATTAACCTGATCTACAAATGCACCTAATATCAACTGTGTGTTTCAAGTATTTGTACCTAATGCCGAGAACTTATCAGTCACCCCTTGTAAGATTTAAAAATTAGATCCATTAAAATGAAGAAAATAAAACTACTCAGTAGATAAACTTACTTTTCTTTTGTAAAGAAAAGCTGGGCTGGATTTTATGTGTAGCCAAACTTTTCTTGTATTTAGCTGTCCTTGATTTTGTTTTGTCAGTTTTTACAAAGTTATTTTTGTTATTTTGTCTTTCTGAAGCAGTTGTTCATCGTGCAGTGCATGGTTTAGTCACAGTTTTCTCCTGCTGTTGCAGGTTGTGTTCGAGTTTCGTTCACAGTTGCATTCTCAACTTGCCGCTGTGTTTTTTGATGAGGTCGTCAAAACAATGGTCAATGCGTTTCTGAAGCGAGCACAGGTCCTGCACGGTCCAGAGTCCATTAAAAGCCAGAAGCCAAAGGTTATAGCCCACACATCTTGATAGTTGGTGTTTTGTAGTATTTAATTTTGTATATATTTTGTATTTGCATATAAGAGCTTTTATCATTTTATCTGTGTATGATGGCACTGTGTTCTCTTTCTGCACATACTTTATTTCGTATGTGTATGTGCATGCACATGTGTGTGTGTGTGTGCATGCGTGCGCACCCTGGTGAATTAGCATTTGGCAGATTTGTCTTGGTGAGTTAGCACTTATCCAGTCTGCTCTCACAAGTTGACACTTAGCCAATGTGCTCTGTTGATTTAGCACTTAGCCTGGTCTGCCTTGAGGTGCTGGCCAACAGTAGTAAGGACTATATGTGTAGTGAAACATATCAATTTTCAGTGATAGGATGAAAGTGTGGATACCATTGTATATTAGATTGATTCTACAAAGTCTGTGTGAGAGTTCTTTTTTTCCTGTATTGGAATTAATTGTATGTATGGACTATAAAAGCACATTAGATTTTAGCTGCAAATCTGCTACACTTTACATCAGTTTGTTGTCTGGCACCTGCCATAATAAAGGCCATGAATGAGTGATTTTCAGACTTTCCCAGTCTATTAACTCATTAAGTGCGGTCCCTGTAGGTGTGGACAATTATGCTTCTCTGTGTTTGCTTTATCATCTGTAATTATATGTCTTTATTTACTTGCATTTGATGCAGTTCTCAGCGTCTTGTTTTTTTCTTGAGTTTTGCAGTGATTCCCAGGTTCTCTAACTTCCGTCTTCTTGTGACATGTACAAAGAAATTTTATTGTTTATGTCTGAAGATTTTTTTTCATGTGTACAATTATTTAGAAATGCAGTTTTTTAAAGTTAATCAGTTGTCTCATGTTCATGAGTCAGTTCAGACATGTTCACCTTTGATAAACTTTGTGGAGGTTAGCTCTTCTCCTACCTATGGTAAACTTTGTGGAGCTCAGCTCTTCTCCTACCTATGTTAACTCTTTCCATGCTGGATGAATAAACGCAGACGTATGGTAGCGAACGGGACTAAAAACGTGGGTCTTGGTCTGTAAGGGGGTCTAGTTGTAAAATGGAATGGAAAACAGTATTTCCATGTACTTCCATATACTTAATATGTTTCAAAGTATAGCTAAATGAATGAAAATTTCATAAATGCAGAGTTTTTTAGGAAAAAAGAAGTAATGTGATGTTTTTAGACACTGATTGTGGCCAGCTCACCATCGGCTAGGTCTAGATCCGCGCTACTTACCCCTACTTACCATCTGAGATGTGTAGATCTACTTGTCGATCTTGTATTTTGATTCTGTGTTGCATTCTCGCTAAATTAATGTCTGAAATAACCTTCTAACTACTTTTCCTGTCGTCTAATATGTCTAGATCTACTTGGGATACATTCAAGAGCAGTGGGGTAGTCACAGGCCATGTCCATACCCCTATCTACATCATCAAAAATTGAAAAATTTCGATCTTTCTCTTCCTTTTTTTCACTCGACATCGCTCGTAACTAGGCAGTCTTTCACCATTTTGAAAAGTGTCACCGGAATCGCGGACGAAATATGTACAATCTAAGTGTTACACCGGCTGTTTTAATGAAACAAACTATAATGATCATACGGTAGATTCGGGATACTGGAAATATCGCTGTAGCAATCGATAGCGCGGATTGAGTTAAACTTTGTGGAGCTTAGCTCTTCTCCTACCTATGGTAAACTTTGTGGAGCTTAGCTCTTCTCCTACCTTTGGCTGTTTGAGGGGAAAAAAAATAGAAATAAAATAATTACAGTGGTTTGTTGTGTGATTGGGAGTTGATAAATTTATAGGCATTGTGTAATTTCCAGGTAAAAACATGGAAGTTATGATATTTGATTACAAAAAATATTCATGTCTCGCAGATTCATAGTTCACTAGAATTAGAGTTTGTTTTTTTTTTTTTAATTGCACCAATTCTTTACCATTGATAGAGTGCAGAAAACAGGAAAATACATGCCAGCATAACATTAGACCTATGTGGTGGAGGAATACATATGTTTTGTTAGTACTAGCAGAAGTTTGGGTATTACTTCATACTGACAGTAGAAGCTTTAATTCTGTCTATAAGGTTGATGAAGTTAAAAACATCATCATCATCCCTGCACTCAGACAAAAGGCATTATGTCTCAAGTCTCCTTATATGAAGATGGAGTTCCAGAATTTAATTTCTTGCACATTTTAGTTAGAAGACACCGCATTTTAACTGCTGATGCTCACTTTGAGAAAAATTTGTTCCTTTTTACTGGTATTGGCCTGTCAGAACAAACTAGTTCTATTTTTTTGTGTAACTTTGTTATACTTGCTATGTCCTTGTTTTTTCAGAATTCTGTAATTGTTACACACTGCAGTTGTCCATAGCTCCTTGCACAGCTGATAACATTCTGTGACAGAGATTTGGTGGTTGTCTCTCTCTCTCTCTGAACCTTAAGTGCCCAGGGCACATGGGGCTTCCACAAGGGTTTTCCACAAATGCCTGTCCATCGCCTTTTTTTTCTGCTCTTGCCCAGGTGAGCCCTCTATTGCTCAACATCCTTTCTGTTGTTCTTCTCCATGTCTCTTTTGGTCTACCCTTACTTCTGTTCCCCTGTGGTGTCCATCTTAGTGCTAATTTTGGTAGTGAGTTGTATTTGGTGGTTGTACCAAAGTTTATTTTCTACTGTATCAAGAAAGAGAGAAGGAAAGCCACATTATAACATTTATGATGGCTTTATTTTCAAATAATTGTTGTAATTTTATATTTTGTTACATTTTGTGAATAAATTTAAGTAATATGTGGTAAGGAGGACCTTAATTAATATGTTGTATGTTGTAAAGGTGATCTTTATTACAGAGAATATAAGTTTTAGATGTCTTCTTTGTAAATAAATGGTAGTTCCACAGCTTTCAGTTCCCACTTTGTGCTCAGTATTTAACAGGCATACTTACCAGAACGTTTTTGTTGATTAATATGTTGTTTTTGAGAGCCATGACACTTCCCTTGGAATGTCTGATGTTTAAAGAATTATTTATTTATTATGGGAGGACTTTTCAGTTGTCATATTTGCTACCATGCAATGATGTCATCTATGAAGTATAAACAAACAGAAAACCTTGCATATTCTGGCTGTGACTTTGGCAAATGTCATTTATTTAGATCTGAAAAAAACTGGCATTTGGAATTACTAATGGTGTGAAAAGCAAAGAGTATTTTAAAGTTGCGGCACGGAGCCTGAGATATTTGTGCTGGAGCGCAGAGGCTAAAAGCAGAGGATAGTTCTGATTTAGATAGTTACATTTTTGTTGTTGTCCTAGAAGAAGCTTTGAGGCAGCCATATCTTGTGGGTTTTGCTACATGACCTTCTCTTGAGGCTGACTCTGCATATCAGGCAGCAGTATCAGCAAGCAGAACCAGTCTCCTTGCACTTGCTTCTTTTGTCTTCAGATTTGGCCATGTTTCCTCCTCAAACAAAATTGCAGTCAGGTCTGCATGTGACTTGATCTTCAGTCAGGTCTGCATGTGACTTGATCTTCAGTCAGTTCTGCATGTGACTTGATCTTCAGTCAGGTCTGCATGAGATTTGATCTTTTGTCAGTCTTCCTAATCCTTGCTGCTAATTGAAAAAATCTCTCATGGATGACTTACAAATATCTTTGTATCCACAAGTTTGCTATAAAAAATTTGTTTGGGAATATGGTTGTCATTCTTGCAACATGCCCTAAACACCTTTATATTCCACTGCTTACTGTTATCATTATAGATAGATTATCACACTGCAGGACTCCATATTTGATTACTTTGTCTTGATATTTGATGTTCAGTATTTTTTTGAAGGTAGCAAAAATGGACATTTTTTTCTTCCCATGCCTTGAATATGTTGTTATGTTTCATAACAATATAAGAGAGTGCTAAGCATATAAGTCTGATGGATCAGAACCTTTGTTAATCATCTGTTATTCCAAGTCCTCTTATTAAGCTTGCGAGATGTGGCAGCTGTCTTTTTTTATTTGTGTACCAGTTTCTTCATCTAGAGAGAAGTTGGAAAGAACTGTAGATCCCAGACAGTTCAACATATTCACTGATCAAGCAGGTTTCCATTTGTTGTTATATTGGTCATCGTCACTGTGCTAGAAAATATATGCCATGGAAATCTGAAGTAGAGGAGGAAATTCTGAAATATGGATTGTATTCTGTGTTTATGTTTGTTATTGTTGTGCTGGCTCTGTGAGCAGGTCGTAGTGGTGTTCAAGCACAAGCATCATACTGACTTGGGAGTGGATTGCAGTTGGCATGTTGAAGACCCAGAATACACCCAAAGCAAACTTCCTGTCATAATGACCAAGCTCTGCCTCATCCAGCCAGGCCGAGCCTCTTACTTGAGCACCAGCAGAGAGCTGGGACAGCACTGGTTATACTAAGTTCATAATTTGATAGCAACAAATAAACAAACATACAATGTTATCATAACATATAACATGCAACAATAAATGGATGTAACATCACTGATGAAAGAAGAAAGATGTGTTGAGTGTTTTTTTTTTTTCAAACTCTGTTTATTTAAAACACTTGAAAACAGCAATAAACAGTAAAGGGAAAGCAAAATAATTGTAACAAAAGAAACACTGGGATGAATGCATAGGCTGCTGGGATTTTGAGTGCCTTATAGAAGACGTAGTACTGGGATTTGTATTCATAGATTCATTTTTATTAGTGGAAAAACTTTTGCTATTAAAAATGCCAGTAGTTTTGAAAGAAACCTGTTACATCTTTGAACTGTTTGGCCTGGACTGGAAGTTTCTGGATTATGTCCCTGAAGTGGTGACAAGATAAAAACACATGAAATTATAAATGACAAAAGTAACATTTATTTTTAATGGATCTTTTAAAACAAAAATTAAACACTTGACAAAGTACATAGATATGTGTGGCGAGGATGAAATATTTCAAATAAATTATTGTCTTTTAACATGAAAGTGTGGGGACAGAAATCTCTTTCATGGAAAAAGTTTTACCTTGCTTTGTCCAGTCATGTTTCTCCATGTCAGATTTCTCATTTTGTACAAGGGTACAAGAGATCTACATTCCATCTATAATTTCTGAGAACTTGGCAGTGGCAGCAGCATTTTTGTTGTTGAACTGATGACTTTAAGTAGTATCTGGGAGTAGACAGTGACTGCTGCCAACCAAGAGCCTGTCTCAGTAATAGGCTGATCCTGCATAAGGGGGCAGGGATCACTAGAGTCTAATGGCGGTGGAGTGTGCTAAAGAAGCATTGGCCCTCCTTGGTTTTTAGCTGCACTGTGGGTGTGAAAAATTAGCAGTTATAATGCGCTCCTCATTCAACATGATGCTGTACCTCAACAGCTTCACAGCAGCGGCTACAAATATCCTGCTGGCAGTTCCAAGGAAACAGAAGCAGCTGACAGTCATCACTCAGATTTGAAAGCTGCCAAACATTCAGAAGATCGCATCTATCAGATGAGACTGCTGTACAGTTTTATTCACTCCCTGCATTACAACATCAAAATGGTGCCACACAATTTACTGCTGTACTGAAACATCTACACTATAAGCTGTACAATACAAAACAGAATATGAATGTTCAGTTTTTTTCTGAAATGTCTCAATAAGACCATTCTAGGAGTAACCCTGAGGTAGGAGTTCAGTTTAGTGAATAATTTTTCCTCTCTCTTTCATAACTATATGTATCTTTGTTCTGGCCATGTAACAATTATAAACATACAGAGACAACCTGGTAACATATGTATGGGCAGGAAAGTACTGCAAGAACAAACTTCTAGATACTATGATCTGTGATGTATCACTTAACATTTTTTGTAATGTCAGAGATGCATTCTAGATACCACATATCAAATGATTAGTTCTTGTTTCCATATGATAAAATATTCTAAAAAAACAATGAGGTGTACAAAGTTTTGGCTGAGTAAAACACACTAAAATAATGAAAGAGAATCTATACTCACTATATCCATCATACATTTTGTCAAGAAAACACGGAACAAAAAGGACGTGACCCTGCTTTGTTTTGTGATGAGAGTACATTCTTACACATATCTGACATTTTAGCTTATCATAGTTCTGACTTGTGTGGAAGCACATCCTCATTGGTATCTTTATCTGATTATTGTTGGCAAATTAATTCTACAGGGTGATCATAAAGCTCTCCCTTGATTAAGAAGACTCATCTTAAAATCTATGCTGGACAGAAACACAAGCGTTGTCTTTTTGTACAATTCTAAACATCATCAGTTCAGGTTTGTCAATATTATTCCGCTGAAAACAACAAATTTCTCAGATGTTATTGATGTTTGTGTTTCAAGAGACTAATGATGGATTGACTGGAGAGTTTGTGTCTCTGCTTTACGTTTGTGGTAACTTGAGGAAACAAAAACAGTGGGAACAAACTCTGTATTTAGTTCAATGTTATCATCAGTGACAAACAGTGATGAGGACTGATGTATAGATGATTCCAAGTGTATGTAATTAATGTTTCACAACCTTTCAAATGAATTTTTACATAGACATACGAGCAGCATCCTTCACAATGTTCACAGTTTATGCCAGACATGGACAACCTTTTTTTTTTCCTGTGGGCTGAAAAAATTTTGCCATCTTTACGTGGGCCACAGTTTAAAAAAATGTCAAATTTATGAAATTCACAGTTGCAAAGTGCACGTAATTTAAAGCAAATGAATTTTAGAACGAGAGAGAGAGAGAGAGAGAAAAATTTATTTGAAAGAAAATGTAAATATGTTATATAAAGATAGTTAGAAACTTGAGCTTAAGATTTCACTAAACTGTCAAGATTTGCTGGAATAGATGTTATCACAACTCTCACACTGTTTTCTAAGTGTATATCCATTAGCCTTGTTAGAATTTGAGTCTAGAAAACAACTTTATATATTTGTATATACTTCCAAAGATTGAATATAAAATCAGTGATGTTAACATTTCCAGCAAATGTTTGTTTGTTTTTGTTTTTTTTAAAGAAACTACCTAGATCAACTATGTGCCACAAAAAGTGTTGCCATAGGCCAAGGGTTGCCCACATGTGGTTTATACCAATACACCTAGTTCACATGGACCTGAGGGTAACCTTTGTCGAACTTTCACATTTTTTACCTCCAAATCAACTGAAATATTTGTGCAAACTGGCTCTTTCTTGTCCTTCAGGTTGCATGTTTAGAGCCAGCTAAGGTACTGAATATGAAAATATGTCTAGAAATGCAGCAAAAAAAACCCCAAAAAACTTCACTATATCACAGAGATGTGAGCACAGTACAAGACGTGTGTAAACTGAAAAGAGGCAGCATCTCATCTTTCTGAAGTGCACCAGCTTGCAGACTTGAGTTTTGTATTTCAAATGTTTTGCAAAAGTGCTTTTGGCAAATTGTATGCATATAGGAAATGTCTTACACAAGTATGAATTTACATATGTCAAGTGCTGTTTGTATGGTAGCTGACAATTTATTTCATTTTGGTTTCATTTATTGCTTTTAGCCATTTCTAAGGAGTAGAAAAAATATTTCATTCTTACACCATATTTTTTCATGAGCTAGACAGCATACACTAGAATTCACATTAGTTTCATTTCTGTCTTTGTAGGACACTAAATACCAGAATGTTATAAAAAATTGTAACTACGTATGGTCATATACTACCTTCCATATATTAAAGCTTTACAACATAATAAGCAGAAATTAAACTTTTACTAAAATGAAAAATCAATTCTGTTGATCACAACATGAATTTTAACATGCATAATAAAAATTTATGTTAACAATAAAATAAGGAACTCATGTATGCACTTAACAATTTGTTAATTGAATGACCATAACTAACTAAAAACTTTTTTCCTAAAAACAATCAACTTTAACCTTTTCAAGAAAAGCATGTAAAAACAAAAAAAAAAAACAAAAACAAAAAAAATTGGAAAAATGACATATTTGTAGAAAATCTTTAAACTTCACAACTAATTTTTCTTGAACTTTCACTGAAGCTTTTAGCTAAAATAAGACAGGAAATGTATAAGTTGTTGTATACACATACTTTAGGACTGACTGAAAACCAAATACATCACATAAAATATTTTGAGAGCAGCCTCATAAAGGTTAAATGTCTATTACAAAACACAACAAAATTCACATTTGAAAGTAGGCAAAAACTGTATAGCAAACTTCCTATACCTTGACAGTAAAAAGATATATCCAGTGTCGCTCTCATCACATGATCAGTCTTTGTATGTGTGATATGTTGGCAGCTCACCAGCATTGGCATTTTGCTCCCATAATTTGTCAGATGTAAACAACCTGTGTGATACAAACTGTGAATCGGATGTGAAGCGTGTGTTTATGTATTTATAAGTGACTGTAGCTCAGCTTTAGCTGGTGAAAGTCCTGATGGTGTCATTAAAGTGCTGGCCTCATGATGTGTGCCATTTGCTGTACTCTGACAGTATGCAGGCTCTCTGCCATGGCTGCAGCTAGAGCCATGGATCATGTTGAAGACGGCCATTATAAAACCAACAACAGCAACTATAATTCCAAAAGCCATTAAGAGCATGGGTGCAATATTTCGCCGAGAGAAAATTGCCTCTTGTCGTAACCTCATAACACATGCAGCAGGGATGATGAAAGCAAGCGGAGCAGCTGCCACAACGCCCTGAGGGATAAAGTTGATGTACATCAGTTATTTCTCCCTTTATGAAAACTAAGTGATCACTAACAAATAACAATTTAAGCCTTTTGCTCATCATTTGAAGCATGTCTTTCTACACTAATAGACTCGAGTAAAATCTGCAGCGTAACTATATTTGTGTCACACTGTGCATGACATGAAATAAGCACAATATGTGGACTGTTGACACATATTGAGTATTTATGGTATCAGCATGTTTTATATGTGGCTAGTCATTCACTGGTATTCACAGATAACTAGCATTCTCACTGTTCCACCATTCTTCACAGTTTCTGAGACAAATCCAGCATGAAAGCTGTTCTTGCTCAAGCAAGTAGACAAGAATAATACTATAAAAGGATATCCTCGAGGTAATTATTAATTCGATAGTAACATGAAAACTGTAGATACAAGTCTTATTTTTCTAGAATGTAAGACGGGCCTGCGTGCCCAATTCTTTACCCTTGAAAAATAAAGATTATTCATTCATTCATTCATTCACTGTCTGCTCTCAGAATAACATCTATTGTGTTTTGTCAGTTTGCAGTTGCTAAATCCATCTTTAGTATGGCTTAATTTTAGAGCTCTTTGCTTTCCCATTTTAATCCTCACTTGGCCAGGCTGTGGTCTAATACCAGGTGGCACCACTGAGACAGAACAGGGTCTCAGCTTCAGTTCCCTGCCAACCCTAGACAAGCTGCCAGCTATAGGCCACCCACAGTACCCAGCTACAGCAGCCAGCTACAGGTTATTGACTGAACCCAGCTACAGGTCACTGACAGCAGCCAGCTACAGGCTATTGACTGAAGCCAGCTACAGGCCACTGACAGCAGCCAGCTACAGGCTATTGACTGAAGCCAGCTACAGGTCACTGACAGCAGCCAGCTACAGGCTATTGACTGAAGCCAGCTACAGGCCACTGACAGCAGCCAGCTATAGGCTATTGACTGAAGCCAGCTATAGGTCACTGATTTCATTCAGCTTGAGTACTGTGTTTTCACTCTCTCTTCTTCCTCTTCCCTCCCCCCCCCCCCCCATAACTAATTCTACATACATACTTCACTTTTTAAAAAAACCAAAAGGAAAGAGTTAATGGTTGTTCGCTTACCTGTATTTGTTCTTCAAACAAAAAAAGCTATAACCTGAAAACAATTTACAAGAGATGCCAGGAAACCAGTACATTTTCTTTACATCATTCTCTACAATATTACAGCAATTCTTGCATTCAGTCCAGCAAACACAATATGCCCTGTTATTGTACAGCATAACTTACATTTAGTTCCAAGACAATCCCAAGACAATCTGTTGCCATGGACACAGCGCCTGTGAGTGCAACAATAGCCAATGTCACAGTAATGTGTCTCCATAGAGGAGGTTCTGGGTTGCAGGGAAACATAGCATTCTCTATTACCTGTAGATAGATAAGCATGTATAAAGTGATAGAGCACTCTCTATTACCTGTAGATAGATAAGCATGTATAAAGTGATAGACCACTCTCTATTACCTGTAGATAGATAAGCATGTATAAAGTGACAGAGCACTCTCTATTACCTGTAGATAGATAAGCATGTATAAAGTGATAGAGCACTCTCTATTACCTGTAGATAGATAAGCATGTATAAAGTGATAGAGCACTCTCTATTACCTGTAGATAGATAAGCATGTATAAAGTGATAGAGCACTCTCTATTACCTGTAGATAGATAAGCATGTATAAAGTGATAGAGCACTCTATTACCTGTAGATAGATAAGCATGTATAAAGTGACAGAGCACTCTCTATTACCTGTAGATAGATAAGCATGTATAAAGTGACACAGCACTCTCTATTAACTGTAGATAGATAAGCATGTATAAAGTGACAGAGCACTCTCTATTACCTGTAGATAGATAAGCATGTATAAAATGACACAGCACTCTCTATTACCTGTACAGATAGATAAACATATATAAAGTGACACAGCACTCTCTATTATCTGTAGATAGATAAGCATGTATAAAGCCAAAAAAATATTCAGAATGGATTGGTCATTATCTTGGAAGGGACCTCCACAACACTGCTAAAACAGCTATGTGAAGGACACATAATCAACCAGGCAAAAAAACTGCAGAAATGAATAAAATGCAACACAGCTGAGACACCATACAGCTGAGCTTGGTTACATACCATGATATATGGAGAGAATTTGTTACTGAAAGATATCAGAAAGCAATAACTGACCAAAACCATGGATGAACTGATGACATTTTCCTATTTACCAGTAGACAGGTGGGCACTTATAAGGTATCACACTCAAAAACAATAAGACCATTTTAATTATGGTGGGATATCCCTGAACCTAAATGATTTTAGAAAATGTTCCAGAGGACAATACTGTTTCATCCACAAACATGCTCAAACTGACACGTCCAGAAACAACTCACCTCCCTAGTAATATGTGCAGACACAACTCACCTCCCTGGTAACATATCCCGACAACTCACCTCCTTGGTAACATGTCCAGACACAACTCACCTCCCTGGTAACATGTCCAGACACAACTCACCTCCCTAGTAACATGTCCAGACACAACTCACCTCCCTAGTAACATGTCCAGACACAACTCACCTCCCTAGTAACATGTCCAGACACAACTCACCTCCCTAGTAACATGTCCAGAAACAACTCACCTCCCTAGTAACATGTCCAGACACAACTCACCTCCCTAGTAACATGTCCAGACACAACTCACCTCCCTAGTAACATGTCCAGACACAACTCACCTCCCTGGTAACATATCCCGACAACTCATCTCCTTGGTAACATGTCCAGACACAACTCACCTCCCTAGTAACATGTCCAGACACAACTCACCTCCCTAGTAACATGTCCAGACACAACTCACCTCCCTAGTAACATGTCCAGACACAACTCACCTCCCTGGTAACATGTCCAGACACAACTCATCTCCTTGGTAACATGTCCAGACACAACTCACCTCCCTAGTAACATGTTCAGACACAACTCACCTCCCTGGTAACATATCCCGACAACTCACCTCCTTGGTAACATGTCCAGACACAACTCATCTCCTTGGTAACATGTCCAGACACAACTCACCTCCCTGGTAACATATCCAGACACAACTCACCTCCCTGGTAACAAAGCACTCAACTGGGTAGGTCAGCATGATAGTGATGGCAAAGCACAGGCGAGACACATTCATTAAGATATCATTACTGCAGTAGTTTTCTAACAGGTCCCCTGTGTTAATGAGAACAGACATCAAACATTAAGATATCATTACTGCAGTAGTTTTCTAACAGGTCTCCTGTATTAATGAGAACAGACATCAAACATTAAGATATCATTACTGCAGTAGTTTTCTAACAGGTCCCCTGTGTTAATGAGAACAGACATCAAACATTAAGATATCATTACTGCAGCAGTTTTCTAACAGGTCTCCTGTGTTAATGAGAACAAACATCAAACATTATAAACGTTCCCTACTTTGGCTTTTCTTGTGAAAAGTAACCAATAGTAGATTTATCAGTTTGCAGTATCTGAAAGAGATATGGCCTGCCATCATATTGAGTTTGCTAGTAGTACATGGCCACATGTGTTAATCACATTTATGTGGGCCAAACTGGGGTGATAAGCTGAGAATGAGAATAAATTTCAGTGTATAAAACTGATTCTTGTTCTTAATTCTCTAGAACTGTGCACTTCTTGCTATGTGCAGCCAATGATGTGATGACATATTGTACAGTGGCCTGGTTGAACAGTAATGAATAACAGATTCTATCACTATCAGACCTCACCAGACTGAGTAGACATCAGTCTCCTGTAGAAGCAATGAGGGAGATGATGTTGATACTATGTCTTTATCAGCACTGGTTGATCTGCACTTATAACTATGCCATCACTTGTTCCCACAAGCTACTAGTTCAGAACTCAGTCATGAGCACATACTTAGCTCAAGAAATTCTTCTGATGGGGAAATAATTATCAGCAAATTTATCAACCATAGTTAACTGTCAACAAGTTTACAGCATATGCATGAAAATTCAGTTTTTTAGCCTCAGTGCTGAGTACAAGAACAACAGTGCTTGCCCTCGGTACTAAGTACAAGAACAACAGTGCTTGCCCTCGGTACTAAGTACAAAAACAACAGTGCTTGTCCTCAGTACTAAGTACAAGAACAACAGTGCTAACCCTCAGTACTAAGTACAAGAACAACATTGCTTGCCCTCAGTACTAAGTACAAGAACAACAGTGCTTGCCCTTGGTACTAAGTACAAGAACAACAGTGCTTGCCCTCGGTACTAAGTACAAGAACAACAGTGCTTGCCCTCGGTACTAAGTACAAGAACAACAGTGCTTACCCTCGGTACTAAGTACAAGAACAACAGTGCTTGCCCTCGGTACTAAGTACAAGAACAACAGTGCTTGCCCTCTGTACTAAGTACAAGAACAACAGTGCTTACCCTCGGTACTAAGTACAAGAACAACAGTGCTTGCCCTCGGTACTAAGTACAAAAACAACAGTGCTTGCCCTCAGTACTAAGTACAAGAACAACAGTGCTAACCCTCAGTACTAAGTACAAGAACAACATTGCTTGTCCTCAGTACTAAGTACAAGAACAACAGTGCTAACCCTCAGTACTAAGTACAAGAACAACATTGCTTGCCCTCTGTACTAAGTACAAGAACAACAGTGCTTGCCCTCGGTACTAAGTACAAAAACAACAGTGCTTGCCCTCAGTACTAAGTACAAGAACAACAGTGCTAACCCTCAGTACTAAGTACAAGAACAACATTGCTTGCCCTCGGTACTAAGTACAAGAACAACAGTGCTTGCCCTCGGTACTAAGTACAAAAACAACAGTGCTTGCCCTCAGTACTAAGTACAAGAACAACAGTGCTAACCCTCAGTACTAAGTACAAGAACAACATTGCTTGCCCTCGGTACTAAGTACAAGAACAACAGTGCTTGCCCTCGGTACTAAGTACAAGAACAACAGTGCTTGCCCTCGGTACTAAGTACAAGAACAACAGTGCTTGCCCTCTGTACTAAGTACAAGAACAACAGTGCTTGCCTCAGTACTAAGTACAAGAACAACAGTGCTAACCCTCAGTACTAAGTACAAGAACAACATTGCTTGCCCTCGGTACTAAGTACAAGAACAACAGTGCTTGCCCTCGGTACTAAGTACAAAAACAACAGTGCTTGCCCTCAGTACTAAGTACAAGAACAACAGTGCTAACCCTCAGTACTAAGTACAAGAACAACATTGCTTGCCCTCGGTACTAAGTACAAGAACAACAGTGCTTGCCCTCGGTACTAAGTACAAGAACAACAGTGCTTGCCCTCGGTACTAAGTACAAGAACAACAGTGCTTGCCCTCTGTACTAAGTACAAGAACAACAGTGCTTGCCCTCGGTACTAAGTACAAGAACAACAGTGCTTACCCTCAGTACTAAGTACAAGAACAACATTGCTTGCCCTCTGTACTAAGTACAAGAACAACAGTGCTTGCCCTCTGTACTAAGTACAAGAACAACAGTGCTTGCCCTCGGTACTAAGTACAAGAACAACAGTGCTTGCCCTCGGTACTAAGTACAAGAACAACAGTGCTTGCCCTCGGTACTAAGTACAAGAACAACAGTGCTTACCCTCAGTGTTGCCAGTGAAAGTTGCGTAGCCCGTGATGCCCAGAATGAGTAGCATGACCATGGCAAACAAAACACTGAAATGTGTGACAAATCCCCAGCGTTTTTTAGTTGGATTCTCCAGGGATGAGTGGATCAAGAACATGCTGTGGTGGCACATGTAGGCTATATAACAAATGGGGAATGTTTTGTTAGCAGTGTAACAAACAAAAACACAAGGAAAAAAGTTATAGTGTAAACAGTAAAAAACAAGCAGGTTATAAATCTCATCTCACATATTTTGTCCAAACACATGCACATTTTAGTAAAGAAATACACAGTACTGACATTTATTCATATGTACAAAACAACACATAACACTTGAAGAAAAGAGGAAATTAAAAAAAAAAAACATACTGTGGCCATCAACTTCTTCTTTTCCCTCACATTCCTTTTTTTATATTTCTTCTTATTTGTACTGTGTGTTTTTGTGTGAAAAATATGAAAAAAATATAATAAGAAATGTGTATTTCATCAGCTAAAATAATGATGCACCTCTTATACTGTTAAACAACTCTGCCTTTTTGGTGCAGGTGATAGCTGATGAGATACAGCTAAAAAGCTGCTTCCACTATCAAAAGTGATCTGTGGATTCCTCTCCTCGTTATCTAAACAGTCATGGACAGCCAAGATGACAAGGAATGTTTAACAAATGTCAGAGAAGAAACAAATGTAATTAAATTATAAGAAACTTGACAAAAATGTTCACTAGCTACTTAATGAGAAGGGAAGAATTTTAAAATATCACAGCAATAGGAAAGAAAATGAGAAGAGATGCAGGAGAAGGTCAAGAGAAAAGATCACTGACAATCTAATGCAATATCATGATAAAAACTTGCCAAGTGAGCTGATAGAATGTACCAGTAATGTGAGATATCTGCAGAAACATCACAGAAAGAACAAAAACTCATGACATTAAGTGCACTATATTTTTGCAGATTACTGTTCTTCACAAAATAATGAACATTAAGTGCCAAGACAAAGTAACCAGTTTAGAGTTGTCCTATATTTTCTTCCATTTCTGGTGACAACACAGAGCAGCACAAGACTTAAGATGATCCGTGCATTTAAATATTAAATGCACACAAATATTATAAAGTGCATTTCTAGCAGGAAGCAGTCATGAGGAAAACCTAAACAGAGATCTGAAAATGTTCTAATGGAATATATGTCAGATTTTCCTTGAGGACTGGGAAGGACTGCTGAAAGATCAGGATACATATTAAGAGCTCTAAAGACAATATGCAAAACTTCAAGGCTAATCCTTTACTATCCTTTGTCAAAGATTTATTAGACAACCCACACCTGGTATAAATTTTATTACTGACTAAACAGGTTAAGTATTCAGTAATTATTCAAGTTAACTGACATGCTTATGGATACATTTTCTTCATAAATTTAACTTTCATGCCAGAAAAGTGGGAAGCCTTACAGCCAATTAAAAAATAAAGCTGTAATTAAGCTATAAATAAGCTATTATTCAGGGTACAAAATTGTTAATGCTGAGAAACTGGACTTTTTAACACTCATGTGATTTTGGTGTAATTAGCATGAGAGAAATCATTCAATAAACCAGATATAAAACATGTCTTCTATTGTGAAAAACAGTCAGTATTATTATTTTATAAAGAGACTTATTATCTTATACAATATTTCATTGAAATGTTATCTATTTAGAAAAAAAACAACATAAATGCAAATGTAGATGATGTTGAGATGAAGCCACAAGCACCAAATGTCATTAAAATGATATCAAAAAGGTACCAAATGCCATTATGCCCACTGCCTGAGATATGTTGTAGTTAGCAAACTCCCAAGCATCATCAGTTGGTGGGCTGGAGAATAAAAAGGACAAATTGGAGCATAAGTTTTTCAAAGACTACAGGCAAATTTCACATAAAAAGTAAATGTAAAAATGAAGTAATAGACAGGAAGAAGATTTCACTGAGAAAGTAGAATAAACAAAACAAATTACTGGGCTGAGAACATCAGAAACTGGCTTCATAGTAATGAGTTAGTTTAATGTCATATCAATGAGATGAGAAAGGTAAAGAGCAAATCAAAGAAAGTGAGAAAAATAAGTACCAGGTTGGAAATAACTGTGATATGGAAAAATACATATATCTATTGCCACAAGTGCCAGGCATCAGCTTGTTAGTACTAGCATTTTCTGCCTCCACATTTACCCTCTAAATGCTATGTCCAACATTCATACTAAATGACACATACAGTCACAATTACAGCAATAAGTTTCAAGTGATAATCCAGCAACTACATGCTATAATTACTGGCTAGATTCAGTTAATCCTTTCAAGTCCATGCACTACACTACATATTTACAGCATTTTATATAGTTTTCACCACAACTCCATAAAAACTCCATGACACACTATATTATTTTAAATAAAAAACCATTCATTCATTCATTCATTTGCATGTCCATTGTGGAACTTCGAATCCCTAATAGCACTCCTGTAGGCCTCTCGGTTGTGAGCAAGATGGCCCGCTGCTGATGCATCCATTTGTAGATCATCAACGATGTCTTGCAGCCATCTTCACATTGGTCTTCCTCTCTTTCTTTTTCCCAACATGTACCCTTCCAAGACGGTCTTCTCTAGATTATCATGACGTTTAATGTGTACAAAATATTTAAGTTTTCTTTGTTTAATCCTCTTTACTAGCCAGCCTTCTTCAATATTAAGTTCTTGTAGTATGGGTATAGTTGTTCTTTTTTTGTGTCCATAATATTTGAAGAACTCTTCTGTGGCATTTACATTCAAAGGCATTTATGTATGAATTTTATTATAAATGTATAATTTATAATAAAAAAACCAAGTCTCAACATTTAAAACTGACAAATAAAAGTGCAGGGAAAAGTGGTCATAAATTAAAACAAACATTTCAACAACTGTTAAATTTTTCTTTCCACATAGGCTTGAAAGGATTAATGAAAATCGTGAGGTCATATTTGTATAGTTTCACATATATTATTCACAACATGCTAGGGATAACTTGGAAAAGTACACAGTATGATTTAAAAAATTAATGTAATCAAGGTAAAATGACATAATTTAAATTAGTGAGATTCACTGAAAAGGATATAAAATGCATTAAATACACAGTTGCATGTCAAACAGCATTGTTGGGCTCCATAAGGTTCCCACCCCTAAAATGTCACATTATTTTCATGTAAACTAATCCACACAAGGTTGAAACATCATGTCCAAGAATGCTGAAGAGAAAACATGTATGACCCCCTCCTGCTCTTCTTATTAACTGACAGTGCTCCTCATGCTACAGATGATGTTTCTGATATGTCACTGTGGAATTCTTGCCAACTCTTGCTCTTCTTAGACAGTGGCTCCTCATGCTACAGATGATGTTTCTGATATGTCACTGTGGAATTCTTGCCAACTCCTGCTCTTCTTAGACAGTGGCTCCTCATGCTACAGATGATGTTTCTGATATGTCACTGTAGAATTCTTGCCCACTCCTGCTCTTCTTAGACAGTGGCTCCTCATGCTACAGATAATGTTTCTGATATGTCACTGTAGAATTCTTGCCAACTCCTGCTCTTCTTAGACAGTGCCTCCTCATGCTACAGATAATGTTTCTGATATGTCACTGTAGAATTCTTGCCCACTCCTGCTCTTCTTAGACAGTGGCTCCTCATGCTACAGATGATGTTTCTGATATGTCACTGTAGAATTCTTGCCAACTCCTGCTCTTCTTAGACAGTGCCTCCTCATGCTACAGATAATGTTTCTGATATGTCACTGTAGAATTCTTGCCAACTCCTGCTCTTCTTACAGTGCCTCCTCATGCTACAGATAATGTTTCTGATATGTCACTGTGGAATTCTTGCCAACTCCTGCTCTTCTTAGACAGTGGCTCCTCATGCTACAGATAATGTTTCTGATATGTCACTGTGGAATTCTTGCCAACTCCTGCTCTTCTTACAGTGCCTCCTCATGCTACAGATGATGTTTCTGATATGTCACTGTAGAATTCTTGCCAACTCCTGCTCTTCTTAGACAGTGCCTCCTCATGCTACAGATAATGTTTCTGATATGTCACTGTAGAATTCTTGCCCACTCCTGCTCTTCTTAGACAGTGGCTCCTCATGCTACAGATAATGTTTCTGATATGTCACTGTAGAATTCTTGCCAACTCCTGCTCTTCTTAGACAGTGCCTCCTCATGCTACAGATAATGTTTCTGATATGTCACTGTAGAATTCTTGCCCACTCCTGCTCTTCTTAGACAGTGGCTCCTCATGCTACAGATGATGTTTCTGATATGTCACTGTAGAATTCTTGCCAACTCCTGCTCTTCTTAGACAGTGCCTCCTCATGCTACAGATAATGTTTCTGATATGTCACTGTAGAATTCTTGCCAACTCCTGCTCTTCTTACAGTGCCTCCTCATGCTACAGATAATGTTTCTGATATGTCACTGTGGAATTCTTGCCAACTCCTGCTCTTCTTAGACAGTGGCTCCTCATGCTACAGATAATGTTTCTGATATGTCACTGTGGAATTCTTGCCAACTCCTGCTCTTCTTACAGTGCCTCCTCATGCTACAGATAATGTTTCTGATATGTCACTGTAGAATTCTTGCCAACTCCTGCTCTTCTTACAGTGCCTCCTCATGCTACAGATGATGTTTCTGATATGTCACTGTAGAATTCTTGCCAACTCCTGCTCTTCTTAGACAGTGGCTCCTCATGCTACAGATAATGTTTCTGATATGTCACTGTGGAATTCTTGCCAACTCCTGCTCTTCTTACAGTGCCTCCTCATGCTACAGATAATGTTTCTGATATGTCACTGTAGAATTCTTGCCAACTCCTGCTCTTCTTAGACAGTGGCTCCTCATGCTACAGATAATGTTTCTGATATGTCACTGTGGAATTCTTGCCAACTCCTGCTCTTCTTACAGTGCCTCCTCATGCTACAGATAATGTTTCTGATATGTCACTGTAGAATTCTTGCCAACTCCTGCTCTTCTTACAGTGCCTCCTCATGCTACAGATAATGTTTCTGATATGTCACTGTAGAATTCTTGCCAACTCCTGCTCTTCTTAGACAGTGCCTCCTCATGCTACAGATAATGTTTCTGATATGTCACTGTAGAATTCTTGCCAACTCCTGCTCTTCTTAGACAGTGCCTCCTCATGCTACAGATGATGTTTCTGATATGTCACTGTAGAATTCTTGCCAACTCCTGCTCTTCTTAGACAGTGGCTCCTCATGCTACAGATAATGTTTCTGATATGTCACTGTGGAATTCTTGCCAACTCCTGCTCTTCTTAGACAGTGGCTCCTCATGCTACAGATAATGTTTCTGATATGTCACTGTAGAATTCTTGCCAACTCCTGCTCTTCTTAGACAGTGGCTCCTCATGCTAATGTTTCTGATATGTCACTGTAGAATTCTTGCCAACTCCTGCTCTTCTTAGACAGTGCCTCCTCATGCTACAGATGATGTTTCTGATATGTCACTGTAGAATTCTTGCCAACTCCTGCTCTTCTTAGACAGTGGCTCCTCATGCTACAGATGATGTTTCTGATATGTCACTGTGGAATTCTTGCCAACTCCTGCTCTTCTTAGACAGTGGCTCCTCATGCTACAGATGATGTTTCTGATATGTCACTGTAGAATTCTTGCCAACTCCTGCTCTTCTTAGACAGTGGCTCCTCATGCTACAGATAATGTTTCTGATATGTCACTGTAGAATTCTTGCCCACTCCTGCTCTTCTTAGACAGTGGCTCCTCATGCTACAGATAATGTTTCTGATATGTCACTGTGGAATTCTTGCCAACTCCTGCTCTTCTTAGACAGTGGCTCCTCATGCTACAGATGATGTTTCTGATATGTCACTGTAGAATTCTTGCCAACTCCTGCTCTTCTTAGACAGTGGCTCCTCATGCTACAGATAATGTTTCTGATATGTCACTGTAGAATTCTTGCCCACTCCTGCTGAAGGGTGTCTGCCATCTCTTACAGGGCACAAGACTGATATGTTCTTGCTCACACAGCACTAGTAAGCATGGTCCAGACATGCTCAATTGGATTTAAACCCGGAGACCGAGCTGGCCAGTCCATATGGTCAATGCCGTCGGCTTTCAGGTACCGGTCTACTAGCCTGGCACAGTGAGGCCTTACATAAGAATAAACACAGGACTGATGGCACCAGTGTATGGTCTGACACCAGGGTCCAGGATTTCATTGCAGTACTGAACTCCAGTCACCAGGCCATTCTGGAGACCATGTAGGTCTGTTTTATCTTGTGTATGCTGATTTCTCCCTACAGTGAGACTGAGTTTTACCTTGTGTATGCTGATTTCTCCCTACAGTGAGACTGAGTTTTACCTTGTGTATGCTGATTTCTCCCTACAGTGAGACTGAGTTTTACCTTGTGTATGCTGATTTCTCCCTACAGTGAGACTGAGTTTTACCTTGTGTATGCTGATTTCTCCCTACAGTGAGACTGAGCTTTACCTTGTGTATGCTGATTTCTCCCTACAGTGAGACTGAGCTTTACCTTGTGTATGCTGATTTCTCCCTACAGTGAGACTGAGCTTTACCCTGTGTCTGCTGATTTCTCCCTACAGTGAGACTGAGCTTTACCCTGTGTCTGCTGATTTCTCCCTACAGTGAGACTGAGCTTTACCCTGTGTCTGCTGATTTCTCCCTACAGTGAGACTGAGCTTTACCCTGTGTCTGCTGATTTCTCCTACAGTGAGACTGAGCTTTACCCTGTGTCTGCTGATTTCTCCCTACAGTGAGACTGAGCTTTACCCTGTGTCTGCTGATTTCTCCCTACAGTGAGACTGAGCTTTACCCTGTGTCTGCTGATTTCTCCTACAGTGAGACTGAGCTTTACCCTGTGTCTGCTGATTTCTCCCTACAGTGAGACTGAGCTTTACCCTGTGTCTGCTGATTTCTCCCTACAGTGAGACTGAGCTTTACCCTGTGTGTGCTGATTTCTCCCTACAGTGAGACTGAGCTTTACCTTGTGTGTGCTGATTTCTCCCTACAGTGAGACTGAGCTTTACCTTGTGTGTGCTGATTTCTCCCTACAGTGAGACTGAGTTTTACCCTGTGTGTGCTGATTTCTCCCTACAGTGAGACTGAGTTTTACCCTGTGTGTGCTGATTTCTCCCTACAGTGAGACTGAGTTTTACCCTGTGTGTGCTGATTTCTCCCTACAGTGAGACTGAGTTTTACCCTGTGTGTGCTGATTTCTCCCTACAGTGAGACTGAGTTTTACCCTGTGTGTGCTGATTTCTCCCTACAGTGAGACTGAGTTTTACCCTGTGTGTGCTGATTTCTCCCTACAGTGAGACTGAGTTTTACCCTGTGTGTGCTGATTTCTCCCTACAGTGAGACTGAGTTTTACCTTGTGTATGTTGATTTCTCCCTACAGTGAGACTGAGTTTTACCTTGTGTATGCTGATTTCTCCCTACAGTGAGACTGAGTTTTACCCTGTGTATGGTGACTCCTCCCCACAGTAATACTGAGTTTTACCCTGTGTATGGTGACTCCTCCCCACAGTAAGACTCAGTTTTACCCTGTGTATGGTGACTCCTCCCCACAGTAAGACTCAGTTTTACCCTGTGTATGGTGACTCCTCCCCACAGTAAGACTCAGTTTTACCTTGTATATGCTGACTCCTCCCCACAGTAAGACTGAGTTTTAACCTGTGTATGGTGACTCCTCCCCACAGTAAGACTGAGCCAGCTCCACAGCAATCATGCTGGGCCACATTATGGTTGTACACTTATTTCCTCATCTCCACACTCTCCTTTTGTGATCTGTCATGTCTAAACAATATCTGGACTCACCTGTGACCAAGATAGGAAATCAGTCACAATAGACCAGTTTGCATATTCCCTAGCCCATGCTAGCCTGATTTGCCTGTGGTTTCTTGACAAAATAGTGTGAATTGCAGCTGTGTATGCTAGACATACCCAGACCAAAGGCCAATTTTGTGATGCCTATTTCTTACAGTCTGAGTATAAATTTGATTGGTGTTGCATCTTGTAGATGAATTCTGAGTTGAGTGGCATTCTTAAAGGATTACATCATGCCAGAAGAACGAGAAAGTGGTCACTTCTGAGTGTCCTCAAGCATTGTATACCTGTGAAATACCTTTGTCTGGTACCTGTCTGACATCCTGAAAACCACAGTTTGACTGACATTTATGGCTGTAGCAACTTGCTGTTGTGAGGTGCACATTTCCAGCATTGGTCATATTAATATTAGCCAAATGTCTTCTTATCACTTACTGAGGCATCATCATGTAGTGTGAATGCTTCAAATGACCACCTTGCTTACACATCTTGAAAGTCAGATTTTGCCACGTTCTTTACTGAAGTCCAGTTTTTGGGGTAACGATATTCACATGCTTCATGCACACAAATGTGGACAGTTATGACCAAGATTTTTATGATTACAGGACAAAAAGTTATGCGTGATGAAGATACACAACAATTTACAATGACAACAACCCACAAATTTTTGGCAACGTACAGGAGAAAAAAGTGATCCTTAGCATGTTGTGAGTAGTATATATACTATTAGAGGTGAAAACAACTGTACAAAAGCAGTATAATGTGTTGTGTCAAGACTGTTAATGAATACATGACTGTAGTAATATCATCATCATATCAGCCACATACAAACATGTATAGTACCTAAAATGTGATATGAAAAGTGATGCTTTTATATGCAGATTACATGAGAACTCTGCTGCATTAATTCACATGGATTTTCATTCTCTTACTATCTCTTTAAAATCATCATCATATCAGGGTTTCAGTACAACGAAAATTGCTGATATGAATTTGTCTGTAACTGGTTGAAACACCTGGACAAGCTGTCTGTTCATCCTTTAGTGTAAGACTGTCATGACCATCCTCTTGCTTTTGGATTTTTCTGTTCTCCAAGTTAATTTTCAGGAATATTTTAACATCTTTTAAAATGCAGAGTCTAATACTATTATTTTCTAATATCTTACTTTCAGTTACTGTTACTTCAATATTTCTTCAACTATCTTTTTTTCTGCCAATGAACCATGTTCCACTTTTTTTTGCCTACATTTCTGTACCTTATGCCTCAGTGTTTCTCCTTTTCATATTCAATTCTTTGTCACCTGCCTTTGAAACTGAAGTATACACAGACACTGTTTATTTGCTACATCACTGGTTATGAGGCTAAAGCTAATTAAAATCTTTTGCATCTAACCTTTCATGTTTTTTTTTTTTTTTACTTTTGTCTTTTTTCCACTCTAGACTTTTTATCAGCCATTACTAGGTCCTCTGTTTCTTCACATTCATAACCTTCATTCAACCTTTAGGTAAAGTCCTTCACGAAAGGAAACTCAGCACCTGAGATATTCAGTGCAGGCCTCAAAGTTTCTGCCTCATGTCTGGAAACATTCACCAGCCAAGTTTTAGCTGCTCTTGTATACAGAAGATATCAGAATCTTTGTAGCTGCTCCAGTACTTCATCAACACTCATATATCAACAAATGGTTTGCATCCTAGAAATTATTCACATACTCCATGAGCTAACAAAAAAATCTCCCAAAAAATCAATATTTGGTCAAAAGTTCCAGAAACAGGCTCCAAGAACATATCAGGATTAAACAGCCTCTCTTTCCCTGAATGTCTATTTTCTCCATTGCATACCTACAGACATACATTTTTCTCTTGGCTTAGAATCTTCTCATAAAAAATGTATATATCAAAGTTAATGTTTAATCTCATCTCTTGCATTACACCATTGTTTAAGCTGCTGCTACTGACAGCAGTAAGGGGGCAACCTAAAAACTTGTTATTGTCTAAGCAGCCAAACCAAGAAAACTAAAAAATGAACAAGATGATGGTAGTAACTTCTATAGCTTACATTTTGCCAATGAAAGTACTTAGCCTGATGATGACTGCAATCATGATGAAGAAGATTAGAAGTATGGACAAAAAGGCCCACTGAAATAGAACAGAAATCTGAGTCAAATTCATCAACTCAGACTGCAGCATGTCTACACTATATTTCCTCTATTACACACTATTATAACTTCTTCATGCACTAAAATAACAATAACACACACATTACTATAATCCTTACTTGTTACTATAACTATCATCATTTACTAATATCACCATTTACATATATCATAATCAAATGCCATGCTGACTGGCGTTGGCTATTATGCTTCTCCAGAGTACACAATCCTTCATGCAGGACATCAACTCAGTTGGTGATCTCCTCTCACACCATCTCATCAGACTGTCCAGTATCATTTCTCTTTGTCTTCCTCTGGATCTTCTTCCCTCTATTTTTCCTGTTGTTATAGTATTTTCAATGCCCCCTCTTCTCATTGCATGTCCTATGAAAGTACGCTGTCTCGCTCTTATTATTTTTTTGACAAGATTTTTTTCTCTCTAGCTCTTCTCATACATTCTTCATTAGTTATTTTTGCTGTCCAGCGAATTCACACCATTCCTCTAATAAACCACATCCAATGACTTTTGTGCAGACCTGCCTATTGTCCATGATTCACTTCCATATAACAAGATAGGTTCAATATAGCATTTTAGGACTCGTTTTCTAACATTCATTGATAAGGATGTGTTGCATAATGTTTCTCATTCTCTGAAATTCAGAATTTGCTTGGCCTATTCTGTTCCTAATTTCTGTTCTGCATTTCCCATCTGAAGTTTTTACTACTCCAAGGTATTTAAATTTCTGCACCTGTTTTAGAATAGTTCCATTTAATTTTATACTGCATTTTGGTGGATTCTGTTTCTTAGATATAACTATAGTCTTTTTGATGAAGGCCTTTCTGTTCACTTCATTTAGTGACTTTATCCAAGAGATTTTGCAGGTCTTGTTAGTTCTCAGCTATCAGTACTGTGTTGTCAGCATACCGAAGGTTGTTAATATTGTATCCTCCAATTTTTATACCTAGTTCTGTGATGATCATTCTTAGAATATTCTCGCTGTAAAGAGAAAAAAGGTCTGGAGATAGTACACATCCTTGTTGCACCCCTTGTTTTATAGGTTGATATTTTCCAGTTTTATTTTCAACTCGAATCGCTGCTTCCTGCTGCCAGTATAGATGTTTTACAATCCTCAGGTCTTTGCCGTCTATGCTGGTGTCTTCAAGCATTTTAATAATTTCATTATGTTTCCACCTTGTCGAATGCCTTGGTGTAATCAATGAAGCATATGTAGAGATCTTTCTGTAATTCTAAAGCTCTTTTTATTAGTGTTCGCAAAGCATAAATGGCATTATGTGTTCCTTTTCCTTCAACAAATCCAAACTGTTCATCTGCTATTTCCATTATCTTTTTCCTTGTTCTTCTCATAATAATTCTCAGAAGTAGCTTCGTTATGTGACATGAGAGGCTGATAGTCCCGTGGTTGTCACATTCCTTTGCACCTGGTTTCTTTGGTAGTGCTATAAACGTGGATTTAAGCAGGTCACTGGGCATATAACCACTGTTGTAAATGTCATTCAGTAACTTGGTTATTATTTTTATTCCTATCTCCTCTGTTTCTTCTACTGTTATATTATCAGCCCCAGTCACTTTTCCTTTCTTCATGTGTTTGATGGCATCTATGATTTCATCATCAGGTATTGGTGGTCTATCACAGTTTTCAGTATTTGGTATTAATTCTGGTCTTTCTCCTCCATATAGCTCACCGATGTACTCTGTCCACCTGTCCACAATGTCTTCTTTTCCCATTAACATTTTACCTTCTTTCGATTTCAGGCATGCTGTGGTATATTTTGTTTTCCTGCCTGTGAGTTCATTAAATCGTTTGTGCATGTTTTTTGCTGTCTTTATTATGAGAGTCCTCTATTTGTCTGCACGGTTCATTTAACCACACTTCCTTTGCTTCTCTGCATTTGTGTCATATTTCTTTATTTATCCTGTTATATTTTTCTTGATTATTTTTACTCTTCCTTCTCTTGTCCATCAATGCCAAGATGTTATCTGTCATCCATTTATTTTTCTGGGGTTTTTTTTTGGTAGTATTATTTCCTTAACAGTTTGGTGGATAGAATCTCTTAACATTGCCTACCGTTCATTTATACTATTTATCTTTGCTATCGCATATCTCGTAATCAAGTTTAAAGTCAGCAAATTGTGGAGAGAAATGATCGCCTACGCCACGTGGCACGGCACTTGATTGATTGATTCATTGTATCTATTTGTTATAATAAGTCTGTATTGTTCTCGCAGTTCTTGGTCATTTTTAAGGAGTTCTGTATTCAGTTTGGTGTTTCTCACTTTTCTGCATGCTTTCTTTAGCTTTATTCTACTTTTTCCACACAGTGGGTCGTGGTCACTATTGCAGTCGGCTCCTGGCATGCTTTTTGTTGTCAGTAATGCTTCCCGGAATCGTTTGTTGATTAATACGTAGTCTGTCCTGTTAAAAGTCTTTTTGTCTGGGCTGCACCACATTGCCAGACTTGGGGATGTTGTTTAAACCAGGTGTTTCCTACAACCATGTTATGTTTTCTCGCCAATTCAATTAATTTACTACCTCTGTCATTCCTCTTCCCCAGTCCATAGTCACCAATGATGTCTGAAGTTCTTCCTTTACCAACTTTGGCATTAAAATCTCCCATCACTATAATAACTTCACGTGACTTTGTGTGTTTCAGGACTGTCTCTATGTCATTATAAAATAGCTGTAAATCTTCTTCAGAACTTCAGATGTTGGAGCATACACTTGTATAATATTTATGTTTATTGGTCGTCCTTTCATTTGGGCTAGCAGGACTCGGTCCGAGATGTTCAAATATCCTACAGTTGTCCTTGCTGCTTGTTTATCAAATATTACTCCTACTCCTCGTTCATGTTTCTCACTTCCTGAATATATTATTGTATATTTATTAGAGTTTATCTTCTCTACTAAGATGGGATGGCCTCCCCCATAAAATAGTTAATGTAATCAAAGCCCTATACGAGGGTTTTCAGTGCAAAGTTATCTGTGGAGAACATACCTCCAGCAGCTTTAGGGTACAAACAGGAGTGAAACAGGGATGTGTACTATCACCAACATTATTTATCTTGGCAGTAGACTGGTTAATGAAGGAGGCAACATCAGACAAACGCAGAGGATTACAATGGACCCTTGACACAGTGCTGGAGGACCTTGACTTTGCGGACGACATTTGTCTATTATCAAGCAGTCACAAAGATATGCAAGATAAAATAAACAAGTTAACCCAGAATGCAAACAACATAGGACTAAAGATCAATGTAGGAAAGACAAAGTTAATGAAGCAAAATGTGAACAACAGAAATGTACTCAGAGTAGATAACAAGTTAGTGGAGGAGGTCAACGAATTTGTATACCTTGGCAGCAGAGTAGTAGAAAATGGAGACAGCACAGAGGACATCAACAGCAGACTTACTAGAGCAAACCAGGCTTTTGCAATGCTACAGAATATATGGAAATCAAATAAACTAAGCATAAATATGAAAATCAGGATATTTAAGAGTAATGTTCTAAGTGTACTACTCTATGGAAGTGAATGCTGGAAAATCACCAAAACCATAGAAAACAAGTTGAATTCTTTCCAGACTAAATGTTTACGTAGAATTAAAAAAATATTTTGGCCAAACACCATAAGAAATAACATTTTATTGGCAGAAATGCAGATGAAACCACTGACAACAATTATTGAGGAAAGACGCTGGCGATGGTTGGGACATGTGCTCCGAATGACTGACAACTCACTACCAAAAATAGCACTAAGATGGACACCACAGGGGAGCAGAAGTAAGGGTAGACCAAAAGAGACATGGAGAAGAACAACAGAAAGGATGTTGAGCAATAGAGGGCTCACCTGGGCAAGAGCAGAAAAAAAGGCGAAAGACGGGCATTTGTGGAAAACCCTTGCGGAAGCCCCATGTGCCCTGGGCACTTAAGGTTCAGAGAGAGAGATCTTCTCTACACCTGTCCATCTAACTTCACTCATTCTTAATATGTTGATCTTCATCCTTTCCATTTCCCTCTTTACATTTTCTAATTTTCCAGCCTGGAATAAAGTTCTAACATTCCATGTTGCTATTTTGAACTTGTTAGTTTTGCCACCAGTAGCTTGATGACGATCTGGCTTCACCTGTGGCTTGTGAGCTGCCCTACCGGACGAGGCTGTTCCAGAGGAACATCCATTAATGTCGTTCATGGCAAATCTATTACTCTGAATAAGCATAATTGTTCTTGAGAGCTACAACAGTGGCTTCCCATTGCCTTCTGTCAGTTTGTGTATGGACTCTCCACTAGATTTTGGACTTCCTGTCCTACCCATAAGGCAGTGGGTATTATCATTTATGTATGTAAAATGAAAAATATATCATATCTTCCATCTATTGAACATTTTAACTGTTTCATGCTTTCTCAGACTGGCCTACAATAACAATTTGACTTGTCTCATAACACACACACAAAAACAACTCCACTCAGACTTTCAGATTTTGATAGTAAGTTCTTTTAGAAACTGATAAACAAATGCTTAAAAGTTTATTTGCTCAGTGAAAATTTCTTAAGCTCACACACATCAAATCTCCTAGTTTTTCTCTGTTATCTGAGCTGAGAAAGTTCATGCTGTGAATTTAGTGGCAGATTAAAACTTTCTTTACTCAGTCAAAATTTAGTAAGCTCACACACATCAAATAACCTAGTTCTTCTCCGTTATCTGAGCTGAGAAAGTTCATGCTGTGAGTTTACAGTTAGTGGCAGCTTAAGAACAACAACATGCACTTACCTTTCCCAGCTTGGCAATATTCTTATACAGTGACAACGGTAAAGTAAATGTGATGGTGACCAGGAGAATTATAAACTGACGATTAGCCAGGACAGAATGTAGCAGTGTTGGACCTGCCAAAAAAAGTACATAAAACCTAACATTCATTCACTATATGTCTGTATGTGTAACAAGAGGCTTCATTTTCTCATGCTGTATTAGGTACTTGAATTTTGTTCATCAGTTTACATATTCTCAGCTTGATTATTCTCAAATTTTCTTTTAAATTCATTATTTCCAAGTTATGTTCACATGATAAGTATAATTTTATCCCCTTGTGTATCTGCTAACATGTAAATATTTTTGCTATCACCTTGTACATCTACTAACATAGTAAGTACACTTGTCATCACTTGTACATCTACTAACATAGTAAGTACACTTGTCATCACTTGTATATCTACTAACATAGTAAGTACAGTTACTTCCCCTCGTATATCTCCTAATGTGGCATGTCCATTTTTGCCCTTTTGTATATCTGCTTACATATTTTAGTGTATTTTTCACCCCTTTGCACATCTAATTATATGGTAAGTAACTAAATGTTTCCTCATACAATACATCTGACCACATGGTACACTCACTGCCAATATTCCCTCTAAAGATTTGCGGTTTGTGTGCAAAATGCTCAGCTCATGTGCAAAAAATATAGTGTGTGCAAAAAAACAAAACAGGACGGCTCTAATGTTGGTGGTCACGATGTCTGGTGTTTGTTACCAAGATCAATTTGCATACCTGAGCAGCCCAATAAACATTCTCCTTTTCCACAACGCAGTGGAAATTCATCTACCTGTTTATTTTAATTACCCTCTATTCTAACAACCTTATCCGGGGACCTATCTAGAGGTGACTCCAGATGGGAAAAAAAGATATCATTACGGAAACTTGCTGAGAAATCAACCGAACATCAAGGATGCCAACTCCGAGGAGCTCATTCATCAGCCCCAAACATGTGACAAAGATTGGATTCTGGAATGTAAGAACGATGGCAGCACCAACAAAAACTTCTCAGGTCATCAGAGAAATGGAGAGATACCATCTAGACGTACTGGGCATCAGTGAAATGTGATGGCCAGAAGCAGGTAAAAGATCGGCAGAGACGATGGAAAACATTGAGATGGGGTTGGTATTATTATGTCAAATGTAGCAGCAAAGAGCCTTGTAGAATAGGAACCAGTGAACGGTTGTATAATAAGAGCACGATACAACCTAAAATATGGAAGAATGACAATAATACAGTGTTATGCACCCACGAACGATGCAGATAATGAGGTGAAAGACAATTTCTATCACCAATTACAACAAATCATCAACAAAATCCCTAAACACAACATCCTAATTGCTATGGGGGACTTCAATGTTAAGGCAGGGAAAGATAACACTGATGTTGAAAAAGTAATGGGAAAAGATAGAATTGACATGGTTTTTGCATTCTGAGTTAGCTTGTTTATTTTATCTTGCATATCTTTGTGGCTGTTTGATAGTAGACAAATGTCGTCTGCAAAGTCAAGGTCCTCCAGCATTGTGTCAAGGGTCCACTGTAATCCTCTGCGTTTGTCTGATGTTGCCTCCTTCATTAACCAGTCTACAGCCATGATAAATAATGTTGGTGATAGTACACATCCCTGCTTCACTCCTGTTTGTACCCTAAAGCTGTTGGAGATATGTTCTCCACAGATCACTTTGCACCGAAAACCCTTGTATAAGGCTTTGATTACATTCACTATCTTATGGGGGAGGCCATGCCATCTTAGGATTTTCCACAGTGCATCTCTGTTGACACTGTCAAAGGCTTTCTCAAAATCTATGAATAATGCATATGTTGTGCTATGCCATTCATTTGCTTGTACTAATATTTGTCTAAGTACAAATATGTGGTCTATGCATGATCTTCCTTTCCTAAATCTTGCCTGCTCTTTTCGAAGTTTTCCCTCAAGTGCTGGTACAATTCTGTTGATGATTATTCTGCAAAATACTTTACTGGTGAGTGGCAATAGGGCAATGCCTCTCCAGTTCCCGCAATCTCTGAGGTCACCCTTCTTTGGTAGTTTTACTGTAATGCCAGTTTTCCACTTCTCTGGAGCTTTTTCTAGATCCCAAATTTGTTGTAATATCCGGCAAAGCTGTTTTGGTGTTTCTGTTTCTTCCGCTTTCAACATCCCAGCAATCACCTCATCTTCACTCGGTGCCCTGTCTCATTTTAGATTCTTTATCGCCTCCTTTACTTCACTTATTGTTATTGGTCCTGTATTGATGTTTAGTTCTGTTTTTGCTTCAGGTATGTCAATTGTTTGTGCTGCTTGTGTTCTGTTTAGTATGGTGTTAAAGTGTTCCCTCCATCTTTCAATTCCTTCTCTTTCTCCACTGACCAGTTGTCCATTATGTGTCCTTACTGCACTCTCACATCTTGTGCTGAAGTCACCTGTCATCTGCTTTGTGATCCTGTATATGGTTTTCATGTCATTTGTATATGCTGCTTTCTCTGCTGCTTCTGCTAAACCGTCACAGTATTGACGTTTATCTTGACAGTATGATTCCTTCCCTTCTTTGTTTTTTTGTGCATAATTACTTGAAACTTGTTCTTTAAGCCGTTGTGATTTGGTGTTCAGTAATTTTTTGATTCTTTTCTTTACTCTATCTTTTCCCATGTGGTATTGCTTATCCATTCCTCTTTTCTCTGTTTCCGATATCCCAGCACCTCTTTTGCCGCCTCCTGTAGTGTTTTACTGAACTCTAGTATGGACATTTCTGCTTCGTCTTGTAGGACACTGAAGCGGTTCCTAAGCACTATTGAGAACCCACTTCTTGCCTGCTGGTCTCTCAGTTTTCTTGCATCAAAACGTATCTTTCTGTGTTCTCCGACTTTGGTTTTCCCTAATGTCAGTTTTATTTTTGCTACCAGAAGGTTGTGATCACTTCCTACATCTGCTCCTTTCCTTGCTCGCACATCTTGTGGTGACCATTTCCACTTATTGTTTATTAGTATGTGATCGGTTTGGTTTTCTGTGGTTTTATCTGGGGACCTCCAAGTCACTTCATGGATATCCTTATGTTGGAAAATTGTCCCTCCGATGGCCATCATGTTTTCTTCACAGAAACTGCAGTCTTTCTCCATTTTCATTTATTTATCCGATTCCTTCTCTTCCCATGACTCTTCTTCTATCTTCATTTCCTTCACCTAATTTTGCACTGAAGTCGCCCAAGATGAGTAGAATATCATGCTTGGGTATTATTTCTACTGTGGCTTGGAGGCTGTTGTAAAAGTCTTCTTTTAATTCTTCTTCAGCTGCTTCTGTTGGTGCATAACAAACTATAATAGACAGCTTCGTGAATTTTGAGCTGAAGCGTGCATATAATAATCTCTCATTTATAGGGGTCCATTTCAGCAATACTCTTGATGCTTCTTTTGTTATAATCAATGCTACTCCTCCTTCATGATGATCTTCTTTACCTGACCATATTATTGTATCTTCTGTGTGGGGTGTTGTTAATTTCCTTCTGCCTTGTCCTGTCCATCTTGCTTCTTGTATTCCTAGGATGTCTAGTTTGTATCTGTGCATTTCCTTGATGGTTTGTGCTAGTTTTCCAGTCTGGTTAAGTGTTCTTACATTCCAGCTGCCTATTTGCATCTTGTGTTTAGGTTCCAGGAGGTCTGCAGTCGGGCTGGGGACTTCCAGTGGCTGGCTTTCATCCACAACCTTCATGGGCTCAGTTTCCTGATAAGCATTTCTCCTTCCACCTGCATTTGTTTTTTCCCTTGCTTCTGTTTCTGTAGCAGTCTGATAGTTTTTTTTTACCAGACAGGGTTGCTAGCCCTATGCCGAACCCTCCTTAGTCGCCTTTTACGATCATGCATGGTAGGGTACAGTGGTCCTATTCTTTGCAGATCCCGGGTACTACATGGGGGACCCATCTATTTTCAACACCTTTATGTACTTGTGCATGTCATCTCATTCACTTTGAAGAAAAGAATAATTTTCTAATATTTATCTTTGACTATCATACTCTTTTTTTTTTAATCTCTCAGTCATAACGTTTTCCTCCTCATTTCATAAAAAATGAAACAATGAAACTTTAAGCTAGCAGAAATGATGAAACTGTGGGCTAATAGAAACAATGAAACTATAGGCTAGCAGAATTGATGAAACTATGGGCTAAATATTCAAGATATTGCTATGAATCATAGTGAAATGGAAGGAGGGAAAAATAGAACAAGAAATACATGAAGTACAGGCAGGTTTCATACCTGGCAGGGGCACCAGAGATCAAATACTAAACATGAGGAACATCATAGAAAAGTGTAGACAGTTCAATGTGGATCTATACACCTGTTTTGTAGACTTCTCCAAACCTTTTGACTGTGTACAATATCAACAGTTATGGTCTATTATGAACAACATGGGTTTTCCCAGTCATCTGGTACACCTCAACATCAAACTGTACCAAGATCAGCAAGCAACAGTGAGGGTAGATGGTAAAACACCATGCTGGTTTGATGTACAAAAAAAGGGAGTAAGACAGGGATGTATCCTTTCTCTATACCTGTTTAACACCTATGCCAAAAACATGAGAAATGTAAGAGGAACATGAAACAACTAAATTTAACTGTTTCAACATCGGGGGCCACCGGATTCCAGAAATTAGATGTGCCAATGATACAGCCCTTCTATCAAACAGCTCAGATGGACTGGAGCAGTTGATTCTCTCAACAACAAGACACAGCAAAGTTTAGAATCTCCTTTAAACAACAACAAAACCAAAGTAATGATAACTGACAAAATGAGAAGTAAACTCAAAACTACACTGGACTATCAAGAGCTTGAAAACATAAATAAATTTGAATATCTAGGTTCAATCATTATGACTACGCAGTGGAAATCAAAATAATAACTGCAGCTGCACCACAGAAACTGACACAAATGAAGAGTTTATGGCAAGGTACCAACAAGAAAACAAAGTTATGTTTACTAAGAGCTTATATATTCCTAGTGGTAACATATAGATGTGAAACACGGACACTTAACAAATCACTAGAAAAGAAAATAACAGAATTTGAGATGAAATGTTACAGAAGGGCACCTATAAGATCTTGGATAGAACAAAAATCAAATAAAGCGATACTGATGTGATTAGGTGTCGCAGAATACTGGCTTGTTAACACCGTAAAAGCTTGAAAGCTGAGATACTTCAGCCACATCAAGAAACACAACAGCTTGAAGTGGCTGATTGTAGAAGGCTGCCCAGCAAAAGAGATAAGGGATGACCTCACTGCAGGTGGACACAGTATCACAGAAAGTCTGAATGTGTCACTGTAAGACATCGGTCAACTTGCACAAGACCATATTGCATTCAGGGAGGCTGTGAGAGGGATAATGTTCTGGAAAAGACATGTCACATGAACGAATAGGCTAACAGAAACATTGAAACTACAGGCTAACAGAAACAATGAAACTATAAGCTAACAGAAACAAGGAAACCACAGACTAGCAGAATTAATGAAACTATGGGCTAACAACCAACAAGCCCCCAGTAAGAATAAATGGTGAAACAACAACTTGGTTTGACATAAAACAAGGGGTCTGTCAGGGGTGCATATTGTCACCTTACTTATTTAACTTGTATACAGAAGATATTACGAGGAATGTTAGAGAAGATGTAGACAAGGAATATTACGATGCCATAACAATTGAAGGTTATGAAATACCAGAGATTAGATATGCTGGTGACATAGTATTACTGTCCATAACACAAAAAGGAATGGAAAAACTAATTAAGTCAGTCCGTAAGAATAGTAAAGAGCAAAACCTCTGTCTTAATGCAAAGAAAACTAAATTGATGACAACTGACAAAACAAACAAGAAAGCTTAAATATGTATCAATGAGGAAAAACTGGAGGAAGTGAAGAGTTTTGAATATCTTGGATCATTACTAAATAATAATGGAGATACAATGAGGAGAATCCACCAGCATGCAGTATTAAATTAAACGGAACCATTCTGAAGCAGGTGCAGAAATTCAAATATCTTGGAGCAGTAATAACTTCAGATGGGAAATGCAAAACAGAAATTAGGAACAGAATAGGCCAAGCAAAGACTGCATTTCAGAGAATGAGAAACATATTAGCTAACACATCTTTATCAATGAATGTTAGAAAACGAGTCCTAAAATGCTATATTGAACCTATCTTGTTATATGGAAGTGAATCATGGACAATAGGCAAGTCTGCACAAAAATCATTGGAAGCAGCAGAAATGTGGTTTATTAGAAGAATGTTGTGAATCCCCTGGACAGCAAATATAACTAATGAAGAATGTATGAGAAGAGCTGGAGAGACAAAAAACCTTGTCAGAAAGATAAGAGAGAGACAATGTACTTTCATAGGACATGCAATGAGAAGAGGGGGCATTGAAAATATTATAACAACAGGAAAAATAGAAGGAAGAAGATCAAGAGGAAGACAAAGAGAAATGATACTGGACAGTCTGACGGGTTGGTGTGAGAGGAGATCACCAACTGAACTGATGGCCTGCATGAAGGATCGGGTACTCTGGAGAAGTATAATAGCCAACGCCAGTCGGCATGGCACCTGATGATGATGATGATGATAATGATACAATGAGGGAAATTAAAAGGAGGACATCTATCACTCTTCAAAAAGTAAAACAACTAAAGAAGCTGTGGAGAGGAAGAGACAGAACTACAAAAATAAGATTTTTAAGGGCATGTATCTTTCCCATCGCAACATATGCTTATGAGACCTGGACACTTAACAAAACAGCTGAGAAACACATAAATGCCTTTGAATGTAAATGCTACAGAAGAGTTCTTTAAACATCATGGACACAAAAAAGAACAAATATATCCATACTACAAGAAATTAATATTGAAGAAGGTTGACTAGTAAGGAAGATTAAACAGAGAAAACTTAAATATTTTGGACACATTAAAGATCATGATGATCTAGAGAAAACCGTCTTGGAAGGGTACATAATGGGAAAAAAATAAAGAGAGGAAGACCAAGGTGAAGAAATGGGAAAAAAATAAAGAGAGGAAGACCAAGGTGAAGGCTGCTGCAAGACATTGTTGATAATCTGCAAATGGATGAATCGGCAGCAGGCCATCTTGCTCACAACCGAGAGGCCTATAGGAGAGCTGTTAGGGAGGCAAAGTTTTGCAAGGGACATGCAAATGACTGACTGACTGATGGGGTAACAGAATCAAACTAGAGGCTAGCAGAATCAGTGAAACTAAAGGCAAGCAGATCAGTAAAACTATAGGATAACAGAATCAGTGAAATTACAGACTAATAGAAACAATGAAACAATAACTTACTCTTTTCTCCTATCCAGATAACAACTTTTGTTATTGTGTCTCCAATGACAACATTATAACTGACCATGGCTGCAAATAAACAAGTAATATAATATTCATGTTACAGGAACAATAACAGATTGCATTTTTGTGTTAACTGACTGACATGATGGTATATTGCTTCTAACAAACTTAGAGACTATATGTAAAAATGGTCAAATGAATGTTTAACAGAATTCAAGATCTCAGTATAAAACAAACCAGATATAGTCCACACAAAAGCAAAAAAAAAGTAGCCTCAGAATTTCTTATTTCACAACATTTTTCATAGAGAAACATTTCATGCAGGTCTCAAGATCTCAGTCAGCTCCAGACCACACATAAATCTGATATATTAACCTACAGACAACACATGATTTGATACATTAACTTACAGGCAGAATCTGATACATTAACCTACAGACCACACAGAATTTAATACATTAACCTACAGACCACACAGAATTTGATACATTAACCTACAGACCACACAGAATTTGATACATTAACCTGCAGACCACACTGAATTTGATACATTAACCTGCAGACCACAGTGAATTTGATACATTAACCTGCAGACCACAGTGAATTTGATACATTAACCTACAGACTGCAGAGTCTGATGCATTAACTAACAGACTACAAAGAGTCTGATACATTAAACATTGTAAACATTGGATCACCTTTATTGCCCTGATCGTTTTGTTGTATAAATATTTTTTTGTTGAGAACTGGGGGGAGGGGTGGAGTGGAGTGAGAAGGAAGAGCCAGATGGCTGGCTGGTAGAATTCAAGGTTGCTTGAACCAACAGCTGGCACAGTTAATGTTCATACTCTTTGGTGGTTATTGAAACAGAGAGCAGAGCATGTGTGGCTCTGTTCCAAGTGCGATGATCTATTTCCTAGATTCAAGATGATACATTAACCAAAAAAGCCACAGAGTCGAATGTGTGTTTTATATAAAACAGTTTATATCACTAGAATTTATATCACTGAGTACAAGAAGATGGAATTCTAAACTTATGATAAAATTAACTACAACAAAAATTTTTTTTAAAAAAACAGAAAAGAAACATTAAAAATATATACCAGGTGATGGATGGAATGGGAGAGCAGCTGACACATAATGTTGGTTATGGTTACCATTCTATGATGGTAGGCAGATGATCTCAATGTAGGGACAATGGCTATGATCACTGACTAGTACAGTCACTACTCGGGAGAAAAGCAATGGTAAACCACCTTCTGGAAATATACCAAGAAAACCCAATAGCAACATGGAAATGGATGCATCAGCAGCAGGCCATCTTGCTCACAACTGAGAGGCCTACAGGAGTGCTGTTAGGGAGGCAAAGTTCTGCAAGGGACATGCAAATGAATGAATGAATGACCAGTAATACAGATGGCAAAAAAAAAAAAAAAATTTAAAAAATGGTACTTGCCTCATTCATTCATTCATCTGCATGTCCCTTGCAGAACTTTGCCTCCCTAACAGCACTCCTGTAGGCCTTTCAGTTGTGAGCAAGATGGCCTGCCACTGCTGCATCCATTTGCAGATCATCAATGATGTCTTGCAGCCATCTTCATTTTGGTCTTCCTCTCTTTCTTTTTCCCATTATGTATCCTTCCACTACGGTCTTCTCTAAATTATCATGACGTTTAATGTGTCCAAAATATTTAAGTTTTCTCTATTTAATCCTCTTTACAAGCCAGCCTCCTACATAACTCATATTAAATGTTCAGATATATAGATGTCTTGCATAATCATGTTACTCACCAATGAAAGGATAGAGAAACTGCAACACTGTCAGTAAGTAAAATCCTGGACGTCCAAAGGCCACTAAAATCATGTCCTGTACAAAAACAAATTACTGCTAGTATACCAGGTGTGTTTTAAAAAAAGGAGCACATTTTTTTTCAATAGCATGTCAACCAGCATAGAGGGCGTGAAGGGGTTAAAGAGGCAGGCCGTGACAACAAACTATCATTTGCCCTGTTCCGCTATGAACATTAGTCGCTGAGCTACATTCACTGAAGTGAGCACGTGGCAAGCTGTTCGTTGGACTAGTGACAAAATGACAATGAAAGAGGTTGAAGAATAACAGTTACGAGTGTGAAATTTTGCAGCAAACACGGTAAAAATTTTACAGAGATATGGTGATTGCTTAACCAAGCATATAGGGAGGGCTGAATGAGCCGAACGCAGTGCTATAAGTGGTCCTATAAGAGGACAGAACTTCGGTATGTGAATCTCTCAGGCCTGGACGACCTTTCACGGCAACATACGACGACCATGTCGAGAGAGTTCTTGTTGCTTTTCGAGGAAATCGTTGTTTGACTGACAGAGAAATCGGTGACGAAGTGGGCATCGGTATAGGATCTTCCTATCAACTTTTGACTGAAACATTTTAGACGCGTTACAGACTGTGCAAAATCCGTGCAGAGTTTGCTGGCGATTAGAAAGAGAAGCCTGTTGAAATTAGCCAGTAACTGTTTGCCAGAGTAACTAGTCTTGGAAACTTTCTTAAGAACATCATAACAGGAGATGAGACGTGAGTTTATGGCTATGATGTTGAAATTAGCCAGTAACTGTTTGCCAGAGTAACTAGTCTTGGAAACTTTCTTAAGAACATCATAACAGGAGATGAGACGTGAGTTTATGGCTATGATGTTGAAATTAGCCAGTAACTGTTTGCCAGAGTAACTAGTCGTGGAAACTTCCTTAAGAACATCATAACAGGAGATGAGACGTGAGTCTATGATGCTGGCTATGATGTTGAAACCAAGATGTAATATTTGTACAAGAAACAAAAAAAAAGCACGAACGAATCTGTCAAAGGTCAAGGTGTTGTTGGTTTGTTTGTTTGTTTGTTTGTTTGTTTTAAATTGCAAAGGTGGAAGGTGACGGCGCTGTAAGTTTCGGCAATCAGTGACAGAAAAACTGATATGCCAGCGTCAGGGTTGGCGAACCACAACTAACCAAGACCTGCCCCATCTCTTTGTTGGTAACCCCAATAACAGGCCTAGCTTGGCTAACGGGGCAGGGATCGCCATAATCCTCAAGGAAGTGGAGTCTGCTAAAAAAAAGTATTGCAAACCCATTGCTTTTTTAACACTCTGCGACTGAAAACACAGCTGCCATAAACCGCTCCCACGCCGATACAACGCTGTCTCAACACCTTCACAGCATCGGCTCCAAAAAAACACCAGCTCGCATTTCCTGGGAGATATGGAAGCCAAGCCAAGACATTGCAAAGGCATTGTTCACTATGAATTTGCACCACGTTGTCTGATGGCAAACAAATGTACCATGAAGATTTAGGGCTTTTGAGGGATGCTGTGCACAGGAAGAGGCCTAATTTTTTTAAAACTCAGACTTGGATGTTGCACGACTACAATGCTCAAGCTCACGCATCGCCCTTGATCTGCAGTTATCTGCTACAACATCAGACTGTTGTGCCTCACCCACTCTATTCTCAGGATTAGGCCCCAGCAGACTTTTTCCTCTTCATAACACTTAGAAGAACTTTGAAAGGATATCGTTTCCGAAACATAGAAGAGATTCAGGAAAATGCGATAAGAGAACTGCATCCCATCACAGAAAGTGCGTTTTCGGGAAGCATTCCAACAATGGAAGAAATGTTGGGAACGGTGTATCGCCAGTGAGGATTGGGGAGGGGGGGGGGGGGTTAGTCTGAAGGGGGCAGTTCTTAAAATGATGTCAAATGAGCATTTATGCCTTTATATAGCTTTTTAAAAAATACACCGTGTATAGTACAATTTTAAATAATGAGCTGTTATTACTAAACATAATAATTATCCAATTGCAATCAACATCTACAAATATTATTATTATTATTATTTTAGTTATTCATTATACCTGGTAGGTGTCTGTATTGGAGAGACGCCCTCCTTCTACAAGCAACAAGATTGAGTAGTCTGTTAGAAAAAAAAAACTCAATAATATTAGTCCTTGAAAATACAAGGTGTTTCCGGTAAGTAATGAGAATGATTCCATAAAATTCGATTTGTTCAAGATATACATACATATAGCTAAAATTCTTCGAAATAACATCCTTCAGCATCAATGCACCGTTGCCAGCGGTTTTGCCACGCGTCGTAGCTCGCCTGGAAGTCTTGAACAGGGATCTCATTCAAAGCACTCGTCATGGCAGCTTTCATGTCATTAACAGTTCAAAAACTGTGGCCTTTCAAGCTTGATTTGAGCCGGGGAAACAAAAGGAAGTCAGCCGGGGCCAACTGCAGGCTGTAGGGAGGTTGTCACAGCGCTGCCACGATTTGTTTCGCCAGAAACTCTCTTACTAGGAACGATACATGGTTCGGCTCATTGTCTTTCTGACCCCGTTCTTCAGCCGTTTAAGCACTTCCACGTAAAATACTGCGTTGTCCATTTGTCCGGGTGGTACGAACTCCTTATGGATAACATCTTAAGATTAAAAAAGACAATGAGCATTGATTTCATCTTCGATCTGCACATTTAATAGGCGCCCTGTGCGTTGTTCATCCTCGACGCTCTCTCATCCTTCCTTGAACGCCTTGTGCCGCCGAAACACTTGTGTTTTCGATAAAGCATCTTTCCCGTAGGCTTTCTGTATCATAGCAAGCGTTCAGGTCGTGGATTTTTCAGGTTTAACACAAACCTTTATCGCTGCTCGACACTCCTCTGCATTATGACCATTACGCAACGCTTACACAGCTGTCTACTTCGCAAGTGATCCGCACTCTGTAAAAGCTCATAGCCAAATGACGAGATATCAACTCTTTACCTAACATCCCCCACCAACCTTCAGGCTAGGAGAATCCGCCCCCCCCCCGGCCCTGCTGACTGGCTGAGTAAAATAAGTCTAGTTAATTACCGGACACACTTTGTAATCCTCTCTCTCTCTCTCTCTCTTTCTCTCTCTCCTCTCTAAATTAGTGATGTTTTTAAAGTTTTAGAGTAAGACTAGTACACTTAATAAGGCAGAGAACATACCATTTCTAATCTCCCTGAAACTACTGCTGCTAAGAGCCAAACAATGATAGTGGATAGACGTTGGATTATGGCAGCTTGCTTAAAGGCCTAGAAGGAACCCAACATGTCATCTTCTTGGCAGGCTCCGCTACCACGCAGAACATGACAGGACCTTCCTTGTTAGCAATGGCTGAAGACACATTTAATTTGTTACAAGAAACATAATGGGGAGCTGGACTCAGGTCTCAACTGTCTCTGGTATCAGAGAATTTATAGCTTGTGATCTCTTTTCTTACACAAACTTACTGCACTAGCACTAGTAACGATTCTGGCACATAACCCCCTTCTAAAGCCCCAAGAAGACGTGCAGAATCTGCCAAGAAGGAAATAATGAACATTAAGTTGGTGATCGTGGAAACTGTGAGATGAGGCTGGGAATGACACGAATCGTTATTCTTCATTGATTACTACCTCATACAGGCAAAGTAATGGGTGTTATTTATTGACAGAATAATCTGTAATCAGGGGAGATTACCCAGACTGGTAATCAAACGTCATGATGAATATCAACAGCGATTGATCTCGTACGGAGATGAAAACTCAAATGTATACCAACGATCTGATTATGTGGCATCTATTTTGATTTTTTAAAATTCATACAAATAATTAATATCTGTAAGTGCACACCGACCGAAGTACCGATAAAAAATAACATATGCTACTTATTTTATCCATCAAAAATGATTTTGGTTGCACAGGAATATAAGACTATAAAATCAGCTTTCAGTTTGTGAAGGACAAGGACAAATATATAGCATCATGGCTTTCGAGAAATTAGCCTAGGGCAATGAATAAAAAACCGAACAAATGACTAAGTTGCTATTTTGTAACACATGGTCAAAATAATTATAGATATTCATGTTCTTCACGGTCCCCTGCCTGTGTGGGTTTTTCGATGAATTTTTGTGTTATAAAGCTGTAGCATTGATATTCACAGCATGTTTGTTATTCCCTATATTTTATCTTTCTGTTGTGCAAACTTTTTTTTTACCCTTTTTTTAAATACATTTCCCCTTACCATTCTGTTAGGCTGCTTTTTTTTCACGCCAAACTTTTCTTATCATCCCATGTCTGTTTTTGTTTGCATCACTTTTCTGAGCATGTTAGAGTCTGTCTGGAGCACATGATCAACTTTCCTGAAATAGGATATCTTCTACTTCCATCAGTTATGACTTTTTCTTTGGTGAAGACTGGCTGGAGGCATATTTTAATATTTCTCATTTATCATTTACGCTTTGAAATAACATTTTCATATCTGATAATGCTTCTTCTATTTTCTCATTATTGTACTGGATTTTTTTCTTTTCTTTTTTTTCTGTCTCTGCAGTTCAAAGAGTTTGTTGAGTTCTGGCTGTGCCCTGTCACTGTCATTTAATTTTCCATTCTCATATAATACATGGCTACCGTATTAATTCAGCACATGTCTCTCATCATTTGAAGTATTGATCACAAGCATAAAACTAACTACTATACTGTGTCCCCCAAATGATATCACTGACGCACTGTAGTATTATTACGCACCAGTGGAGCATAGATAAAAGGACATTTTCACTTTATAAACGACCAGTCACAACACATAACACACTTCCGTATCTATCAGTTTTTAAGTCTGCTGTTTTCAGAATATTCTTTTTTTTCTTAATTATTTACTATGAGCTTGTTACTGATGGATATTGTATAGTAGTTTTACTTTTAGAAGTTAGATCTTACATCCTTCCCGTGCCGCTAAATGCCACATAGGGCCTGCATGGTAGTTCGCCAAGATTTCCTGTCGTCAGAGAGTTTTTCAACCTCATCAAGGGATGTTATGCCCACTGTACTGGCCTCTCTTAACAATATCCTCTTTAGAGTTCCATGTGGTCGACCTCTTTTTCTAAGGCCTGTTGTGTTCTACTGATAACTTGTAGAAATTAGAGGCGAGTATATAAAACTGCCCAAGTAAACATGTTAAATCACATACCCAGACTCAAACGCACACACGAACACACAATCCGCAAGTGTCAGAAATGAGGGGAGATATAATTAAAACATTGTTTCTTACGTGAAATTTGTTACACTGTCCTAGCAAATGTTATCATTGTCTGATAGAATGAATAATTTCCCAATCTTCCATCTAACAAAACACCCGAGGGACTATTAGCACTGAGAATCCAGTGACACATTTCTGAGCTCAGCTTATGAAGGGGGAGAATGTTAGACTGACCTGTGTGTCCAATTCTACACCGTTTGATAATATAATTAAGTTCGTCTGTTCAGTCGTTCACCCCGTAGGCTTTAGTTTGGACAAAGAAGTGAAACTATACGCAAGCACGCACCACTCTACTCCCTACTCTCTGTGATACAGAGGAGGCTAGTCTAAACAACATGGGTATGTTTGTGTTCGTGTGGAGGTGATGGTGGCTGTTTCCGTCGTTTCATAGATCTTGAAACTGGTAATAAAAAGAAAAAAGGAAAATGGCAAAATATTAATATTGTTGTTGTTGTTGTTGATCATTTGCTTCCCGAGAGTCAGTGTGATTTTCGAGCAGGAAGAGGGACATGATCTTTACTATCCGTCAACTACAGGAAAGGTGCCAGGAGCAGCACAATGACCTATTACCCGTTTTTTGTAGACTTAACATAGCCTTTGATACTGTCAATAGGGGAGGTCTTTGGTTAATAATGGCAAAATTTGGATGCGCAGCCATCCCCTGGGAACAACTGTGTTAAGAGCACAGTTATCTTAACATAGTGTTTGTGAGACAGGGAACATAGATCTGTTTGCTTAAAAACTCTGACCTACCTCTGTAGCCCAGAAACTTGTAGCAATCAACACTAATTGTAATTGTAATTGTTATTTTTGCAAAATGTAATGTCAGGTTGGTGGACGGATGGGGACATGGAGATCTCTGGCGGGGATGAGGGAAGTCTGGTGTGAAACCAATGAATCCAGGACGTGACAAGCCTATGGGTCTTTACAACAATGGCTATCAGAATGATGTAAACAAAACAGAGCCAGTAGACTATAGGTGGCGGGGAATGGATATCGTTGAAGCACTCATCAGATTCCTCATCTCAGAGTCAGAGTGTCTTTGTGGAACTGTCTCAAACCATCTGACATGGAGAAGGGGCTTAAGTACAGCCACCAGAGGCTGGAAAACAAAGTTTTGGCCAGGCCAGCCACACTGTCTTCATGGCAGTCTGAGCAAGACCACAGTCTGCCCTAGCAAGGAAAGGTGCTGAAGTCGGAGTTACCCAGCCAAAAGGCGCATCGCAAAAATCAGGGTAACACGCATTATCGCTAATGAAATGTCTATATCTACAGTTTTCAAACATGGTGCTCGCCCTGTGAAGACTAACCAGGCAGGTGCAGTGCCGGGCCCCCTGCCTCGAAAGGGTCCACCCAATGCTACTGGAGGTCCTCTCAGTTCGTCTTGTGGAGTCAGGAGACATGAGAGTAGAGCTACTGGCCAAAAAATACAACAGAAGAAAACAGCCAAAAAGCAAGAACTTAAAATAATGCAGTGGAATGCTGAGGGTGTCAGCAGTGTTAGAGATGGCTATAGCAAAAAGGTTGAACTAGAGAACATACTTTTTGCAGAGCAGGTAAGTATATGCTGCATACAGGAGACACACCTAACCAAAGATGCCGCCTTTAAAATCAGAGGCTACCAGTGTTTTAGATCAGACCGACAGGACAGAAGAAAAGGAGGAGTACTCACACTTGTTAAGAATAACATCAGCGCATGTCAGGTGGGAGTGTACATGGAAGGAGCCGAATACCAGATGATCCATCTAAAAAGTAGTAATACAGATTTCCACCTCCTTAACTATTACTGTCCTAATGACCGCCCACTTGCTTTAGGAACAATCCCACACAAAGAGAGACTGATGGTCTGTGGTGATTTTAACAGTCATTCCCAGAGCTGGGGCTATGACCACATAGACAAAAGAGGAGAGGAAGTTGAGAGCTGGCAGGATGATAATGGACTTCTCCTGATCAACCAGCCAATGGATGCCCCAACATTTTACTCAAGGGCTTGGCATACAAAATCAACACCAGATCTGGCATTCCACTCTCCAGATCTGAAGTGGAACATTACACGTGAAGTTGGAAAACAACTTGGAGGTAGCGACCATCGACCAGTCTTCCTGACAATAGAAAATGAACTTCTTAACACCAGTAACCCTCTCCCCAGATGGAACTATAAAAAAGCAAACTGGACAATGTACAGACATCGTACAGGTATCCTGGTGGGACAGCTGTCCATAGAAGGTAAGGATATTAACAGCATAGTGAAGGAATTCAATGCTTGTATCCTTCAGGCCGCTCGTGAAACCATTCCCAGAGGAGCTCGCAGGGACTATAAACCATACTGGTCTAGTGAGCTGGGAAAACTCCATGATGACGTGGAAGCAGCTCGAAAGCAAGCAGAAAATAGACCATGCCAAGAACACCACAATAATTACCAACATTCTAAGGCCAAATTTCAGAGAGCAAAGCTGCAAGCCAGACGGGAAAGTTGGAGAGAGAAAACAGAGTCCCTAAACTTTGAAAAGGATGGAAGGAAACTATGGAAACTAATCAAACAGTTAAATGATGAGAGTACTGGAAGAAGTACAAAGATTACACTAATAGAGGATGGGAAAACTTTTACAGGTAAGCAGGTAGCAGATCACTTTGCTCGCATGTTTGCACAGGACTGCAACATTGATATCCATCCAGAGAAGGAGCGTACAGTGCGCATCGAGCCACAGAAAGAGGAGGAACAAGTCAGAAAAGTGGAGGTCATGGATGCACCAATCACACGCAGTGAGTTAGACCTAGCAGTTAGTAAACTGAAACCAAGGAAATCACCAGGACCAGATGGAGTGTCCAATGAAATGATCAAGAACCTGGGAATGGCAGCAATGGGAAAGCTGTTGGATATTTTCAATATGTGCTGGAGCACAGGTAAGTTACCTCAAATCTGGAAGGAAGCAAGCATGGTACCACTGCTAAAACCAGGGAAAAACAGTGATACTGCCTCCAGCTACAGGCCAATCAGTCTCACTAGCTGCCTATGCAAAACGATGGAACGCATCATTGACCTGAGGCTAAAATGGTACCTAGAAAGTGAAAACCTTCTCGTTCCACAACAAGCAGGATTTAGGCAGTACTACAGTACGGAAGATCAAGTGACCTATCTCTCTCAAGAGATTGAGGATGCATTCCAAGAGAAAAACCTTGTACTAGCAGCGTGGATAGACCTGAAGAAAGCCTTTGATAAAGTATGGAAAAAAGGTCTGTTGTGGAAACTAAGAAACTGCAATGTGAATGGAAGACTGTACAACTGGATAAAGTCCTATTTACACAATAGAAGAGCTAGAGTAGTAATGGATGGACACAAAAGCCAGAAAGTACTTCTGCGACACGGTGTACCACAAGGAGGAGTCCTTTCGCCTACACTATTCCTTGTATTCATTAATGACCTGGTCAAGGAACTTCCCTATGGAATCAAAGCAGCACTGTATGCAGATGATCTGGTCATGTGGTGTACAGATGAATATGCGACAGTTGCTACACAGAGACTCCAAAGAGCAGCAGACATCTTGACATCATGGACAAACAAATGGTGTGTAAGTATCAACACAGAGAAATCAAGCACCACTCTGTTCACCCTCTCATCTAAACAGAAAGCAGGTAAGATCTTTGTAAATGAAATACCCTTAAGGATGGACAACCAACCCACTTACTTAGGAGTGACTCTTGACTCAAAACTGACTTGGAAGCAACACATCAACAGTGCAGAAGCAAAACCCAGAAGAAAACTAGCCATATTAAGAAAATTGAGTGGAACCACATGGGGAGCTAGTGAAAGAATCCTCAAGAATGTATATCAGCAAAGTATTCTACCACATTTAGAATATGGCTCAACATCTCGGTGCACAGCATCAAACACTACGCTGCATAATCTAGACAAGGTTCAAAATCAGTCACTACGGATTATCACAGGTGCCATGAGGTCCACACCAATAGTAGAAATGCAGAAAATAGTTAGTGTTCAACCGCTAAAGGAACGTAGACACACAAAGGTCATGACCATGGGAGAAAAATTCCTTAGCTCTGTAAGCCATCCCCTGAAGGAGAGATTCAATAACTTGGCATTAGGACGGCTTAAAAGAAGCAGCTTCATTCATCAGGCCAAGCGTATGCGTAAGCTGATACCTGACCTTCCAACTGTAGTCACTCCATTATCATCTGTACCAGAGCATACACCATGGAAAGAAGCAGATTATACACAAATAACTATTCAGACTGAAGTGAAAGGTGTGCAGAATGGTGAGATGCAGAGCAGTCTTGTAAGATCAACAGCCACACTTAGTGTTCTAGATGACAAATATCCATGTGACACCTGGATACGTGTGTATACAGATGGATCTGCACATAATGCCATAAAGAATGGTGGGGCAGGAGCATATATTGAATATCCAAACAACACCATTGACAAGATTTCCATACCCACTGGTAAATACTGCAACAACTTTGATGCAGAAGTTAGGGCAATTATTGCTGCAGTTGAAAAACTATCAGACTCCAGAATTGATACATGTCCTGTAGTAATTCTCACAGATGCAAGATCAGTACTGGAGGCTCTTCAGTGCAACAAACTACCAGACCTTAAGGATGCCTTGTCAAAAATTGGCTTACAACATGGAGTCACTTTGCAATGGATTCCCTCCCACTGTGGGATACCAGGCAATGAAAAAGCTGACCATCTGGCCAAAGAGGGCACTGAAATGGAGCAACCAGACATACCAGTCACCTATAATCAGAAGAAAAGCATGATAAAAACCTACAGGAAGCCACAAACACCACCACATGATGACTATCACATGCTAAACAGAAAGGAACAAGTCACCATCTTCCGTCTCCGAACAGGACACAGCCGACTCCGAAGTCATATGTATACAAAGTTTAAGGTTGGTACTACTAATCTATGTACATGTGCCCAGGTGCCCCAAACCGTGGAACATATCCTCCAGAACTGCATCAACTACGAGACACTGAGAAATAATTACTGGCCCAGTGAAACCACTAAAGAAGATAAGCTCTACGGTTCCATACATGAGTTACAAAAAACAGTGAAATTTATCCAAGAGACAGGACTGCAGATATAGACAGACAGTGCGAACGAAGAAGAAGAAGAAGAAGAAGAAGAAGAAGGATGCGCAGCCAGGTTCATAGAAACAGTTGGTCATTTTCATGAGGATATGAAGGTTTGTGTTCTCGATGATGGTGAGGTCTCCGAATCTTTCCATTACCTGTGGGGTAAAGCAGGGATGTATCCTTGCACCTACACTGGGGTAAAGCAGGGATGTATCCTTGCACCTACACTGGGGTAAAGCAGGGATGTATCCTTGCACCTACACTGGGGTAAAGCAGGGATGTATCCTTGCACCTACACTGGGGTAAAGCAGGGATGTATCCTTGCACTTACACTGGGGTAAAGCAGGGATGTATCCTTGCACCTACACTGGGGGTAAAGCAGAGATGTATCCTTGCACCTACACTGGGGTAAAGCAGAGATGTATCCTTGCACCTACACTCTTCAGCATGGTGTTCTCGGCCGTGCTCATGGATGCCTCCAGAAGTTCTAATGAAAATTGTTTTTCATTAATTTCTAGAAAAGACGGAAAACTCTTCAATCTAAGGCAATTAAAAGCTGCCTCAGAAGTTAGGAATGCGAAAATCAAAGACTTTCTGTCCGCCGATGACTGTGCACTAAATGCTAATTCAACTTCTAACATAAAAAAAAATCACTGATAACTTCTCGGAGGCACGTGACAACTTTGGCCTTACGATCAACATCGGAGAAACAGAAGTCGTATATCAGCCCGCCTCCAACAAAGAATATACTGACCCGGAAATCGTGATAAAGTGACAAAAGCTAAAATCCGTAGAAAATTTCACTTATCCTGGCAGTACCCTTTCTAGGGCAGTCAGTCTTGATGCTGAAATCAGCAACAGAATAGCTAAAGCCAGCGCAGCATTTGGGAGGCTAGGAAAAAATGTATGGGAAAGAAGAGACTCGGCGTTACCAGCAAGTTAAAGGTCTATAAAGCTGTCGTTCTGACTGCACTAATGTATGCAGCCACCAAGTTAAAGGTATATAAAGCTGTTGTTCTGACCACACTAATGTATGCAGCCACCAAGTTAGAGGTCTATAAAGCTGTTGTTCTGACTGCACTAATGTATGCAGCCACCAAGTTAGAGGTCTATAAAGCTGTTGTTCTGACTGCACTAATGTATGCAGCCACCAAGTTAAAGGTATATAAAGCTGATGTTCTGACCGCACTAATGTATGCAGCCACCAAGTTAAAGGTATATAAAGCTGTTGTTCTGACTGCACTAATGTATGCAGCCACCAAGTTAAAGGTATATAAAGCTGTTGTTCTGACCACACTAATGTATGCAGCCACCAAGTTAAAGATCTATAAAGCTGTTGTTCTGACCGCACTAATGTATGCAGCCACCAAGTTAAAGGTATATAAAGCTGTTGTTCTGACCGCACTAATGTATGCAGCCACCAAGTTAGAGGTCTATAAAGCTGTTGTTCTGACCCCACTAATGTATGCAGCCACCAAGTTAAAGGTATATAAAGCTGTTGTTCTGACCGCACTAATGTATGCAGCCACCAAGTTAAAGGTATATAAAGCTGTTGTTCTGACCGCACTAATGTATGCAGCCACCAAATTAAAGGTATATAAAGCTGTTGTTCTGACCACACTAATGTATGCAGCCACCAAATTAAAGGTATATAAAGCTGTTGTTCTGACCACACTAATGTATGCAGCCACCAAGTTAAATGTCTATAAAGCTGTTGTTCTGTCCACACTAATGTATGCAGCCAGCAAGTTAAAGGTCTATAAAGCTGTTGTTCTGAACACACTAATGTATGCAGCCACCAAGTTAAAGGTCTATAAAGCTGCTGTTCTGACCGCACTAATGTATGCAGCCACCAAGTTAAAGGTATATAAAGCTGCTGTTCTGACCGCACTAATGTATGCAGCCACCAAGTTAAAGGTCTATAAAGCTGTTGTTCTGACCGCACTAATGTATGCAGCCACCAAGTTAGAGGTCTATAAAGCTGTTGTTCTGACCGCACTAATGTATGCAGTCGCCAAGTTAGAGGTCTATAAAGCTGTTGTTCTGACCGTACTAATGTATGCAGCCGCCAAGTTAGAGGTCTATAAAGCTGTTGTTCTGTCCACACTAATGTATGCAGCCAGCAAGTTAAAGGTCTATAAAGCTGTTGTTCTGAACACACTAATGTATGCAGCCACCAAGTTAAAGGTCTATAAAGCTGCTGTTCTGACCGCACTAATGTATGCAGCCACCAAGTTAAAGGTATATAAAGCTGCTGTTCTGACCGCACTAATGTATGCAGCCACCAAGTTAAAGGTCTATAAAGCTGTTGTTCTGACCGCACTAATGTATGCAGCCACCAAGTTAGAGGTCTATAAAGCTGTTGTTCTGACCGCACTAATGTATGCAGTCGCCAAGTTAGAGGTCTATAAAGCTGTTGTTCTGACCGTACTAATGTATGCAGCCGCCAAGTTAGAGGTCTATAAAGCTGTTGTTCTGACCGCACTAATGTATGCAGCCACCAAGTTAAAGGTCTTTAAAGCTGTTGTTCTGACCGCACTAATGTATGCAGCCACCAAGTTAAATGTCTATAAAGCTGTTGTTCTGACCGCACTAATGTATGCAGCCACCAAGTTAAAGGTATATAAAGCTGTCGTTCTGACCGCACTAATGTATGCAGCCACCAAGTTAGAGGTCTATAAAGCTGTTGTTCTGACCACACTAATGTATGCAGCCACCCAGTTAAAGGTCTATAAAGCTGTTGTTCTGACCACACTAATGTATGCAGCCACCAAATTAGAGGTATATAAAGCTGTTGTTCTGACCACACTAATGTATGCAGCCATCAAGTTAGAGGTATATAAAGCTGTTGTTCTGACCCCACTAATGTATGCAGCCACCAAGGTAGAGGTCTATAAAGCTGTTGCTCTGACCACACTAATGCATGCAGCCACCAAGTTAAAGGTCTATAAAGCTGTTGTTCTGACCCCACTAATGTATGCAGCCACCAAGTTAAAGGTTTATAAAGCTGTTGTTCTGATCGCACTAATGTATGCAGCCACCAAGTTAGAGGTCTATAAAGCTGTTGTTCTGACCCCACTAATGTATGCGGCCGCCAAGTTAAAGGTCTATAAAGCTGTTGTTCTGACCCCACTAATGTATGCAGCCACCAAGTTAAAGGTCTATAAAGCTGTTGTTCTGACTGCACTAATGTATGCAGCCGAAACATGGACAGTCTACAGTAGACATGCAAGACAACTAAACCACTTCCATCTAGGCTGTCTCAGGAAAATATGGAACATCAAATGGCAGAAAATGATACTTGATACTAAAGTCTTCACAAGAGCTAATATTCCAAGCATCTACACAATGCTTCAAAAAGGGCATATTCGATGGACATGGCACGTAGTCAGACTGAGTAACACTCAACTGCCCAAACAACTCCTTTATGGGGAACTACTGAACGGAAAACGGAAAGCTGGAGGGCAAAAAAAAAAAAGCTTTACAAGGATACGCTCAAAGCCTCACTCTAAGCCTTCGGGATAAATATAAACTCTTGGGAGGCCATATCACAAGTCCGCCCATCATGAAGGGCTTTAACCACCCTGGGTGCCCAGAGAGTAGAGCGCTCAAAAATTTAAAGTGCCCAGCACAAACGCGCAATTCGAAATGTCAAGCCAGCACAAGCACTCACAGCTGAATCTGGACATACATGTTCCGTGTGTGGCAAAACTTTTAGAGCTCGTATAGGCCTAGTTGGTCACGCACGGACACACCTCTCCTTACTTTGACTAAGATGAATCTGTGGTCATCACAGAAGACGATGGACGAACAACAACAACAGTAACAACTCTCTGTGGTACAAAGGAGGCTAGTATAAACAACATGTGTATGTTTGTGTTC